>CM030851.1:10838827-11316327 GCA_018105865.1 Metaphire vulgaris
TTAGTAATAATAATAATAATAATTAGAATAAGAGCATTTTAATGACAATAGAAATTAATCATAATAACAACAACAACAGTAGCATGCTAGACGATGCTTTCATAGCACCATAATTGTTGCCTTTCATTAGTGGTACTGTAGTGCTGTACGCATGTCGTATAAGGTTTACCGGTACGTGTTCGGGGCATATTGTTTGAACGAAGGTTGTCGCGAGGGAGAGTTTCGTTGTACGGGGGGTCATTACGGCTGCATCGTGGGGGAATTGACCTGCGATGGAGTCGACAACTGCGGAGACGGATCGGACGAATCGAACGCCTACGATGCATGCGGAAAATACTCGCCGTCCTGTAAGTCGTTTCTTTAGTGGGTGCATGGCAGGCCCCTAGGAAGTGGAGGTGCAGAGGGTGCAGCTGCACCCCTGGAAAAACTTAGGGGGTGCAGCGCAAAACAGGGTGGCACCGGTATAGTATATAATAATGACTCCCATATAATATTGACTGGGGAGTCATTATTATATGCATAATAATGACTGGGGAGTTGTTGTTATTATTATAGTTATTATTATATATAATGACGGGGAAGTTAGACCTATTATATATATATATATATATAATAATAATGACTGGGGAGTTATTATTATATATAGAGAGAGTTATTATATATATATAATAATGACGGTGGAGTTATTGTTATTATTATTATTATTATTGTTATTATTATTATTATTATTATTATCATCATCATCGTTATTATTATTATTATTATTATTATTATTATTATTATTATTATTATTATTATTATTATTATTATTATTATTATTATTATTATATAATGACTGGGAGTCATTATTATATGGGGGTTAGTATTATATGCTACACCGGTTTTATTGTGCAACCATGTACATGCATATTCTACCGGCATTATTTGAAATTCAATTCCGCTGTCATGTTGATCCGGTGCGCTCGACAGCAAATCCTGCGGTCGGAGGATCCGTGGGAGTTCTTGTCGTCGTCGCCGTCTTCGGTCTGATCTTGGGTCTCGGTCTCTACGGAGCGAACAAGAGATCGTCGACCGACCCTTCTTCCGCTCCTCTTCAGCTTCCCGTCTCCACTCCGACCGATCAGGACGCTGCCGCCACGGCGTCCTGCACCCAGCCAGGGACGAATCCGGCGCAGGTCTGTAGTACCACCACCGACGACGCAACACGACCAGATATATTTTACACCCCCTAACACCTACCAACACCCCCCAATTTAAGACTGCTACTGCTACTGCTGCTACTGCTGCTGCTGCTACTGCTGCTACTGCTACTGCTGCTGCTGCTGCTGCTGCTGCTGCTGCTGCTGCTGCTGCTGCTGCTGCTGCTGCTGCTGCTGCTGCTGCTGCTGCTGCTGCTGCTGCTGCACTGCTGCTGCTGCTGCTGCTGCTGCTGCTGCTGCTGCTGCTGCTACTGGGTCTGCTGCTACTGGGTCTGCTACTACTGCTACTGGGTCTGGGTCTACTTCTACTACTACTACTTCTACTACTACTACTACTACTACTACTACTAGCCTACTATTATTATTATTATTATTATTACTACTACTACTACTACTACTACTACTAATAATAATAATAATAATAGCTTGTTTGAACTAAGCTTATAGTCTTTTCTGCGCAGAGAACGATGGACGTTGTGTTGCCTCAGTTGGGCGTCAACGGCGTCTCGCTGGCCGTTATAGACGCCGCTCCTACAACGACGACGGCGGCGGCGACGACGACGACGACAACGACGACCTTTCGAATCGTCGAGGTGACCCCGAACCTCCAACGACGCCAGCTGCAGATCACCGTCGTTCCCTGCCACGACCTCCTCCACGCGCCCCACGGCCCCGGGGGCGGCGTGAGGACCAGCCTACCGCCGCCATACGAGTCGCTCTTTCCCGTCTCCGCAGACAACGTCGACGGCGGCGGCGGCCACGCAGGACGGCAACTCCAATCGCCGTAGACGAGCGTGGTAGATGGGTAAACTTCTATTAGGCCACTAGACTGGAGCCCCCCTCTAATTTTTGAGAGGCGATCGTGGGGAAAGAAGGGGAAGGTACGGGGGTTGGTTTTCATCCAAGTTTACGCCAATGGATGGGGGAAGGGGAGAATAATAAGACCAGTGAATAGGAAGACATTTAAATCTGTTTCTCTATGCTAAATAAATTAGCTGAATAAGTTAACGACAGCGTGAAACTTCTTCTTTGCTATGTAAGGAGCGGATAAGTGAGGTGGGGGGGGGGTCGGTAAGCAGTGACCAGGAATGTCCCCCCTTCCCCCACAAATACCACCACCATGACTGTCATAAATGCGCTGCAATGTAATTACAGTTGTTGAGTATCGCTTGTAAACATATCAATCATAACATGTAACTATATATATATATATATATATATATATATATATATATATATATATATATATATATATATATATATATATATATATATATATATATAATACGCGCTTTTAAACCAGATTTAGGAGTTGAATGCCAGACTTCTTATGGAAAAAAATTGCTGATTTCGGACACTGGAAAAGTCTTATAAGATATAAACTATCGAAAGTTTTCTCGCATCCTCCCAGTCCGAAATTGCTATGATGATGATAATGACGACGATGATGATGATGATGATAAAAAGAAGGAAGGGGATGAGAATAATATGCAGACATACAGACTGCAAATGACTTGCGTAAGCAATACTAAAACAGGGCCCGGCAGTGGTGTCAAATGAAGTCAGAATCAACAATACATTTCGAACATTTCCTGATGTAGGCTCTTAATGTAAATTGCCTTGAAAGCTTCCATTAACTATTGAACATTAACTTCTAGCTTCTTCGACGATATTTTTATTTATTATTTGTGCCATCTGTAACAATATATATATATATATATATAAACCAAATTTATATATATATATATATATATATATATATATTAATTGAAAAGCTTTGATAAACTATTAGCCTATTGATGAGCTATTGCTTGAGTTATGCGCCTCTGACTCTAAAGCGGTAATACTGAGACTGTGTTTGTGTCAACTTTGAAGTATATTTTGGAGAATAATATCTGAAATTATTTTTGTATCACCCTGTATACGTTGAGAAATGTTTGTATGCTTTTGATATTTTTTAACCACGTAGAACTGTGTTGTGTATGATTTTGATATAATTTTATTAAACTGAATTTGTAACAACCAAAATGATTCATACTACGCGGGATTGGTCGCGCGCGCGCGCGTGCGTGTGTGTGCAAGCATTCAGTTTTCAAAACAACAGTGGGGCACGACTTCGAGTGTCAGTGGGATGGGGGGGGGAGGGTGGGATGGCTTGAAATTTTTAATGTGCTTTTTAAGATTTTCAAAGCTTTTTTAAGATTTATACACCTCGTATCACATTATACCCGCAAATCAAATTCCGGTCTACGCCCCTGGGTGGGATTGGGGTGAGGCCCCTATTCTGGTTGGGATAAATCGTGGGGTTTGCGTAGACTATCTCCGACATATTGGGTAGGGGGCGTTGGGTAGGATGATTGGAACACGGGTGGTGCATATGTCAAGAACTCCTCAACAATGACGCCTTATTTGCCTGTAGGCTTTTGTAACTCGAAAATATCGAACCCCCTTTCCCCTCCCTATTCCGGAACCCTGACTACGCCACTGTGGAACGCAGCGACTGATCTTCGGTGTCTCAAATCAGGAGGAGATAGATTATGGTTGGTTGTTGATTTTTCTTGCGCTAACAGAAATGGGCGTTGTACGAACGTCCAAAAACGTTGTGTTTTTCGTTTAATCATCGTCTCTCTGACACACACACATAGAGGGAGAGAGAGAGAGACAGACAGACAGACAGAGAGAGAGAGAGAGAGAGAGAGAGAGAGAGAGAGAGAGAGAGAGAGAGAGAGAGTAATTTAAACGATCTTTCTGTCAGTCGAACTCCGGTGCCAATAATTTCCCGGCCCGTCTAGTCCGTCGCCGCCGTAGGCCAGGTGTCTCAGCGGACCGCAGCAGACGCTGCCGTGGTCGTGGGACGGACACGGCGGTGGCAGGGTTGTCAGTTCAAGTCCGTCTTCGGACGCACGGTCGTCCGGCGTCAGTCTAAAAACCGTCCGGTTCAGAACGCCGCCGCCGCCGCCGCTGTCGTCAAGGCAACCGTAACCACGGCGAACGCCGCTTCCGCTTCCGTTTCCAAGACAGCGATCCGCCACGGACGCCTCCTCTGAGGAGAGCCTGACAACTTCCAGGCGCTGCGAGAAGTCGTCTATCCTGCCGCCCTTCGAAGGCGGCGGCGGCGGCGGCGGCGATCCGAATCCCGCCGTCGTCCTCTGCCTCTTCTGCTTCTTCCGGCCCGACTGAACGTCTTCCAGGTCGAAGACCTCGCGGTGGATGTCGGGGAAGGCAACGGTGAAGAGCGTCTCCGGGTGACAGACGAACCGGTAAACGTACCGTTCGCCGGCCACCTTCTGCATGATGCCCTTCTCGTAGTAGTAGCGCAGGGATCGACTGAGCTTGTCGTAGTTCATCGTCGGTCGGTTCTTCTGTATTCCCCAACGACGAGCCACCTGTACATGCATGTAGGCCTATGTAGATTGTAGACGGACGCCAGAAATCATATACAACTCTATATAATCTATACAATACTTAAGAAAATGGGCTACAATCAATTATTATTTTTTAAAATAATAACAATAATATTATTAATATTGAACTTCCATTGCACCAATTCTAATACTTAAAGGTATCATTCGATGAAACTCCAAATCTTTATCACAAAATACCAGGTTGTAGTAGTAGTAGTAGTAGTCGTTGTAGTAGTAGTAGCAGTAGCAATAGTAGTAGTAGTAGTAGTAGTAGTAGTAGTAGTAGTAGTAGTAGTAGTAGCAACAGTAGTAGTAGTAATAGTAGTAATAGTAGTAGTAGTAGTAAAAGTAGTAGTTATGGTGGTAGCAGTGGTGGTAGCATGGTAGTGGTGGCAGCAGCAGCAGTGTGGTGGTGGTGGCAGTGGTGGCAGTGGTGGTGGTGGTGGTGGTGGTGCAGCAGCAGCAGTGGTGGTGGCAGTGGTGGTGGCAGTGTGGTAGTAGCAGCAGCAGTGGTGAGTAGCAGTGGTGGTTATGGTGGTAGTGGTGGTGGTATTAGTAGTAGTAGTGGCAGTGGCAGTGCAGTGGTGGTGGTAGCAGTGGTAGTAGTGGTAGTAGTAGTAGTGGTAGTAGTAGTAGTAGTAGTAGTAGTAGTAGTAGTAGCAGTAGTAGTAGTAGTAGTAGTAGTAGTAGTAGTAGTAGTAGAAGCGTATGTATGTAACAGTATGTTTGACGGATTTACTGGTCGTCCATTTCAATCGACCAACCTCTTCCGGTTCGACCAGTTTGAACTCGAGGCCTCTTCCGGTCCAAGCGATGAAGGTCGAATTCCCCGGATTGTCGAGCAGCAGGACGAGGAACTGCCACAGCTGGAGAGACCCGCGTCGGTGGTAGACGTGGAAAGACGTCGGACCTGGAAAGCCTACGTCGGCGAAGGAAAAGTTTCCGTAACAGTCGCTGTTTATTCCATCTGAAGATACGGACCAGAGTGTTTTCGTATAAGAGAAAAACAGCATTCGACAAAATTTAATGTATTAGAGCAGCGGTTCTCAACCTGTGGGTCGCGACCCCCAAGGGGGTCGAATGACGATTTGCCAGGGGGTCGCCGGAGACCTTCAGAAATATAGGGTTGTCTCTTTTATTGTTATTGCTCAAAATTTACTCATTTTAACATGTAAAAAGGCTGACAAGCAAAAAAGAAAAAAGGTCGTCAAGACATTTTATTCTGCAGGGGCTCGAATTTCTCTCGGCGGGCCTGGTTGGGGGTCGCCACATCATGGGAATTGAATTAAAAGGGTCGCGGCACTATAAAGGTTGAGAACCGCTGTATTAGAGGCTACACCTTTTAGTATCAGTGGTTTTCACACAGGCTTACTTAGCCTCCTAAACCACTTAAAATCGCATTATTATTATTATTATTATTATTATTATTATTATTATTATTATTATTATTATTATTATTATTATTATTATTATTATTATTATTATTATTATTATCATCATCATCATCATCATCATCATCATCATCATCATCATCATCATCATCATCATCATCATCATCATCATCATCATCATCATCATTTAATTGCTGCTACCGAATTTTCGAACTACGCTGTTGGGATTACTATGGTAGCCAGGTAGGTCTATCAAAAATTTCGCCATTTAAGATAGCAGTTTCTATTGAAGAGGTACATTGGCAATTGCTCTTTTACGTTTTAAAATCGGTGTCAGTTACAATAGGCCAAAGCTTTTTATTAACCCAAATGCTCAAACCAAACAAAATAGGTCCCATATATAGGCCTATAGTGGGTTTTTTCTAGGAAAAAAGTTTGGGAACTCATCCTTGTTTACTCTTCAACAAAAACGGGTGCGGGAACGCACGCCGTACCTATACTTTCCCAAACGCATTATTATATATTCATAATTATACAATCTGGCAAAAAAGGTGTGGGAACGCCGTTCCCGTGCGTTCCCACTGAAAAAGCACTATATATATATATATATGTCGTTTGAACCAAAATGACGCAGCATAGATGACAAACCGGCGACAACATTTATGACGCCGGCGACATTCATTCAGTAATGTTAAAAGCTAAAGTGGCTGCATTTAATCAAAACCGCTTCAGTTCGTTTTAATAGAGAAAAAGACAGATTTAGCATCTTGTTCTAATTGACTTGAGAAATATCGATAGGTTAAACTGATAGCTGAATCAACCAGTGTTTATTCTAGACCTTCTTAGGGGGGATTCCCCCCCCAAAGTTGAAAATCCCCCCTTAATTTTTTTAGATGTTGGCTGGGGGAATGGAAATTCCCCCCCCAAACGTGTGGAAACTCAAACCTTGTCGCCCCCAAACATTTCAAAATCCCCCCAATGTCAAGGGGGCTAGAATAAACACTGGAATCAACCGTTGTCGCATACATAAGATTAACATCGCGTCGATCCACTGGTTCACTGATTCGTGAGCAGTGTTCGAAATGTAAAAGGTACGCACTGAAAGTTTCGATCTTCATTGGCAGTGGGGGGAGGGGGCGTCCAAACACCGAAATATCCGATGACCGGCAAGGTGTTGCCCTCAACCAGTTGGAGGTAGAGGGTCAGAGGAGTAAACCGCCAACAATCCGATAAATTTATTTAGCGCTGTTTGCTATAAGCATGGGGCATTCGTAATGCGATAATGCGATTTCGTCTAGACTGGTTTATGAAATCAGTGAGTTTTGCCTTCGAGTGTCATACGTTTCGACGCGATCTCTAGCTATAACTGGAAGCTAAGCATGTAAGTCGTGTTTAACTCGGTCGTCGAGACGCCCGATATAATCGGAACCTGGATTGGCGCGAACTATAGCGGCTAATATCTAATCCTCAAACAGAATTAGGAGAGAAAATCACATTACTATATGGAATTGTGCTAAAATTAGGGCCGTGGCATCAAGAATAAAGAACCATCGGTGACTGACTCACGCGAGCAAAGACAGAAGCAAGCAGGATGAAAAACGAAACCCTACTGTAGCTTTCAAATGCATCTATTCAAAGCGTCTGTCTAGGTGCGATTCTCTCAGAGAATTTTCATCAAAAGTATGGCCGTTAGAGAGAGAAAGAGAGAGAGAGAGAGAGAGAGAGAGAGAGAGAGAGAGAGAGAGAGAGGCGTACCTGGAGTATTTGGCGCCCATGGGTGGTTGGTACGGTGGTCAGAAAAATAAATTGGCAGGTTAAAAATCTTTAATTAGCAAATCGTTACATTTTTATTGACACAACATTAAACATTACATCTGCAAATGTATTTTCTTGCTTTTACTGATGCGAACCGGTCTATAAATAATTCTCGGCTTTTCCCTGTCTACGCTGTGTAAGCTTAGAGAGCAAGATCACAGAGTTATCTTGCGCCCCTTCAAACGGCGCCCAGGACATTTGCCCCATCTTCCATACCCTAGGCATGCTACTGGTTATATATAATTATATATATATATATATATATATATATATATATATATATATATATATATAACCTTTAACTTAAACCTTTCATTTCGAATGCCTGTATGCGCCGTTCATCTTCCTTCATTATCGTCCAGCTTTCACAGCCATATGTGGCGACTGACCACACCATTGATCTCATTAACCGGACTTTTGTGCTCACAGGAATGTTGTGACTTTTCCATATTTTGTTTAATGATGTTCCCGCCCCACGTCCTTTATTCATAAGAAGCAGATTGAAAATTGCATGGATTTGGCAATGCATGGGGAGGGGGCGTTGGGGTGGCAACTTCTAATCATGGGGGCCAACCATTTGTTGTTTAATGTATGCAGCATTAAGTCTAGGGTCCCAACAGGGGGCCACTTGGGGGGCCAGGCACTCAATAGGGGGGCACGGGTCCCCCGGACCCCCCCCCCGGTGGAGCCGCCACTGCTCTAGGCAGTCCTGTTTTGTTCGCAAAATATGTCCCCAGTAATTCAGTTTTTGTCCCCAGTAATTCCCCCATTAAGTTCATTAACCAAATAAATACTCGGCGGTTATTAAAACGCAAAACCAGTATTTACAGTCTCTGTCGAATGCCAAATCTTGCGGTTCCAATTTCACGAACGAACAACTGCGGAGTCGTTGTTGTTGTTGTTGTTGTTGCTGCTGCTGTTGTTGCTGATTGCGAATCGAGGAGTCGCTCTGTTGCTCGGGAACAAAGCTGTGTTGAGTTGCACACGACTGGAATCGGTCATCGTTCGCATTTGCCGTATCACTACTGTGTTGAATCCTGAAGCTACTAGCGTTGGCGAACGGCTGGTACCGTTGAGACGACACTTTCAGCCGGGAATCGGGCAGCGCACGGCTGACCGATTCGTGTTCCTGGAACTGTCGACAGGATTCGAGTTCTAGATGGGCAAGATCGTCAGTTCTCGAAGAAAACCTGCGACGTTTAAGATACGAAGTGTTTATTGTACGACAGTCATTACTTAGGCTTCCTATCGAACAGTGAATTCATTATAAAATCTGTCATATGGTCTATGAAACCATGCTATGCCAGAGATGTCCATGAGTTGGGTTAATCCATAGGTTGGGTCGGGTCAGATTTTCCCATATTAATGGTGGGTTGGGTTGGTTCAGAAAATAATTCATGGTTTAAGAAATTGTAATGTATTGTGGTTGGGTAGGGTCAAGTAACCCTATTACCGGCATGGGTTGGGTTGGATATTTCATGGGTTGGGTTGGAATGGTTCTTTAAATTTGACCCATTTACATCTCTGAGTTATGCAATGAACCCAGATATCGTAAGACGCGGCTTTTCCCTCGACCTACAACTACCTGTAGTCACTCCAATCGTTACTCAGCAGGATTTTCACTTGCCGTTTCTCATTCTCGCAGTGTCGTTGGCGCTAGTTGCTTCTCGGTGTGTGGCCTCAGGCACTAGAATTCGTTACCGCCATCACCTCGTAAAACCACCCTTGTTATCTCTTAGATCTAGTCTAGATACCTGTCTGACTTGGTCTATCGCCCTTAGATTACCCCCCCCCACCCCACAGATCGCGAGGCCTCAACATCTGGCTGCTTTGACAGTTTTAGAATTTGGTTTCTGAAACTCAAGAATGATATTTCTCAACCTGTTATAATCTTAAAACTTTTAGTCCCCTGCGTATCGAATCGATTTTTCATCATAAGAACCCGGATCAGAATCGTCCATGTAGAACAGTCTACATTTTAGAATTTTATAACGTTGTGGCCAGTGTCTTATCCAGACTCCAGGCCTTTGGGGGGGGGGAGAAATTGAGGCTTTCGGGGAGGGGATCGACTTGGTTGGAGGGGAAAACACAGTTCAATGCAAAATTTGTGTAAGTGCTGAGATTTTTTTTGGGGGGGGGGATTTTGAGGTTTTGGGGGAAAATCTCCCCTCTCCTAACACAGGCCTGTATAAAACACTGGTTGTGACCCGCTTAAGTGCCGAAAATAGTAGACATGGTCCATGTATCGGTTATACCGTACCGCAATGTACTGTACCGTGTGATGCGAAACCGCGCCTTGAATCACATTGGATATAATAACGTACCTCGGATATAACGTACTCAGATTTACAGACCCGCTTACAGACAGACGTTATAACGAAGTTCTACTGTACAACGTACAATGTACTGTATTGTAATGTACTGTACAACGTACAATGTACAGCGCTATATAAATTGTCCTGGATACTACTACTACTACTACTACTACTACTACTACTACTACTACTGCTGCTACTACTACTGCTGCTACTGCTGCTGCTGCTGCTGCTGCTGCTGCTGCTGCTGCTGCTGCTGCTGCTGCTGCTGCTGCCACCACCACCTGCACCACCACCACCACCACCACCACCACCACTGCTGCCACCACCACCACCACCACCACCACTGCCACCACCACCACCACCACCACCACCACCACCACCACCACCACCACCACCACCACCACCACCACCACCACCACCACCACCACCACCACCACCACCACCACCACCACCACCACCACCACCACCACCACCACCACCACCACCACCACCACCACCACCACCACCACCACCACCACCACCACCACCACCACCACCACCACCACCACCACCACCACCACCACCACCACCACCACCACTGCCACTGCACCACCACCACTGCCACCACCACCACCACCACCACCACCACCACCACCACCACCACCACCACCACCACCACCACTGCCACCACCACCACCACCTGCCACCACTGCTGCCACCACCACCACCACCACCACCACCACCACCACCACCACCACCACCACCACCACCACCACCACCACCACCACCACCACCACCACCACCACCACCACCACCACTACTACTACTGCCACTACTACCACTACTACCACCACCAATAATAATAATAATAATAATAATAATAACGTAATCACTGCGCATAGGGGCCTACTTGATGACTGCGTAAGGCTGAACCAGTTCCTCGCCGTGGTCGACGCGCTCGCAACAGGACGGAAACAGACAGCTGTCGAGGTTCGACTCGGGGTCGTCGTCACGGGGCAAACGATCCCGGTGCATAGTCTGCGGCCAGTCGGAGAAGCCGAACCCATATAAAGACGACGCCATAGGACCTCTATCGACGAAGTTTAGTCACGAACTTCTTCGGGCGACCTGTTTGGGAAAAACGGTTGGATGCGTTGTAACATTAGAAGAGGGTACTAAAGTTAATTATAAGCCAACCTACTGTACTCAGTGGCGTAGCCAGGATTTCCGGAAGGAGGGGGTTTGTTTTCGTCATCACCTCCAAAAAGTTTTGACAAGGAAAAAAGGCAACCCAAGTCTTTCCTTTTTTCCTTTCAAATGAAAAAGTAAAAATCTACGAACAACAAATCTCCGATCATGCTGTCTACTCCCCCCACCCCACCCCACCCCACCCCACAATTAATTAATCAACGGTTTTGCGCAAATACTACGTCCCGCCCAGGGATATTTTCACACACCCCTAACACTCGCCCAACACCCTCAATTTGAGACCGACACTCCCTCCCCAACCCCCCTAATCTCAGCTATGGGATTACCGTATTTTTGCATGTCAGACTTTTATGACAGGGGACTTCCAGAATTTACCGACACCCCCAAATTGATAATCCTAAAAATAACCCTGGTCCCGCCCCAGCCAGAATAGCTCCCTCAGTCCCTTCCGTAGCTACGCCAATGTTCTAATAAGATGTTTGACTTGCATCTTACTGATTTGTAGCCTATTTGATTTAATAATGTCAGCAGTTTATGTTTCATCTGCCTATAACTGAGCAGCATGTTGACAGCGGGCTACATCTTATATTATAGAATAATTTCGCACAAGGCATCAGAAATTCATCGATGACCTTGTCCTGTCGACGGCCTTGTCAGCATTCAGCCGTGCCCCACAGGAAAGCATTTGTCGCGGGCAGGTGAAGCAAGATACTGATTTAGATAAACGATTTCTGCCTTCGGCGAATTCGCAGTTACCGTCCGCAGACATAGGATCATAATCTCAGAGCTGACCAAGATACGTCAGGACGCCGCGTGACTTATGCGCCGTACATCTTGAGGGCGCATTGAGATCTGCCATCCTCGGTAAGCCATTGGAATCAATGCCTTTGAGAGATTCTCGCTAGATTTATGGGGACGACGCTGAACTGTCAGTCTGTAAGGCGGGGGAACTCCATACGGCCTGGCACAAAACCCGAGATTGTCGCACTACTTAGCATGATTTAAAATGGCTTAGAAGGCATTACTGCCTGTGTGGAAGCCACTATAGGGGCACTAACGGGGCTTGAACCCGCTTCGTCAGCCTGACGCTCCAGCACGTAACCCACTCTGCCATCTTCCGCCCCAAACTACCTTGTGATTGTGCCAGCCGCTTGGTGGCGTACAATCGTTGCCATGCCCCCCCCCAAAAAAAAAATTCAATGCGACTGAGAGAGAGAGAGTCAGTTGTAACTTCACCTTTTCCAGGCTCCCGTATAAAGGAAACGGCCACTTAGAGAGCGAAACCAAAGAGGCTCTCTTTCAAAATCATTTCCTTTATAGCAGTAGCGTCCCAAACGAGATTACCCTATGGGTAAAATGATCTTGCCTGATTGATCGCCGCCTTTTTGGTTATGGCAAACAATAAGCAGCTACTTTGATGGATACTTCTACTATAGGCCTATGTTAGTTAAATAAGTTAACTCCTACCTCACTGGGCTAAATACTTTTTGAATAATAATAATAGTATTATTATTAAACAATGTAAATAATGAACAATTTTATAACGCCATTTACAGTATTCCCGAGTATCAATCGATGGTAGGCCTACTCCAAATCCAAACGTAAAAGACCAGGTCATTCCAGAGATCAGTCAGCGGGAAGCAGGGAGGCAGAACTATGGAGGATAATAATAATAATAATAATAATAATAATAATAATAATAATAATAATAATAATAATTGGTTTTATAGTGGTTCATTATGATCTGTCCTTTGTGAGAACCACTGTGTTGCATTTGAGATTTCGTTCAAACTATGGTTTTGTCCACGCTTTGGCTTCCCTCTTAATCTTATTATATAATTCTCGATGTCCGGCGAATCCGGCGAATCTGTCTGTCGGTCACGATACACGGCAGATTTTGCAAGACGCTGTCGCCATAGCAACGAAATTGTTTAATCAAAACTGTATAATATAATCAACGGAGCGTTTAACGAAGGTCTTAATTGCGGCTTAAACCCCCGTTCCCCTTCCCTCTCCCCATCCCTCTCCCAATCGCCCAGGGCCCAGCCCATTCCCGCCCTGGCCCCAAACCCCCTTTCCATTCCCTTTCCCACCCTCTTCCCTCTTCCCACCCCCTTTTCCAATCGCCCTGACCCCAAACCCATTTCGGCCTCGGCCCCAAACCCCCGTCCCCTTCCCCTCTCCCCATCCCTCTCCCAATCGCCCTGGCCCCAACCCATTTCCGCCCCGGTCTCAAACCCCGTTCCTCTTCCCTTTTCCATCCCCTTCCTCTACCCATCCCTCTCCCAATCTACCAGGCCCCAACCCATACCCGCCCTGCCCGACAGGCCCCAAACCCCGTTCCATCCTCTCTCACCCCTCTCAAAACCCCCCCGTACCTCTCTCCATCCCTCTCCCAATCGCCCTGGCCCCAACCCATCACCGCTCCGCCCCTACCCCACCGGCCCCAAACCCCATTCCCAAACCTACAAACGCTGCTCCAAAAACCTGTACAACCCACTTTCCTCTTCCCAAACCTCCCTTTCTCCCAATGCCCTGCCCCGTTATTATATATATTTATTCCTTCCTAGCCTCAATACCTATTTTTTTAAAAATTAACACCTCAAGTGGGGATTAAATTTTCAGACGCTGTCACCATACTGGGGATTTAATTTTTGGAAAAGCGTTCTTCAGAAATGATTGCTGTAACGTTTTAAATTTGCTATATCTCAGGCTATATAGGAGCTAAAAAGATGAGGTTTGCACCATTGTTTAGACTGTTTATTTCACTTTCTAACCGTCCGTGCAAAACAAACAAATTTGAGGGTAGAGTCCACTTTACGGCCTAAAATATCACCCTTTCTCTCCAAAACTTTTTTAAAGCCCCTAGCAAAATATTTTCAGCGGTAACCCCACTTTGGTCAGCGGCAAAGTTGTAAAGGGATGTCAGAGGAACAAAATAAACCAAAAGTTTGAAAATCGGTTGACATTTGGATCTATCAATTCTAACCCGATGACCCCAATGTTTGAACATAAGTATTATCGGTAAAGTTTTGAATTGTGAGAAAGTTTTCAATTTTTTTGAATTTGCTATATCTCAATATAAGAGCTAAGAAGATTAGGTCTGCACCATTGTTTAGCTTTTTATTCCTCTTTCTAACCGTCCGTAAAAACAAAAATGTCCAGCGTTCAATACAATCAAGTGAGAATGAGTAGCAGGCTGTTTTATAAAAATCAGTGGAGAATCAAGCACTGCATGTCGTTCGACACTGCCAAATCAGTACACTTACCTTGACTATCAAGTTTCAGAAAATTCCTGCGAATGGGCGTTAACTCGGTTGAAGGAAAAGGCGGCGATTTATGAAAATTAATTGCGCAAAATCCTGTGCATTCAGGGTCGTGGGTCCGCAGGTCCGGACCCACCTTCGCAGGGGCACCCAAGCAAATCGTTCAAATACGCAGGAAAATGTTGATTGGGGGTGAGGGGTAGTCAAACTGGCTGTGTTTGCATTAGACCCACCCAGTCAACAAAACCCAGCGCCGCCTGATTGCATTTGCACAAAATTGGGTGGTAAAACCTCCCCGTCATTTTTGAAAACACCTTTATTATATTTCCCAATCACACCGAAATATCAGTATTATACCAAGAAAAGCGATGTGGCCTTAGAGTATAAAGGGTCTTCTAACAAATAGGTCTTTGTCTGACTCCTCCTCACTAATAGGAAAAGTTCCGCGTTATGTCGACGCAAATCCTTCGACGCATCTTGAGCCGTTGCTTTTTTCTGTCTGTGTTAAACATAATGGCGCAAACCCGAAAGGCAAGTCAAGAAGTCGTCAGAGAACAATGTAATGTGCTGGCGACGTGTTCCGTCATCACTCTCCGATCAGTTCATAGGGGGCCGCTTTTTAACGCGGCTCCTTTTATTTCGTCCGCATCATTCGCCAGCAACAAGCAGTAACAATAATATATTCTCGTCTTTAGCAGACAAGCTGAAGATGCAGAGCGGGGCGTTCTGAGAAGAAAGGACCCCCGACACGCACCAGGTGCTAATTGATTGATCAATCGGGAAACTCGCACTTAGCCGAATAATATACATATGCCGCATGCTCGATAGGTGGCATACACCAAGTATTTACTCACGGTTGAGCATGTGTATATATATATACACTGTATATATACTGTATATATATATTGTGCATATGTATATATATATATATATACATGTATATACATGTACCGCTGTGTAGCCAAAGTTCGCTGTGTGGTCCGGGGCGTGGTCGTGGGTGGTTTATTCACGACATATGTATGTCTTCACGATTCTTCAGGGGCTGGCCGGCCGGCCGGCCCCGGGAAGTTTTCTTTGGGGGTAAATTAGTTCTGAGAATCGACGCCAGATGGAGTCAATATCGCAGAGAACGTACTATTTCCAGGCGCGGCGTTTGGTTCTGCCTGGACTTTGCGGAGAGAACATGGCCGACTGGCGTCTGTACGTTTCTCTTTGTTGAATTCTCTTCTATCCTCTAATAGGGACTTACTGCTTCTTCCGACTATGCAAATACTCAATTATTGACCCAATTAAGCAGCCTAAGAGCGAACGTTCCTTTCACAACTCTATAATAATAATAATAATAATAATAATAATAATAATAATAATAATAATAATAATAATAATAATAATAATAATAATAATACAGGGTGGTGCAACAACCGGACTATATTAAATGCCAAACCTAATGTGACTAGTCCGGTTTTTTGCGCCACCCTGCAATAATAATAATAATAATAATAATAATAATAATAATAATAATAATAATAATAATAATAATTTGATTTTTGGCAGTTTAGTATAATCTTCCCTGTGTTAAAAATCACTGTCACTCATGCAGCTTCTATTTCATTTCTGTTGTCTTTGTCTGTAGGTTTACAAAAAAATCAGAATACATTGCCAAGCTCGCGTATTGGACTTTGCTATTTTGCAATTTAATTGTAATTTTACTGGTAATATATAGAGCAGACTAATCGTTTCTTACCGATCCAGGAGCCACTGTTCTGTTGCTTTTATGTGTCTTAGAACGCCAAAACTGATAATAATTAATCGTTAGAACAGGCGACTATACTAAGACGCTTCGGAAATTCGACGCTATTCAAGCGCGATCAGCCGAAAGTTCTAACTTTTAGAACGATGTTCATTGTTCATATATAGTGTTTATTCTAGCCACCTTGACATTGGGGGGAGTTTGAAATGTTTGGGGAGGGGAGAAGGTTTGTCTCCCAAAAAACCTTGACGAGCAAAAGAAAGGTCATCACATCATTCCTTATCTTTCTTCCCCTTCTTCTTCTCCACATGCTCTAATACTCTTCTGAATATGGTCATGTCCTTATATCCTTATGTTTTTCCCATCTCCTAAATAGAAAACCCTCTCGTCACACTTTGAGGAGGGAAATTTCCATCCCCCAATGCAACATATTAAAAAAATTGGGTGATTTTCAAACTTTGGAGGGGAAATCCCCCAAAAGGGCCTAGAATAAACACTGGTTCATAAAGGTGTTTTAAAATATATATAGAGAGTCTAATCGATTGCAAGTGAATCTGCTTTCATTGATTCGAAAAGAGCGATCGATGTTGCTTACAACGTCGACAGAACCTTAAGAAATTAGAAAACAGATCACAAGCACATTCAAAATCCAGCAAATAAAGAAGCTCGATTACGGTTTATTTTCGAATGACCATTAATGCTAAGCGCTCGAAGAAAAGATTTTCGAATTAAGTAAAAACGACGTTTTTTTCTAAAAGAGCTGGATAAGTTTGAGATGGTTTGCAACGTTCTTTGTAATCATTTTTTCAACCTTTCAATTCTTTCATTGAACAGCATTTACGCCTATAACCACGGGGAGAGGGGCACAAGGGGCCCGGACCAGGGATATTTTTGCACCTCCTAATACTCCCCAAACATCCCAATTTGAGACCGACACCCACCCACCCACCCACCTGAGCCTGGGATGACCTTTTTTGCTTGTCAGACATTTTCGGCATGGATGGGACCCCCAAAATATACCAACACCCCCTAAAATGATAATCCTAGAAATAACCCTGGTCCGGACCCTATTCGGACCGAGACCATATAGCTATGTCACTGCGCTTAAGAAATTGTCAAGTTTAATAATAATAATAATAATAATAATAATAATAATAATAATAATAATAATAATAATACACTAATTTTCATCATGCAGATTTTCTCCAGACAAAAGCAGTAGCATCATTTCACACTTTTTTTTGGGGCAAGATAATTGTTTGCAAATTTTGGGCAAATTTTGGCAATTTTATGGCCAATTTTAGCAATTTTTGGCGATTTTTTGCACATTTTTTGCAAATGTTGGCAATTTTGGACCAATTTTAGCAAATTTTGGCAATTTTTGGGCCAGTTTTAGCAAATTTTGGCAATTTTTTGACGAATTTTAGCTGAAAGAGAGTGCAGAGGGGGTGCAGCCCATCTTCTTTCCAGGGCGTGCACTGCACCCCCTAAATTTTTACAGGGGGTACAGCTGCACCCCCTGCACTCCCACTTGCGGCGGGCCTGCACTTCGTCGTGCGTCATTTATTCGCGTTAACTTCAAATTGCTTATGTAACTATCACTTTGGAGCTTAAATCTTAATGCCAAGTCCGTCTGGTCAAGTTTTTTCAGCATTTTGAGTTTTAGTTTAGTGACATGTTTAAATTTTACTGTGTTTTGCACGTTACTAAAATTTCTGCAATTCTACTACTTCATAATCGTCATTTAATTTGATGGTTGATGCTCCTATGCATTATGAAGTGGAGCTATAGAAGTTTAACATTAGCTTAGATTAGATATGAATGACATACTCATATACGGGCTAAGACTTAAGATTGTAGACATGAACTTAGATATATTGACTGACATCTCATCCCGTGTTTTTGTTCCTTTGACGGGTGCGGACTACAGCGGAAGGCTCCTTTCTACGGGTTCGCTACTGTTTGGGCGGCGATTTCCGTCGTTTCCATCAGGGCTGACTATACGCTGTCTCTGTTATCCGACGTTTGAACATTTAGAAATATTGACTTCGACCTTCGTCGTGCGTACGGCGCTATAGAAGTCGTCAAGAAGATAAAGATAAAGATTCGAACCGAACAATTGTAAGAATGAAGCCGAAAATTAAAAGAATTAAGCCGAAATTACAAAATCACGTAAACTTTTAGTCGAAAATGTCAGTTCGTTCGTTTGAAAAAATGTATCTTGATACAAGATACAAGATACTTTTTGTATATAAGATACGTATCTAGATACATGTATCTTAGATACTTAACAACACTGCCTACAGTAACATACACCTGTACCTCGGATACAGTGTACTCAATTTTACAGACCCTCTAAGTACGTTATAACGAAGCTCTGTAGTTATACTGTAACTAGGAAGAAAAGACAATTTAAAAAGAAGATAACCAAATAGTAATCTCTAAAATTTCTTAGAGCGAAAAATCAAACAATATCTGTTTGAGATTTGATCGCGTCGGTCTGAATAAATTCAAAATGAATTTTCAACCCGTGGAGCAGGACATTGATTGATTCAGCGGGGGTGAGGGAGGAGGTATAGGGGACAAAATCAAACAACAAGTTCTATTTGATAAGATTATATATTGTCAGGCGTACAGGTTTGCAAGCGTATGTTGTCTCCCACAAACGCAAGACTTGTCATAGAAAAATTTCGATCATTTTATTCAATAGTTCGCATCGCCAAGCTACCTACACGACGCCAGGCAATCGAACAAGCGTTCAAACCGAATTCTCCCGCACCGTCGAGAAAGTCCACCGCCCCTCCCTCTTCGTCTCCATCCTCCTTCTCCTCCTCCTTCTCCTCCCCTCCCACTCCGAAAAGCGCCACCTTTCGAGGTTAAAGATAACGGCAGCGGTTCGCAGTCATCGATGTCGTCAGTTTCGCACTGATCGGGTCGCGCCTTCTCGAGGCATTGATACAGGCGTGCAAATGCAACTCATCGATTTCATCCGAGACCGAGTCGCGCTGTCGGGGAAGAAAGGCATCAGGCAAAGTTTGTCGATGAGGAAACGTGCGGGGGGGGGAAGAAGGGAGGAACGAAATATAAATAAATAAATAATGAACGATCAGTGAATACATCGAAGGTTTAGACGCTCATCTAGTTTGGTGTACGGATCAGGGTTATTTCTAGGATTATCAGTTTAGGGGTGTCTGTAAATTCTGGGGGTCCCCTGCCAAAAAGTCTGACAAGCAGAAAAAGGTCATCCATAGCTGAGATTGGGGGTTGGGGGGTCGGTCTCAAATGGGGAGAGGGGTGTTAGGGGTGTAAAAATATCCCTGGTACGGACGCGTCTTTATAAGCAAGCAAAACACACAGAACACATTGAAGATAAATTTCCAAAACCGTCTGCAAGGAAGCGACGGAAAATGCTGTTCTGTGCTAAAGGTAAAGGTAGTCACGTACTACTTTTCAGCCAGCGTACGTTCCAGCGACGATCTCCGTGTAAGTTAGACAAGCAGCGACGCAGGTGGCTTACGGCATTAATCTAGAGTAGGTCGCCATTACTTTCTCTTGACCCGCGTTTTACCTTCGCTGCTTAACGCTGCTGCCAATTTATCGACGCCCAAACGGATAAAAGCAGTGAAAAGCAACAAATTTGCCTGGTGACGCACAACACATAACACTACAATTTTAGTTAGACTGTTCTGGTTCTTGATATCAAACTACAACATAAGATATCTAAAGACCGGAACCAGGGATATTATTACACACCCTAACACCCTCCCTTCAATTAGAGGTCGACACCCCTCAAAATTTGGTAATGTGACAATTATATGCATACAAAATGCATGCTAATTAGCTTCGGACACCCCCAATTTGAGATCGACACCCCTTAAATTCGCAATCCTAGAAATATCCCTGACCGGAACACTTTCAACACACAACCCAGATTCACAATTGTGATTATATTATCAGCAAATATCAAACATTCAAACCTTTCACAACATCACAATTATTATCCTCTGGCAACAAAGTGCCGCCCGGGGCAAGAACAAAAGTGCCGCCCTCAAAACTCTGAAAAAAGTCTGACAAGCAAAAAAACGTTATTGTCTCATCGGAAATTCTCTAACGAGCAAAAAAATATAAGAAATTTCGAAAGTGCCGCCCCTAGAGCAAGTGCCGCCTGGGGCGCTTCGCCCCCGCCCCTAGCTACGCCACTGATTTCTTAACAATGAAACATCGGTTATATACTTGTGATTATATTCCTAGGTTGTTTCGGGATTGTTTCAGGCTAGATTGCTCCAGGATTGGATGGATTGTTCCAGGAAATATCAAGAATATACGCCTCAAAGGCAATTGTCAGCCTTCTTTCGAACATATCATCATAAACGTTTTCTAGCACAGTTCTATACATCTTTCTGCGTTACGAGACCAACGTACGACTAATTAAATACTCTTGCTTACTGCTTAGTAGTCTATCATGGGCTCATGGCTACGCAAACTGACCATATATTATCTACTCGAAAGTTCGAAGTTTCTCAATCAGCTTTACTACAAGACGCTATACATGGGCGCCCACAGAAATTTTTCAAAGATGGGGCAAACACAGCTTAACACAATGGTCACGGTTAATATTTTAGCAAGGTTTTCAAATTTCAATGGGAAATATTGGCATTTTTATTTTCCAGGAGGGGGCAAGTGCCCCCTCTTGCCCCAATGTGCGGGTGCCCATGACGCTATACCATAACTTCCACAAGATATGAAAACCCTCGCGTCGAAGTCTGATTAGGTCGACGCTGCCTGAGACTCTTAAAGTTCGCACCTCTTTCCATGGGCGCCAGCATATTGGGGCAAGAGGGGGCACTTGCCCCCTGGAAATTGCAAATACCAATATTTCACATTTGAAATTTGGAAACAATGCTAAAATATTAACCGTGACCATTGTGTTAAAATTTATGTGGACGCCCATGCCTTTATCTCTCTTCCCATCCTCTATTTCTTTCTCTCGCTCTTGGCGGCGACCATTCGCTAAAGTGTAGTGGTAAAGTAACCCTTTCCGATGCCGAGAAGAGCAAAAATTACACTATGTTTCTACTAGAATTGTTGACGAAAGATCAGAATTATATTAACCCCTTATCTGGGGATCCCGGATATATCCGTCCATCTTACATTGAGTTACAGTTATATACACGGTTAAGGGGTTTTAATAAAAAAAAGTCCAAATAAAACCACGTTTTAGCCAAACGCATTTTCTGCATTGAATTAGAATATTTATAGGGGCTTATCTATGTGGGAATAACGCACCCCGGGGCCAGTGCAGACCACCTGTGTGTGGGGGGGTTCCACCTGTTGTTGTGCCTAACCCTAACCCTTTTAGCAGAATTCTTATTACTTACGTATATTAATGTTTATTAATGTTCCAAAATATCATTTGCTGATAATATCTACGTTAGGCCCCTATTGTCTATCCAGCACAACAAATCATGAAATAATCGTACAACGGTACAATATAGATTTATTCTGATTTTTGTGAGGGTCCAATGCCTTATGGACCCTCACGACGAAATGTTTTTGAGGGTCCGAACCCCAGGACCCTCACGGGATTGACGCTTATGAACTATACCTCACTAACAAACACTAAATCAATTATCAACTCGCAACATCCCACCCAAATGACCAATGCGCCAAACAGTGGCGTAACGTGCACTCGTGCCGCCCATGGCTCCTGGCAAAAATGCCGCCCCAATTTCACTCTTATTACACCTCTTGATGACACAAGCAAAAAGGTCGTCGCCGCTAAATTTGTAAATTTGCCGCCACTTCAAAATTTTTCCGCCCTTTCGCCAAAACTCCTCGACAACCACAGACAATCAAAAAAAGGGTAAAGGTCGCTTCCAAAATTTGCCGCCCCCGACATGTGTGCCGCCCATAGCTAAAGCCATAGTAACTAAAACCTAGTGTAGGCAACTGTAATATCTATTCTATATTCACCCAGGCCCGGTGATCTAATGTAATCAATCGATGGGGAGCCTGAATGTAAACGATTCTTACAATAATTCTTACCCCGTATTTCATAGAATTCGATCCGAAGAAGGTTTTTGTCTACTGGAACTTATTCAAAGCGCTGTTCTTCCAGGAACTTCTGCACCTAATTTGCAATTCAATGTTCTGTGAAGATCTCGCACGCAGCCTATATAGGCCTATGCGTGTGAAGTCTACGATCGCCGATAGTAGTAGCGATAGCCTTTTTACGATACACCTTTTTATTCGCGTTTCCAAAAATTATAAATCAGGTAACGAATCCACGAGTCTTTTTACACGAAGCGATTTGGAGCGTTGATCAGAAAACAAAATGAAAGTGTTGTCAAGATATGAAGACGTCTGTTTTAAATGATGTCGGCCCTCTAAGTTCGCACCGCCAAAGCTCTTCGAACGCAGCAGCAGCAGCAACAACAGCAGCAGCAGCTGCAGCAACAGCAGTGGAGTAGCCTAACCGCTGCAAGACAGTAAGATATAAAATCATATTAATGTTAGATTACTGATCGGTTGGGAACATTTGGACTGTTGCATGTCCGACTCACGCTTTAGTTCGAAAATTTTGGTGTAGGGTTATTGTTGCCAGTGTTTGGTTAACTTAGCCTATATCGACCGCTGAGTGTTAAAAATGCCCGACATCTTCAAAAATTGCAGGCTCCAATAATTTGCGGAGTATCGGGCAGTGTTTAATCTAGGCCGTTTCCGGGGAGAAAATTGCCATTTCCCCCCCGGAAATTTCAAATTCCTCCCCCGAAATTTTGGATTACTACATGGACTAACAGCAGCCCCTAGCAGAATTCCCCCGGAAATTTCAAATTCCCCCGGCTTTGTCAGTCCCCCCCGGAGTCCAGGAGTCTAGATTAAACGCTGGTATCGGGAAGATAACTACTTAGTGAAGGAACTGTTGATTATTATTATTATTATTATTATTATTATTATTATTATTATTATTATTATTATTATTATTATTATTATTATTATTATTATTATTATTATTATTATTATTATTATCCACCAGAATGAATCAATCACGAATTAAAACTAGAAGCGACAGAAAAACAAGGCACTTAAAGCCGAAATTTTGGCGTAGCCACGGGGGGAGGGAGGAGCAGCTCCCCCCATTCGGACTGGACTGGTCGTGGGGGGGTCGTGTGAAATCACGAAACCTCAGAGAGGAAAGTTTCCGATTTCTTGCTCGGCAAGACGTTTGGCCAGAAAATGTTCGACGTTCTCCCATATTCTGGAATCCTGGCTACGCCACTATAAATAAAATCTAAAACAAGAGTTAGGCAGACATTTGTGCATCACGATACCGACATCGCCTTCGTGGGCGTAGCCAGGGGACACGCGTGGTTCCGGACTCTCTATTCTGGTTGGGATCTGTCGCGTGGAATTTGCGCAAAACCCCGTTGAGAAATGGATGTGAGGGCATGGTGGCAGTGTTTAATCTAGACTCCGGGACTCGGGGGGAGGGGGAGAACTGACAAAGCCGGGGGTGAATTCTGATAGGGGCTGCTGTTAGTCCATGTAGTATGCCAAAATTTCCGGAGGGAATTTGAAATTTCCGGAGGGGGAAGGGCAATTTTCCCCGGAAACGGCCTAGAATAAACACTGCATGGTGGAAGAGAATGCGCGAGAAGTGCACCTTTTCTGCTCGTCAAGACTTTTCACCCGAAAATGCCGATATGTGCCCCCTATTTTGCAATCCTGGCTGCGCCACTGGTCTGCCGGCCTTCGACAGGTTCTCGAGACCATCAGACGCTGTCTTGAGCAGACGATCGAACGTCTGCGACCATGAAACGACTGAAACGATGATCACAGGTGAAAGACACCTTTCGGAACGACTTCCTGTCCTTCGATTTACCTGAGAGCTGCGGTTGGAATCCAAGGATAATAGCCTAATCAGATGTGGATGGGAATCCATTTCAAAAACGTTCTAGGATCCGCGAATCTGATAGCCGGCGATTATTGTCCGGGCTATCCGTCCATCGAATCATCGCCGTTTTAATTCTGCTCTCGAGTTCAAGATACGATTTGAAATAATGCCCACAGCATAACATTTTATCTCAGCTATTTTCTCCAATTAACATCTATGACAGGGATGGCCACCGACCGTCGGCACCCGGGCCGCACACCGCCCGCTGATTGGTGGTCCCAGGGATATTTCTAGGATTGTGAATTTGGGGGGTGGGGATGGGTGGGTGTCGACCTCAAATTGGGGAGGGTGTCCGGAGCTAATTAGTATGCATTTTGTATGCATACCGTTGTCACATTACCAAAAAAAATTTTTTTTTGGGGGGAAGGTGTCGACATCAAATTGCGGGGTGTTAGGTGGTGTAAAAATATCCCTGGGTGGCCCTCAGGGTATCTTTCCAAATAAGTTTTATTGGTCCTATTATAAATATAATATTGAGCAGTGGCGGCTACCGTTCCAGAGGGGCCGTGCCCCTATTGAGAGCCTGGCCCCCAATTGGGACCCTATACTTAATGCTACATACATTAAACAACAAATGGTTGGCCCCCATGATTAAAGTTGCTGTTTAACGGCCCCCACTTCCCAAATCCTAGAGCCGCCACTGATATTGAGTCTTTAGTTCCAGTAAATTAATTTAAACTGCTGTTTAATTGTAACTGCTTCCAGTCCCTACTGATGGCCTACGTGACTGCAGTGCTTGTACTACTGTCGAAAACAATGAGGTGCAAAAGTCACCAAAATATGCGGCCTTCCGCATGCTGATCAAAATCTATAATGGCCCACCACTTGTAACAAAAGGCTGACCACCCTTGATCTATAAAGCGTATCAAAGACTAATATCATCATGATCATCATCATCATGATCATGATCATCATCATCATCAAACCGTGTAGGCCTACTCGCCGCCTGTTGGATTATAATGTCACCTCTCAGAGGCGTGGCGAGGGTATCCGTCGCCCGGGGGCAAAGTGTACCGTTGGCGCCCCCAACACTGCTGAAGAGCAATAAAAAAGGTCGCCCCACTTGTTTCTTCTTATTTATTATGTATTTGACTGTTCAACTTACCCCCCAAAACCCGATTTTGGCGCCCCTCACCTCGGCGCCCGGGGCCATATGCCCCCCACCTGCCCCCTTCGCAACGCCTCTGCCACTCTGCAATTTGACAGACTGAAAACCTGGGACGCACTTATCTTTTCATCTGCACCCTGTGAACGCAAAATTATTTTTGACCAGTGGCAAACTTCTCTATCAACAATCACCCCACCTCACCCCTTAAATTTTTCTCATCGGTTCTGCACAAATCCCACCAGTGGCATAGCCAAGGGAGGGTTTTGGGGCTAAAACCCCTTGGCTGCTGACGAAAAAAATTTTAAAATTTGTTTCCAATTTTTATTTTCGGACGCGGTTTTGGGGGTCAACCCCCTTGGCGCCGACCCAAAATAATTTCTAAGCGCTGTAGAATGCAAAGATGTAGGGCGACGTTTTTTGCTTGTCAGCACATCTGCAAAGGCAAAAAGTACAAGAGGAAAGATGAATATGACCGGTTTTTTGCTTGTCAAGATTTTTTGAAGTTGGAAGTTGGTTATGATCAAAACCAACCCCCCCTTCCGAAAATCCTGGCTACGCCACTGAATCCCACCACTGGTCCTGCTGGAATAGGAGGGTAGGTCGCCCCCATCCCTCTCGTAGCTACGCCAATGGCAATAGTTATAAGACAAGCAATACACACACAGTCTGTAGGAGAGAATTCATGTATTGTACAGTGAACACAATTGAAACCATAGTCTACAGGAAACTAATTTGTAAAAATACAGTCAAAAGAAATAAGTTGACATTTGAACTGAAGCAGACGTTATGGCACAAATCAATAGCAAGAATTTCATTCGTTTTTCACACAACACTGGTTAACCCTTCAACAGAATGCAGCAGTTAACCGAATGATGCTTAAACTAAATGCACGCACCAGAATTACAATAAAATTGATACAAGAGTGGTAGAGCTCTTTTAAAATTTGGAATCCAATATTTTTTCAGCGGCTGAAACAAAATCTAACGAAATAACAAAGGACACAAAACTGTGCTCGCCTATGTTGGTCTCATCGATGAGATGCTATGCGCAAATGTTTTGCAGTAAATATAAAGTGGATAAAAATTGCATGAATCCCCAAATTAAAATCAACCATCTTTAAACACCTTCACGAATTCAACAGATCTAGCAAATAGATGTGCTATGATCTATCAATAGAGTTCATTAAAGTCATGTTGCTAAAACAGTTTAATCAAGCCTGAATAAATAGATGTCTTTAAAAGTGGCTGGCAAACGTCAATCAACGCCATAATATATACATGTAACTCCATCAATCGGTATTAATCAGTAAAGCAAAAAATGTGCATATGCACACACACACACACACACACACAAACACACACACACACACACAAACACACACATTATACATATGCAAGTTTTTTATATGAAATGAAAATCATTAATAAGAACAGTCAATGGGAGACGTCATTTAGTTGAAACTTAAGAATCAATTTGCTTTCGCTGGCTACACAGTCTCCTGGGATGCAAGAGAATATTGTTGAAACCGAGGAGGAAGAACAATTCTCAGCCTCTGGTCAAACATTGAAACAGGTTCTAAGATGTTTTTGGACGTGTATTCCCTCCTGTAAAATAGCGCCATACCATAGATGCTTATTTACAACATCATCACGTGATACAGTCAACCAAACTAGACAACCTCTGCTAATTACAAATGCTTTAGATACAATCTAATCTAATCCAATCTTAAACTTCAATCAATCAATCAATCAATCAATCAATCAATCAATCAATCAATCAATCAACTAATCAATCAATCAATTTGCAGTGTTTACATGCTGAGGGACAATTGTCAGAGCCACTGATGCCGCAATGCCAAGCCTTAAGTTAACCCCTTTACCGTGTATTTAACTGTAACTCAATGTAAAATAGACAGATATATTCGGGGTTCCCGGTAAAGGGGTTAAAAAACAATTCATAAAAGTGAAAGGATCTTAACACATAATTTCTGACAATGCCTACTGAAGGAGACGTTTCTGTCAGAATAATTTACATTATAATTGATCACTGAAATTTTTCAAGTATCTGAGGGTATTGCTTGTAAGAACTGAATGAAAGCTACCAGCATTTTCTCACAAGGTTCAATATTAAGGATATCCGACAGTGTTTAGGATATCCGATTTAATCCCAGTACATAATCTGCATTCAAATGACACTGCATCCAAATGACAAGACATATACAGTACAGTGGATCCCACTTAATCGCATACCGCTTAATTGCATAACCCGCATAATCGCATAACAACATAAAAACCTGAACCAGTGCTTTGTGGGAATTATCAGACGTCCCGGCTATTCGCATAGCCCAGTTAATTGCATGAGCAAGGCTTGCATGGCACCTATGCAATTAAGCGGGTTTCACTGTACTATGATCATTTCTGGGCAGAGCGGTAAACGGATCAAACATTCTCATTTTCACACAGAGAAGTTTCAATGCATTACCTACCTGGTTGATGGCAAAAACATAATTACGTTATGCATGTATCAATAAATTATATAAACACATTTAAAAAAAAACTAAAAGCAAATTACAATTGAAATCTAATTCCTATTACTAGCATAAGCCATAATGTCACCTTTTTCAGCGCTATTGGTCTGACGATACTGCAGCGGCATCAGCGAGTATATGAAAATTCTGATCATCGCTTGATGATACTCTGCTTATTTCAACAGTGCTGTCCACCTTGTGACTGACTGAAGAAATTTGCTGTGAATCACTAGATGGCGCACTTGTAGACACGGAACTTGATGATAAAACGTTTTCATCTAAAATACAAACACACACACTTCACAAAAGATGTATGAAAGTGTGTGTAATGTGCTCGCTATTCAGGTATTACCTATTTCAATAATGGTAATAAAGGACCAAAGGAAACTAGAAATCATTGCTTTTGGATATGTATAAGGAAATGACTCAACGAGTAAGGACATGTCAACAGAATGGATGAAAAGAGACTACCATACAAGGTACTCTACACTCAAATAGAAGGAAATAAAGAAAAAGAAGACCTAAGAAAAAGTGGATGGACAACATTGATTGAAGAAGATTGATTGAAGATAATTTATTTCAAACTCAAACTCAAAGTACATATACATATGCAGAACTAGTACAACTAAATAAGTAACATAATATGACTCTAATTTACAATGTAACAATGTAACACATAGTATGAGAGTTCATTGATAACATAACATAACATCAGAGAAGATATGAACATGAAAGGAATTTCAATCGTACAATAGGTGATTGATACAATAGGTGGAATAAGATTGATTTCAGTTTGAAATTACTACCAGGTGCTTCCGTCTTTTGGATGATTTTGCAGTTATTCTGAGACAACGGTAGGATTTGAAAGATGCAGTACGTGCGATTCTTGCGTCTGCCGCTTCCTAGAAGATGATTTCTGGATGTGGGCAACAGCCTGGCGAGACTTCGCAGTTTACTAAAACATATCTGCTCCAGATCGGTACCTTCGAAAAAAATGGACCAGAAACAACCTTTACATATGCTCAGGTGAAACCCATTTAGCCAGGTACTTGGAGGCACTATGGTGCTACATAGAGATATAAAATCAAAGTGCCATTGGCATTACGACTAAAATTAGCAAGAATTTTTCAACATTCTATAGAAAGAAAGCTATGAAATTTTAAAACTCCAAATTATCTAAATTGTTAAAATGCAGATAGCATATATATATATATATATATATATATATATATATATATATATATATATATATATATATATATATATATATATATATATATACACAAACACACAAACACAATCCTAATTTAACTAACTAGTTAGTATGTAGCTGTACATGTATCTTTACATATTTAATTCACAATTAAGCAAAAATCCTGTATAAAATAAAAATAAATGCAACAATATTATACACTAGGTCGACATAAAATCCATATCAAAGGTCAATTCAAATACATAACGGAACAACGGTGTGATTTACCATTTCCAACTTTATCCAGATTCAGACTGTTTCTGTGATATGGCTGATTTTGAGCAAGAGGAAGAGATGCTGGAACTGACGATTGAGACTGACTGTAAGATCTTGACTTAGTCTTGCCACCAGCCTTTCTGTCAGTCACTTCAATTTGGCAGGCAGGAAGACAGGCTATGTGGGCCTCGAGATCAAAATCCCTAACACCCAATTATATAAGCAAGTAAGTAAAATCTCATAAATTTATATAGCGAGCATTGGGAAAGTAGTAAAGTAGTAGCGCCTATGATTAAGCAGGTACTGTTGTGCTGCTTTCCAGGGTGCTATAAAAATCGACAAGATTTTACTTACTTAGCTGCCTATTCTTATGTGCTTAATCTTTCTTTAACCCCTTAACTGGGGATCCCGGATATATCCGTCCATTTTACATTGAGTTACAGTTAAGGGATTAAATAGGCAAGGTAGGCTGTTGGCCGGGCAAAGGTCAGTGTATCCATGAGGCAGCATACATACACACACAAACACACAAATATACTTTATATATATATATATTATATATATATACAAATATGTGTATAGTACCATGAATATATATAACAGACCTTTATGTTAATCACTACTTGCTTATCCATTCATTTGTCTTCAATTTCCATAATAGCATTCCTATTATGTCATCAAGGTCAAGAACTGGTCAACTTATATCTCAGATTAGCCTGTGCTGATGTCAGTTCCAAAGTGTCGGTGTTTCTGATAATGTAAATTTCTAATGACCTGTTCAATTCATCCGTTCAGAGGGGGGCTCTAAAAGTCAAATGATCTAATCAAGGGATTACAGTAAAGCAACTCTGTAAATATTGTGTACATACATGGATGGGAACAACAGAGGTTCTCACACAGGGCAGTCCCTACTGAACCACTTTGAACCTTGTTATATTATATTATATTATACTGAAACTTTCTCAATAGCAAAGCAGAAAACCCTTTAACCCTTTTGCTACAGTGATCCATATAACCAATATGTCATGAAACTGAAATATCAGTCTACCGTGACAAAAGGGTTAAACAAATGGCGAAACCATTTAAAGGAGATTGGACAATTTTTGCTCAAATTCCCCTTTTTCTACCATCTTCTTCTTTTAGGTGCCAAGCAATGCTGCGTCGGCGGCCCATGGACTTCCACTTCTCTCGACCTCTAGTGCCCCTCAGAAGTTCTATGTTATTTTCCATCCCCATTTCCTCTCTCATTCTGTCGGTATATTTTAATTTTATTTTATTTTCTACCATAACCTGATTCTAATCTCCTTATTTATCTATGTACTTCATCAAACTTTTCTTGCAGTAGCTTAAATTCTGAATTCTATAAATATAATTATGCAAGCAATTTGCCAATGCTTACAGAAGCAGGAAAAAATTTAATTCATCAGAGAAACAAAACGAAACACACGCACCCCGATTTGTAGCGTCGACCAGAAACATCGGTCTCGGCATCTGCCAAAGTGCCATCTCCAAGAAAACTGCACATCGGAGCGATCATCTCGCAGTTGAGTCGAAGTCATTCCCAGTCACTTCAAAGTCGTTCGTTGTGGTCGCATCGTCTCTATTATTCTCGTTAAGGTTACTAAATAAGAAACAAATGCATTATTGTAGATATAACCTTAAGCACATTCCATGCGTAGAATTTCAAATAGTTTCGTCGAAAGATAGAATTAGAGTGCAATGAAGGTACAGTTTAATGTACCAGTAGTTAATAGTCAGCTGTGAGACAAATATCAAATAGTCAAATCATTGCTTGTCTCAGATACAAAGCACCATATAAACTATCCCCTACAGTGTTCAGTATGTGCTATATGCAGAAATTAGGAAAAGAAAAGATTTTTGAAATCTATGAAGAAAAACTGTAGCATAAGAAAACTGATATCTTGGGTTGGCAGAGTAGTGAAAGTGGGTTCAAATCTGATCCCAGGTACTATGTAGTACCTTTGGCAAGTTAATCAGCCCTCACTTGCTTTGCACTAACTTTGTGAATGTGTGCTAACAATCATGTAATAATAATACAGAATTATAACTAATAAAACACAGAGTAACATAGTTTGGCATTTGTAAACACAAAGTAGTAAAGAAAAGTTGAGTCGTTACAACAGTGGTTTTTAACTGGGGTACTTGTACCCCTTGGGGTACTTGGAGGACGTTGCAGGGGTACTGAACAATCAGGAAATAAAGTCTGTTTAAAGACTTTACTGCAATTTACCCTGTATACTATACAAATACTGTAGAACTTTTTTACTCAATTAGAAATTCTAAAGAAAAATCCCAATTTATGGTATGTGCACAATCTGTAATAGACGCTTGTTGCAGTTTATAATTATTTTCAGTTTATCATTATTTTCAATATATTGCAGGGCACAAACTTTTGTCCTGGGATAAGGTATGACGGTAGGGGGTACTTTGTTCTCTTGTACTTGTTTCAGGGGTATGTAATTACAAAAAGGTTAAGAACCACTGCGTTACAACAAAGATTTGCCGCGATGCACTATAACCGAAACAACAGACAGGCTCTGAAAACTTTAGAATATTTCAAACGTCAATCTTACCTGCTGTCGGTGCTCCTTCTAGAAGTGTACAGAACACCTTTAGACATCAACTCTTTGTATCTTAGGCCCTGATTGGCGCGCTTAGATTTTCTCAGCGCCCTGTTTGTCAGTATCAGAGCGTCGTGGCTGACGCTTCTCGTCGCCTTTTGTCGCCTGTTGTTGTTGATTTCTTCCCGTGTGGGGGGCTGCTGGTCATTGGCATCCGTCGCTCCTTCGTTCAAGAGGCTGTCAATTAAGCGAGAGGCGCCTGAAAGCTTTGGCGAAGCGGAATCGTTTGAATTTGCGCGGAAATCAGAAGCGGGATTCGGGATTTCTGGACCGAAATCCTTGGCTGTGGTAGTACACACGGTGCTTCCTTTTAATCGTTTCAGCAAATTAAATCCGTCCGTTGGATCGCTTCTTGCGAGACCAACCGTGGCGGTGTCTTTAAAATCGGTCTGAAACGGCGTGCTTCCCTCTCGAAGACATTCCGAGGATTCGGCTTTCCTGCTTCGCTTCCGTTTCGGCGTTTTTATTATCTCGTCCGTCGTATTGTTCATGCGCCTCGACGACTGACATTTGCCTGTGCCATTTTCACGTTCGTATGGAGGGAGGAGGTCTGTTTCCTTCTAAATCAAACGAAAGGGAACGCGACGACGATGACGTGCGGCACTTTCTTGTGGTCTTTACGGCGTCGTCCAATCCTGCAAATGACTCGGCAATAATTGTGTTGATCAGTTTATTTACTGCAAGCTGACCGGCTCCAAATACGCTGCAAAGGTGACTGGACGAGGAGCTGGCCGACAGCAGACCGTTACCTGGCGGCAGAAAAACAGCCAATCAGAGCTTCAAATCAGATCTTATTCACATTTAATTAATTAGGCATGGGGACACCCAGTAGCCAGGTGAGACTGAAGCACTCCAAGCAACAATGTAGCATTTCTATTTACATTGCAAACCAATGCTTGTACCGGTAATAATCTGTAAACAAAAATTTACAAATTAAATCAAGCCGAATTCTTCTGAAAGTTGCCATGTCTTAAGAACCTTCATAATTGCACAATCCTCCCTAATTGCCTTTAAAATCCTACGGAGTTTCATTGCTCAAAGAATAAATAACGGTACTAAAGATGCGACCAGTAATACGGTCACAAAGAAACAATGACTTCCCAAAACCAATTAACAAAAACAGTCGAACAAGCACAGGAAACACCATAGAAAAAAGTCCATAATGCTAGGGACCACGGAAGGATAGAGATGCAGAGGAAGACCAACAATGTCCTGGACGAATAACATCACAGAATGGACCTTTATGACAATATACCAGAAGTGCATCGAGCTGCACACAACAGGACTTGGTGGAGGCAGATAACCCATGTCATCGCCCAGCATCAGTTCAGCGGAGTGGCAGGATGATGATGATTGAAGCACAAACCAACCCCCACCCCCTCAGCACAATAAAAGGTGGAACAGTCATAATTCCCACATTCAGTGAGCAAAGAGCAAGTTTTTAAAAACCACACAAAACTTACATGTATAAGTACATATATCCTATGCATCTACCATGCAATACAATGAATGGTAGCTGAAAACATATGCCAAAATCAATCTTATTAAAAGGTTTCCAATTAAAAAAATCATTGAAAATATCAAAATGTATGATAGTAAGTCATCTCTATTCTTACCTATGGACGTAGGAGCACTGGTTAAACAGAGGCCTTGGTTACTGGAAGGTAATACAGAACTACTACTTTGCTTGCCTGTATCATTGATTAGCAGATTAGTATTCATTAAAGCAACTGGATTCTGTTCCCTCGCTGTTGAACATCTTGTCTTTTCAACAAGACTGGAAAAAATGTTTGAGGGCCACAGAAGACGACCGTTGGACGTATCGACATGAAAACCGCCGGAATTTTTTGACGGCGACGAATTGTGCGCAGCAGCGGCAGAAGATGATCGACGAACATCGTCGTCGACCGTTCTAAGTTTCTTCTGCAGTTTTAGCGGAAACCGGCTTTCGTCGCTCAGCGGACATCCGCCTCGATGCAGCTCCTCTTCCTGCACAACTTTCACGATAAGCCTCTCGCTAATCTGCGCGATTGTCAAGTCGGACATCTCAACTGCTCTTGCAGTCTTCTCCAGCAGATCAACAGATTCCAGCTTCTTTTCCTCTGCGGCCGATGCCTTGTTTCTACATGTCTGATCGCCTACGACCTGTGTGCCACTATTGCTGCCTAAACAGGTTTCCGCGCAGGGAAGAGAAATGTCCGCCAGCGAAGCACTTGCATCACAATTTCCATTCCTTGCACAAAACGACGTGGCAGTCTTTGTAGCCGAAGAAAACTTGTCGACTGCCAGCTGCTTCTTGGTTTTCGGAAATGACTGATCGCTCGATCCCTGCTTCAGCTCCTCTGCATAGGCCGCGTCGGTTACTTTTCCCGCGACCAGCTGCTGTAAATCGCCGGCATTGAAGTTCTCGAGAACCGATCTCGAACCATCGAACGCCAGATTACTAACACCGCCGGACAGCTTCGCCACAATCGGAGGCATCAACCTCACGCAAGACGGCAAGAATTTCGAAAACTCGGTCGGCTTAGCTGCGCCGCCACAGGACGGTTCCGTCTGACTTGCACCTGCAGGCCTAATAGTCGCCTGACCTGGCCAGCTGGGCATCAGGTGCGCGGGTTGGCTGAACAGGTACATGAGAGGATTTCCTGCAGATTTAACTGTCTTTTGTTCGCGTTCAACGGCAGGACCTGTGGACGTCGAAGCATCCGAACCCAAACGAATGACCGATAAATTGCTGTCGGACTTTAGAGGCAACGTCGAAACGCATTCCGGTCCACTAGCATTGCTTGCTGCTGCAGACGAACCTCTGCATACTAAAGGGTGGTGTTTGAGTGTTGACCCGTTGGTGTCATCGGGATGCTTTTCGTGGCTGGATTTTAGGATCGTTTGGACGCCATTAAGGACGGACGACGACAGGGCCCGTGCATCCGTGGCTTTGTCTTTCAATCTGTCCGAACGGCACGGAGCAGAACCGGCGCAAGTTCCGACAACATCCGACGCCTGATAAAGATCTACTGGCAGTTCCGTGCTGCGCTTACGGATGGAAAATGCCTCCTCTGATTCAAATTTGTCAAAGCTTTTTAAGGCCGAACTGGCCGGAGTCACTCCCTACAGAACACAGCACAAGCAACAGGTGTCTGCAAACAATGCCGTACATATATATATATATATGTGTGTGTGCACAAGAACCTAAAACGTTAATTAAAATTAACCAGTGAATTTACAACATAGGAAGTACTAGTCAAGCTTATTTCCCTATTCTTACTACCTGATCTTATACAGAGACACGTGCATCAGGCACAAAAATTGAAGAAAAGCCAAACAGTACAGTAAATTACTAATAATATCACCGTGCATTTTCTAGCACTAATTTTAATCATCATATGTATCAATTAACGATGCTCCAAACAGCGACGTTCTGGGCTGCAAAATGAGGGGCCTGGAACTTAAAGGCCTGAGGGGCCCATTGGTCATAGTTGCAGAATTCCTGTTCACTTTGATTACCGGTAATTATTTAACTGTGGCCCAGTCTTGGTGAATCCATTAGAAAAACTAATATATTATGAGAATTTTCTATGACAGCAATAAATACATGATTTAGGGGGTCCAACACAATTTATTTACCCTCAAGAGGCCCTGGAAATTTGCCATGTTGCTGTATGGCTGGGGTGCATCTTGCTCCCAGTTCAAATGCAGAGGGTCCAGTGGATCAGGATTCCAGAATAGAGGGGGGCACATCGACATGTTTGGACCATGATCTTGATGAGCAAAAAAGGATGTTGGTGCAAGGGTTTTGAAGTCTCACCCATTCTCCTTGATCTGATACTACCCTTACCCCAACTACTCATCGGTTTTGGATGAATCTCACGACCGGTCCCGACCCAAATAGGAGGGCCAGACCCCCCGTGGCTATGCCAATAATAGGATCTGCTCAATTCCAGTCAAAGTGGGAAACAGCAAATCAGGCACTGAAGGGAAAGCCGGCTGGAAGAGAGGTGTTTTAGTCGGGATATGAAAGCATTCTGGTCACTGGAAGATAGGGATGTGAGCTTGGAAATTTCCAGAAATGTTGATTATTATTATTTATTATTATTTATTATTATCATTATTACTATTTATTACTATTCATTTGTTGGGCATTTGTTAACAACTGTCAGGATTGTAGCGCTATATAATGTTTAGACAAGCACGCGGTGCTTCCGGTTGCACTTTTCCGGAAATTTCCAGGCATTCTACTTTTCCGGAAAAGTCACAACCCTACTGGAAGATCTGACAGTCAGAAGAATAGACAAAGAGAACTGATTAAATACAAATTAACATAGACAAACCTCCATCTGATTAGTTGACAATTCTGTTTGTGTCCGATGATGAAGATTTCTCTCAGGTGGCGATGCAGTGGCCTCAGGTCCGACGTCACGCGATTCCACCTTCGCTGGACTTGCTAAATCCGCGGCGGCAGCCTGCGGCAGAGAAGCGGCGTCGTAGATGGCTGCCTGACCATTGCCTCCGAAGGTCTGCTGACCAGCCATTAAGAGCATACTCAGACCTCCCATGTTGGATGGATCTACACAGAGCAACATTTAGAAAAAGCTTTCATACGTTGACGTGAAATCATCAATTAATTAGTTTTATTAAGCTTCTGAATGGCTTTCTACTAATTTTACAGGTTTTAATAATAGGTCTTCCATAACTTACAGTAGAACTTCATTATCGCATACTTAGCGGGTCTGTAAAATTGAGTGTGTCATTTCGGAGGTATGTTATAACTGAGTCTGTTATAACGAAGTTTTACTGTATTTGATAGATTTTTAATTTCAATCTGTTCAACATTTTAGAAATTTAATTGTTTCAACATTTCAGAATTTTAAGTCAGATCACAAACAAATAACCAACTAAGTAACAACGGAAGTATTAGGAAAATAGCAATAGTGTTCATGAACGAGCTCTTATTATCATAAAGTTCTTATTCCTTATTCTTTCTTTTCTCTTTTTTAGAGGCATTTGTAGACAGTCATCACCATAAAAACAGAAATTCTCTACAGGCTCCAAAACCTGTTAACATTTCATAAAGAAGCAAACCCAACATGTAAAGACCCAAGACATCTGTACAAAGAAACTTGTCTGATAACTCAGTTTCATAAAAACAAGAGAAGATCAGTTTTGAAAAGATTCAATACAAAATGAATACACAAGGCATTACTTGCCTAATCTAAAAAGCACTTGGGCAGTGGCACAACAAAACTTTCTCACATAACACCAACAGAGTCTATTTTGCACCCATCAGTCGGTATCTAAGTTATCAAAATAGAAGCAATTCAGAATTCAGTATGATACGTTTCAGACACGCCATTGCTTACCAGCAAGTTTTCCTGGCGAAATTCCTTCAGAGGCTTGAGCTGCACTTTCTGATGAAGAAAGTGGAAAGGGAGGCTTGCCCGATTTTCCACCCGGAGACGCCACCTGAACGGCATGTTTCTCGGGGTTGTACCACCTGTAGTCGGGATTGGCTTTTAGAAAAGCCTCCTTGTACTGAAATATGGATAGGGACAGAAAATCACCGAAACTGCAGCGAATGTGTAAAAAAGAAGCGGAAAATAAATTTTCATTTTCAACTTGTCAAAGAATTTAAGTTCAAAGCAAATGGTCTTTGTATGTGTAGCGTGCTTTATATGGGAGTCTGGACATGAACATGCATTATTATTACTATTACTACTACTATTATTATTATTATTATTATTATTATTAAGACCAAGTCATTATAGAGAACAGATACATACTTGTTTAGCTAAATCTGTGTACACGTATTTTTTGTCTGGTCCAAGATTTGCCCACAGGTCACCCAGAATTCTTGTCACCGAGCGATTGTCAAGACTCGGGTTCTTCTGATGAACGAGGCCGCGATGGCGCTTGCAGAAGATCAGAAACGCATTCATCGGACGTTTTACTGTTTCGTGCTTTACGCCGTCCGAACTGTCAACAATTTCTTCCATCTGATGAATATTTTTACAAAATAGACCCCAACAGATTATTTTATATGTCATTTCAAGTTGTGCAGAATGGTAGGTAAAGTAAGGTAAAGTAAAGTCTCGTGGATTTCTATAGCACCTTGGAAAGAAGCACAACAGTAGCTGCTTATTCTTAGGCGCTCAGGTAGTTGTAAATGATAACATGGCTGATCAAGAATGAACGATAAAGCATCATTAGGACCTGAGAATGACAGTTGTTTTCTAGAGACTGAGGCATTTGGAATTAGTTTAACAGTACTCTGTTGATAAATTGCATCAGTATAACCTGATATCACTTGAAAACTTTAGCATAAATCAATATTAATTATTACCACAGTGTCAGTAAACATTAAAAAGTTGCAATGACTGTAACTTTCAAAGTTAGTGAAATTACTGGTACATGATTGCCAAAATCACAAAGACCAACCCCACACAGAATTCAAGAACTAAATCACTCCTTGTAAATGCTAAATCTAGTCCAGATCAAGTCTATACCAATGACATATCAAACCAAACTGCATTCAATCTGTTGACAAGCAACAAAAATTATATTGCCTGAATTATCAAATTCTGATTGGCACTCTTAAATTGCATCGTATCAACATCAAATGTCAAACCATCATATGGCAACCTTTACTTCTTGAAACCTGTTTCTTCCAAAGTGAAACCTCAACTTCTGCCCAATCACTAATATTCAAATTTAATCCAAACGGCAATTATTTCATTTGCAACCTTTTTCTGCCAATAACTATCAACAGTGACTTTTCGCTGTTTTCATTGCCCGTGAGATTTTGAAACCACTGAAAAGACCGCACTTTCTTGTACAAAGCCGATCGCTATGTCTTCGCATGACCCACTTTCTCGTAGAAAACCACGCTTCAACCATCCTCGCACATATTCCCTACTGCGCATGTTGCTCCGGGAAAAAAACACCGCAAAAACACGGTCGCAGCCATTTCGTCCCTGCCTTCGATTTCATCGTCGAGGCCTTGTAGAACTGTCAATCAGACGACGACCCGTCAATCACACGCTCAGGTGCCCGGATGCTGAACCAAATAACGGGCCACAGCCGCCTCCTAATTGTACGCGATACGTACGTTCAAACATAACCCAGAAATTGAAACGCCGCCGTCGAGCTGAAACGACCCGCAAACACATCGTCGTCGTCGTCTCCCGTCCACTCGGAGGTCACCGTCGATGCTGCGGCCCGGTCGAACACAGTCGACCGTACGTCGCCCGGGCCTGCCTGGCGCGTCGACCAGCGCCCCGCAGCAGACGGCAGCCGCACCGACCAGCCAGACGATGTGTTTATCGCGAGTTTCGGTCGATTACGAACAGATGGGACCCCGGTTGTACCTTCGGTCGGCGTCGTACGACAGTTCCCGGCAATTCTCTGTCAGCGTTAGCCGTCCGACGCAAAGGAAAACGGCGCCGTTTGACACCTGCGAAGTCAAGTCGATCTCTCGTTACACAAAACAATCATACGAAACATGTCCCGCCGCCTCTAAAGACATCGGAACGGCGGATGCAGGTGCCCCCGCCACCCAGCGTTCAGCCAGCCCGCCAGCCCGAGAAGCAGGTGCGCTGTAAGACCTGACCCAGATACATAACTATCTTGATGCTAGGGCCGGTTGCGTTCCGGTGACCCATATACGCAGTTATCCTGTTGCTAGGCCGGGATCTGTCTTCAATTGGAAAACGACGGACACCTGTGAACAGGAATTTTATGCCCAATTTGACTAATTAAGCAAGGGCGACTGTGGGTTGAACTGGTTTACACGACGAAAATCGAAAATAGCTGTTGATGTCATTTAAGGAAGCTGCTAATGGCTGATGTCCTGGACATTATGATAGTGGCGCCATAGAAGTTTATTGATTGATTGATAATGGTTTGAAGGAGGAGGAGACACGCACACACACACACACTCGCGCATTACTACTACTACTACTACTACTACTACTACTACTACTACTACTACTACTACTACTACTACTACTACTACTACTACGCCCTACTACCATCAGCATCGACACCATGTCAGCCTTGCTGATGGTGGTAATGGTAGCGAACTTGCACAGCTTCTAGTATGCACGTTCCATTCACATTCACAGTATTATTTTATGAAGACGTAAATGTAAAAATAATTTTAATTTCCAATAACTTTTGATTTGTATTTGATACGTAAGCTATGTATTATTATGCACTATGTTTTGACTTTGCGTTTTGCAAAAGTTGATTCAATAAAGTGAACTTATATTGTAGTTTATTGTATTGCAAAGAACGGGTAGGCGTTATGCGTGAAATTTCTGCTCTTGATAAGGATTTTGCGCACACATCTAACGGCGAGACAACCAATGCATAACCTTTCATTTTCGCTCATTTCTAAGCAATTTAAATATAATTCTATAACATAAAAACAACAGTTAACAAACGAAAATACCCGAGATTTAATGCCGCTTCTGATCGGAGTTATGGGTGCTGAACGGTTGACGTTGAGGCGTGCGACGCTTTCTGGCACAGCAGTAGTATGTGATTCTCAGAACTTTTGTAGCGCATTTGTTTACTGAACATTGTCGGTTTATATAATTTAAACAGAACAGTGGAAGCGACGTAGGCGGTTTACATAATCATAGACCAGGCTATACCGTTGCTTTCTACTGATTGCGTTACCCTCACGACTTTGACCTGATGTTTATTTCTTTTCCTGTGGACAGGTGACTTGGCCCACACTGCCATGGTTGGCCAAATTTTGGCCATTTAAACGCCAAGCCATTTCAATGTTGTGTAAATTTTCTAGTACTAATTGAAGCCAGCTGAAGGTAATTAATTATGTGAAGCTTCTTTATTTTATGACGGATTGTGCGTTATCAGACTTTTAATTGATTCACTGCAAATTTTGTTTTCCAAAGTAAGTAACTGTTTCAGACTAATTTGACTATAATTTTGGTTCTGATTTTTCAGAAAAATTTTATGGTGTTGCCGAGCTTCTGGCTTGATAGTGCAAAATGACAGATTTTGCTCTTGAATTTTTGTCTTGAAATTCAAAAGCAACAACGACAAGAATGGATAATGACAGAGAGGCACAGATCACCGGGCCTATCACCTATTCTGATGGCAGTTATTCTTCCCTTATCCTGGATCGGTTGTGTATTCAGCGGGACCTGAGCAATTATTGTGATGTGATACTGCACGTTGACGACGAGCAACATTTGGCTCACCGAAACGTGCTCGCCGCTTGCAGTCCGTATCTAGAGTCTGTCCTTTCACGAAACGAGCAGACACCCGAGCACGTTGTAATTAGCTGTGGAGAGAACAGGATATTTGAGTTAGTTCTCAACTACATGTACTCAGGGAAGATTACAATCAGTCGTGACAATATTGCTGAAATACTGAGGCTTGCCAATTTCCTGACTCTTACAAAGTTAAAGGAACACTGTGCCGAGTTTCTTGAGCAGGGGATCAGGAGATCGAACTGCTTCTACGTTCGGGATCTGGCCGACAGCAACGGTCTTTCCATTCTTCTGAAAACCGTGGAAGCTTTTATCTTTGCCAACATTCTTGAAATCACCAATCACGACGACGTTCTCGAAGTTTCTGAATCGAAACTCGACTTTCTGATTAGTCGTTCGATGCCGCTCACTGAGCTCCAGCGGGTTAAGTTAATATCTCGATGGACGGAGCATAGAATGGACGAAAGAAGAACTCGATTTCCAACCTTGCTGACTCACATTCTATGGCAGAGAGTCGGCGCGCTCGAGCTTTGCCACTTCCTGCGAGATACGCCGCTGCTGAACGAAAACGAATTCTGCATGTTCCATATTCTGCAGAGCCTAAAAGACAGCTGTTTACTTCCTGATATTTACTTCGATAGTCTTAACAACCTGCGGACTAAATTATTCAATAATACGAGCGCTACGGATGATGATGTCTCCTCGTTGCCTCCGTTGGAAGCAGAATCGGAACCTGCAGAAGTTGACCAGGAAGAGAAGGAGAAAGACAGCTGGGATAAGGCAAGCGTTGATTCTGAGAGTACCATCGCTTTTTATCCCATTGAAATTCCCCCTTCTGCCAACCGATCTCTTGTTTCACGGTCGAAAGACGACGTCAAAGAGAGTTGTGGCGCGGAATCTTCGTCTGATGTCCCCAAATCGAGAATCGTTCTGAGAAACCGAAACAAGGTTAAAATCCAAGAAGGACGTGAAGCCGAAGTGAGCGTTGGTGAAAGCCAAGGAAAATTCCAGAAGAAAAAGGTTGCCAGGTCGCATGAATCAAAGCACGATGAAAACATTCTTTATTCTGACGGTTCAGATGATGACGCTAAAAAACCCAAGATGCCGGCTCGCGAGAAAGCTTCGAAAGCTAAGGTAAAGGTCGCGTTCAAAAGGAAATCGACGGACAAGCAGAAACGCAAGCGACGACCCCGTGGCTGTCCGCGGCTGACCTGCGACCTGTGCCCGTTTTCGACAATCGACCCGGATAAACTGAAAGTTCACGTGAACGCAGCCCATCAGGATGGCGTAAAGTTTACCTGCAACGTCTGCAACTTCTCCTGTAACTGGAACCGCGAATATTACCAGCACATGAAGGACCACTACCCCGGCCCTCCTCATCTCTGCGACCGCTGTGGGTTTTCTGCCGACCGCGTTCAGGTCCTGTTGGTCCACCAGATGGACCACACCGACGAACGGCCGCACGAGTGCAAGTCGTGCGGGATGAAGTTCAAATTGAAGAACAATTTGGTTTCACATATGCGCTGTCACTCCGGTACGTTTGCACTCCTGGTTTGAAATGCATCATCGAATCTTGATTTTGATCAGTTTTTCAGATACTGCTGTAATTTCCTCTTAATTTGAATTCAGAAGGAAACATGTGTTCATATGGATGCAGTCGATTTGGGATATTTTATTGAAAATAGATGGTTTTCTTCATATTTAGAATAATACAATTATGCTAATCTCAATGCTATTATATATTGAAAGGCAGATTTATTACTGAAAATTTAATTCTCCTCCTCTGCCTCTCCATGTTTCTGTAAGCAGTTTAGTTAAATATTGAGCTAGCAGCTAACATAGTAATCTTGTCCTAGTTACCACAGTTCATAAAAACATTAATACAGATTGATAATATATATATATATATATTTATTTATTTATTTATTTATTTATTGTTGAAACTTGGGGTTTAGGTGAAAAGCCATTTGTTTGTCCAGTTTGCAAGCGTTCTTTTGCAACAAAAGGTACGTTGGAGCAGCATATGGTAACACACAGCAACCAGCGACCATACCTATGTGATCATTGTGGCTTCAGTACCAAGTACCACTCGCATCTTATAGCCCACAAAAGACTCCACACGGGTAATGATAAAAACTAAATGATTTTGTGTTATTCGTTCATTTTAGCGACTGAACCAATCGCATTGAGGCAATCCTTGTTTGGAAATGAAGTGACACACCAAACTGCCATTGTTTGTTAATTTTTGTGTCTACTGACAGTGTTTTTGTAGATTCATTGATGTACCCTAAGTAGAGCTGGTGACAGTAATTTTGTAGATTCATTTATGTAAGTAGAGCTGGTGACAGTAATTTTGTAGATTCATTGATGTAAGTAGAGCTGGTGACAGTAATTTGTTGGCGTTCAAACCCATGGCCGCGGCAGAAACATTTTGAGGTCATTTCTGCCTGGGACAATAATCTTTCTTGGTCAGCTTCACGGTATTTTTGTAATGCAGACGTTTATTTGGTTTAAGTTGGACGGTAAGAGAAGGGCTGGCAACATTCCTCATTTTACAAATGTTGTCAATTACTGAAGATCCCAGCCCTTTCTTTCTCCCCTGGACATTGAGCAACTCTTATCTCTTTGGCTTGGTCAAGGCTTTATTTGATTTTCCCCTCACCATCTTTCAAACATGATTAATTAATTATGGGTCCATCCATACAGTATGTATGCATTGAGGGTGTTGGATTTAGGAGATATTGTGCATGTATGGACTGTATGGTGTGCAGACGGTGGGGAGGAGAGGTTGAAAATATGCCTTTTTTGGTTACGTACTATATGGATGAGCCCTAATGTCATTCATGTGTCTTCCTGGTCGTGACTTGAATATGTAAAAATTGCTTTTGCCTGCCAGGAATTCATTTAGTTAAGGAGCAATTTAATAGCCACATATTTTTATGTGTCTTGAAATAACTTGGGAGTTTATTTAATAATTTAATTTATTTGCCAATGGTCTGCTGCAGTTGTATTTATACTTATGTGCTACTGTGCTTAGTTGTAGTTAGCTGTAGTAGTCGTATTTCGTTATTCTTAGGTGTGTTTAATGATGGCATTTTTGAAGGCATACCTGTTGATTTACCTGTCGATTTACCTACAGTTGATACCTGTTGATTTGCGTATTTTCACTTTGTAGGCGATGTCTTTAGATGCCAGTTCATGAACTGTGAATATTCGACGCCAAAGCGCAGTCAGCTGGCCTGTCACATGCGCTGCCACATGCGAATCAAATCCTATACATGTACTACGTGCGGCAAGAGCTTCGTCGAAAGGAGTCACCTCGTGCGGCACGAACGCGTCCACCTCGAAGACAAGCCCTTCAAGTGCGATCTGTGCGACTATGGCAGCACGCGGCGCGATAAGCTGAAAGAGCATTGCGCCAAATACCACGACGAATCATCGGCGCCATGCGCCGCGTACCGGTCACGCAAAACTAAATCTCAGGCCAGCAACCAGCCGACGGTGGCGCGTTCAAAAGAGGTGGATAAAACGGCCGATAAGCCGAATTCGAAGAAATCGTCAAAACCCGCAAGAGCTGTGAAGAAGGTTTCCGAATTGATTATTAGAACATCTGCTCAGCCAAGTGCTGTGTCAACCGATGGAGCGGGCCACCAGATGCCTTTGCAGAATTCAGATGCGGGGAACCAGATGGCGCTACAGCGTTCCGATTCGGGATACGGGTTGCTGATGCAGGCTGCCGTCGTAACCGACCCCCAAAGTTTTAGCACTTACACGCACAGTAATCTAGTGTCTTTGCCCATAAATGCTTATGCGACATTAGGGCTGGTGCCTTTGCAAGGAAACGGGTTTGCCACGATACAGATAAACGCGGTTCCAACCCTTCAGGCAGCTGCCATCCGACCGGGTTTGATCAACGTAAATTTGACCGGACACGTGAACGCCGTGTCCAACGGTCAGGTAACGATGAACGGGACCGTCTCGCCCGACCAACCTCAGACTAGCAACGTCCAGTCCAATGAGCATGCCATCGGACCGAACGGTGTTCTGGGCAGCGATCGGATGAACGGAGCCGAGCAGTTGGACAGAGGTGCCGACAACAGCGCACACGACTCGCGGGGTCACGGCAGCGCGGCGGCAGTCGATCTTTTTTCGAACGAACGGGTGAACGAAGACTCACGTGCGGCCGCAATGGTTCATAATCCTCAAGTCGACGGTGCAGCATTGTCTTCTGCCACCCAATCGGGCGCCATCTTTAACGACAATATCGGTTTAACGTCTCATGTCACGACTTTGCCTAGTGCACAAGCAACAGTTGCTTCTATGCATGATGCTGCCTCAAACAGTGCACTGAGTGCATCGGCAGATGTTGTCAACAGCGACAACCAACAAACAGACAGTCACTCAAACGACCGTAGTACATAAAAGTGTTTCGAATCGAATAGTATGCTCAAGTTTGTGCACTGTTATTCTTGCTACATTTCTCTAGGAAAACCTATAGGCATTCGATTTTGAGATATTTTACAAGAGTACCTGATATTTATTAGACAATAGTTTTGTTGGTTTTGACGATAATACAGTAGAACCTCGTTATATCGAACTTGCTTATATCGAAATCACGTTTATATCTAAGTTTGAGCGCCGGTCCCGCCAAAACAGTGTTAATGATACAGGAATCGGATATATCGAACCTCGGATATATCGAAGTATTTATCACGGTCCCTTGAACTTCGATATAACGAGGTTCTACTGTATGTTATGCCGTGATGCAAAGAAAACCCTAGAAAGTTTGCTTACTGGAAGTAACTAGATCACGATGAGACTTGGATATTAATTTAATCGACATTAATTTGTATGTTTAGGCTCTGTACCATTGCAGAGCTGGAAGGCAGTTTGCTAGATGTTCAGTTAACAGAGACAATGGCCATCTCATATTATGACCATGACTCATCATGTTTGTCGCTTTGATTTGAAAGTGACAAGTGGAAGAATCTATTTATTGTGCTGAACCTGCCTGGCAGATCCATCCTTGCACAGCTGTTCCAAGACAGATTAGGCGCCTAAGGATAAGCAGTGACTACAGTTTACGGTACTACTGTACATGTGATGCTTAGGCGTAATATAAATTCACAAGATTTTACTGACTTACTTAATTAATTGTTTTATGAAATGCTCTAGCAAGACACAGTACTGTAACTGGACCAATGAATTGCAGTCATCTTCTGTCTCGACTGAATTCTGTGAATTAAACAGAATAACTAGTGCCAATGTTTTATTCTAAAGTTATGTCTTCTAAGTAAATGATGTTTGGTAGGCCTAATATATTGAAACCCGCTTAATTGTGATTGCTTTTATGCGGAACTTTATATTATATTATATATATATATTATATATATATATATATATATATATAGTGAATTATTTCTATTTATTGAACATTATAGAACTGAAATCAGGGATGGTTTTATTTTCTTCTGAAGAATTTTATCCAAGCTGTAATATACATAGCATTGTTTTGGTTTTATGTTTCTTTGTGTGCTGTTATTAATACTGTATTGTCAAATACACTTGTTTGTTACTCCTAATAACATGTAACTTTCTTCAGACTTTATTCACTCTGGTCGTTCCAAGGCCCAGGGTTTATTCTTGGCCGTTTGCGCGGGGAATTGACCTTTCCCCTCCCGAAAATTCAAATCCCCCCGAAAATTTTGGCATACTACGTCAACTAACAGCAGCCCCCTAGCAGAATTCCCCCCGGCTTTGTCAGTTCCCCCGGAGTCCAGGAGTCTAGATTAAACACTGCCAAGGCCGTTGACTCGGTTTGCCTTCGCCATAAACGAACTCGGTTATTCTTAACTTCCTCGACTAGGTACTGCATTGTGACATTTTAAAACTCGCTTATTCGTGCAAAGCAACGGTAATAGACCGGCGTGGGATTAGCAGACGCAGTGGCGTAGCGAGGGGCAGAGGGGGCGAAGCGCCCCAGGCGGCACTTGCTCTAGGGGCGGCACTTTCGAGATTTCTTAGATTTTTTGCTTGTCAGAGACTTTTTGGAGCGTTGATAACGTTTTTTGCTTGTCAATCAGAGACTTTCTTGAGAGTTTATAACGTTTTTTTGCTTGTCAGACTTTTTACGGAGAATTGAGAGCGGCACTTTTTTCTCGCCCCAGGCGGCACTTTGCCTCGCTACAGCGGCTTCTATCCCCCCCTTGCAGCCTGGCTCAATTCCCCCCAAAATTACAAATCCCCCAAAATTACAAATTCCCTCTGTTAATTTGCTCCCTTGTAGACTTAGTATTATATTGAGCTTTTTATCCTTTGTGTTAGGCATAGCTATCATTGATTATGTCACGGTCAGTGTTATTTTGAATCAATATCAGTCTCGGTTCAGTTCAGATTAGTAGAAAAATATCCCCCCACCCACCCAGTTTTTTTTCCGGGCGCAGATGCGCCCGCTTTAAATAGGGATAGAAGCCCCTGCCTCGCTACGCCACTGAGCAGACGCACCACAGTTAACCCCCAACGCCAACAAACACACTCTCCTATGGTAGTTCCAACAAGGAAAAGCATGTCGAAGCAACAGTCGTGCATTCTAAAAACGTCTCGCAGGCAGAGTTGTTAACGAAGATTTGACGCTCCAGGCCAGTACCGAGGACTCGCCACTTGTCCTTAAGGTGTTCTTATAAGGCCAGCCTGGCCAGATCCATAAGCGTAAACTTGAATGGAAAAACGGAGGGCCTAGCCCCATACCTTTCCTGGCCTACCGTCTCAAAAATGGGGGGGGGGTTCGAGCCTAGCTGTAAATGTAAGTTTACGCCTATGACCAGGAGGACAGGGCGATATTATGCAACTGACATTCGCCGACGCCGTCTGACAATATCCGGTCGCCACTAAAACACGGGATCACGTCGGATAGGCGATTGTCGCCTGCGACGAGTCCTTCCAGTGCCCCTGGGCGGCGGCGGCGGTGGACGGGGACCAAGCGTTCCTCATCGGTTCGACCCTGGCCGGGTAGATGCCGTTCGTCGGCGACGAGGAAGAGGGCGGCGGGGGCCTAGGAGGGTCCCTCTTGCGAGCGATCAACACGATTATGAGAACGATGACGAGTATGGTAAGCGCCAGAAGCCAGATGATCATGCCGAGGATGACGTTTGGATGAAGCAGGCCAGATGTTGACGACGAGGAGCCGTAGCAGTTGCAGTTATCAACCCCGTAGACTGGCGATGGATCGGCTATACAGAAGACGACGACACACGATTTGTAAAAAGGCAATGTAGGGAATACTATAATAATAATAATAATAATAATAATAATAATAATAATAATAATAATAATAATAATAATAATAATAATAATAATAATAATAATAATAATAATAATAATAATAATAATAATAATAATAATAATAATAATAATAATAATAATAATAATAATAATAATAATAATAATAATAATAATAATAATAATAATAATAATAATAATAGGCCCTAATAATAATGACTAAGCCTAATAACTCTCTAGCTCAATCTCTTCTCTTCGCTCAGTCATATTATATATTAACAGTGAACTTGAACAGCACTGTAGGCCTTCACTGACTGAAGTTAGAATCTCAATATTATGCATAGGCTACTGTACAATCTCTGTAATATTAGTTCTTAAATTATAAATTCTGCCTGATCTTTTCCTGTTTTCTCTTACTATGACAGATGACCAAAAACAAATCATGTGGTGAGTTTGTTTTCGAGATGCCTAAATTCAATCTTTTCGATTATATATCCTGTTTTAAAATTTAAAATTCAATCGATTTCCGAAAATCAATATCGACTCTTCGGACACATCGATTACTCATTCATTTGAAATTCGACGTCGCCGTTTTTCCGATGATTTTATCAGTAAAATATCTTTCCAAGACCGAGATGGTGCCACTGTATGTTGAAATTGTTTAAGGCAGGGTCCCAACCCCTATGTCTTCCCCTTTCCTAGTGGCCCCTCTGTTTGGACCCTATACTTAATACTGCATACCTAACAACATATGGTTGGCCCCCCATGATTACAAGTTGCCACTCCAACGCCCCCACTTGCCAAATCCTGGAGTCGCCACTGCCTGTGGTAGCCTCTCAAAAAGTGAGGTGAGCGTGGGACCGAGCCAGAGGCGTAGCCAGGAATTTGATTTGGGAGGGTATAATATGATTTGCGGGGTATAAATCTTAAAATCTTTGAAAATCTTAAAAAACACATTAAAAAATTTAAGACAGTCTGATTTTGGGGTATATATAGGCCTATAGGCTATACCGATATACCCTCCCCCTTCCGGTCGCTACGCCTCTGGCTCGAGTCTAGAGGTCTAATAGAATTTTGCGCCTATGAAGCGCATAACTTAAGAACTCCAAATTTCATGCATTTTGACCCAGTAGTCGTCAAAAGATCTACAGCGTGATGCCGTATTCGTTGGGTCACCAGTTTAACCGAGAGACGTAGACTGTGTTTAGCTAGTCACGTCCTGCTCCTAAAGCGCTACTTTATCACGTAATCAAATAACTTTAAAATCTCAGACTGCATCTTGTTTTCGTAGCTACCTACAAAATAGGTCTATAGAGCCAACACAAATAAATTTTTATACCCGGCGGACCTGGGGGTCCACGATCGCCCTTTTCTCCCTTAGGACCCGAAGTCCCCTCTGAACCGTTGACCCCAGGACTTCCTTGAGGTCCTTGTGAGCCCTGAGGTCCTTGGGGACCAGGTGGCCCGGCTGGACCATCTAGCCCAATCGGTCCTTGTGAGCCTGGTGGTCCTTGTGGTCCCGGTGGCCCCTAAAACACAGAAATATGAAAAAAATATATTGAAAACTATTGAACAGCGAACTTAAAGACCTGTACTTTAGCATGCTGTAGCTACAGCAACAGTGAGTAGGCAAATACTTGCAGCAGTACGTGACTGTCGTTGGAGTATTTCGAAGTAGGAAAGACATTGGCGGGAGTTACAGTTGAAACAACGCTATCTCGGAAAACTATAGGTTATTGAACGTGGAGAGTTACTATTGTGGTTTTCACACAGGCCTATTTATCCTCCTAAACCACTTAAAATCCCATTAGGCTAAAGGTAAAGGCAGAGGTTCTCCATGCATACTCGATTTCGAGCTTCGGGCCCGGCGCTGATCTCCGGTGTCAGGCAAGCAGCGACGCAGGTGGCTAAAGCCATTAATCTAGAGTAGTTGGCCATTGCATGCTTTCTCTAGACCCGCGTTTTACCTTCACAGCCGCAGCTGCTACTCAGTTACTGTAAGGAAACGGTAGACACGCAGACAGATAGGCATATACACAGACAGTTCTGCAAACATACATACAGACAGACGCTCAGACAGACAGATACACATACACTGTACAGACGGATGGACAGACACACACAGGCAGTCCTGCGGACATGCATACATAAATACAGACAGAAAAACAGGCAGACAGACAGACACCAGCACAGACAGGCAGATACACAGACACAGTGTTTTACACAGACCTGATAGGGAGAAAATCCCCCCACCTCAAAACCACAAACAACTCTCCTCCTCCAAAACCCAATTTAAATTATCAAATTTTATATCCCCTACAAAAAACCTGGACTCTGAATAAAACACTGCACAGACAGACAGACAGACAGACAGACAGACAGAAAGACAGACAGGTAGACAGACACACATGCGTACAAGACAGAGAGACAGAGAGGTAAACGATTAAGATGCACGACAAGCAAGATTACTGTGGAACGGATAAGAGGATGTGTGTTGCGTCTACCTGAGGACCCGGGGGTCCGATGAGGTTGGTTGGGTCCCTGGTCGTCGTCGTCGTCGTCGTGGTCGGTGTCGGGTTCGGCGTCGGAACATCCGCTGGGCTGAGGAGATTTCGAATCAGGGTCTCGAGGTCGGGTCTGCATTGAATATCGCTTAGGTTGTAATAAGAAAGATCTGAAAACGAAAGACTTCTCGTGTACTGTAGTTCATAAAAGCATCCGGATGTGACATCGACGTAAAATTGGACGAAAAAGAGGGGGACCCAGTGGCGTAGCCAAGGGGCGGTTGAGGGGGGTTAAAACCCCATAAACTGCTGAAAACAAAATATTTTTAATAAGTTTCTATGCATTTTTTATATTTTAGGACGCGATTTGGAGGTCTACCTGGCTATAGAGTGTAACTGTTTAAGAGGTGACGACCTTTTTTGCTTGTCAAGATTTTTCCGAAGTTGGTCACGGTCTCAAAACCGAACCCCCATTCCAGAAGTCCTGGCTACGCCACTGGGGCAATCCAACCTTTATACATTCCCCTTCCCTATGATGGCCTCTCAAAAAGTGACGGGGCGGGGGGAGGGCTCGAGACTAGAGGCCTAATAGAAGTTTGTGATCCGAACCCCATTGTTTTTGAAAATCGAGAGCATTATTGGCCCCCACCCACCCGTATATATAGGCCTACGTACTCTTATCGTAGACGGCGGCCAGAGCGAACGAGTAGGGTTGGTTGATGCTGTCGCTGGTGCTGACGGATGACCCGACGATCGGGAGAGAGCCGTTGTCGTCGATCGAAAACACCGAAGTCCTGGCCACCGGATTGAATTCGTATCCGACGGACCCGGCCGCGTCACCGAACGTCAGTCCTATCTGGTCGTTCGACCGGATCATCTGACACTCGGATCCGTTGAACACAACCTGAACATTGAGAGCGTCATATTTATAGAAAGAACATGATGATGACGATGATGATGACGATGATGATGATGATGATGCTGTTTCCAACTCAGACACTGCAGTGGCGGCTCCACCGATGATTGAATGCTGACCCCAGATTGGGACCCTATACTTGATGATTAAACAACAAATGGTTGGCCCCCATGATTAGAAGTTGCCACCCCAACGCCCCCCCCACTTGCCAAATCCTAGAGCCGCCACTGAGACACTGTACGCCATAGAGCATCAAATCGTAGCATCACATTGTAACATTATTATGTACACGGGGATATTTTACACCCCTCAACCATAGAATTACCAAAAATTCCTATCCACTGAGTACCGATGGGGTAAAAAATCGCATATCGGGTACGTGCAGTTTCTGTCATTCATTGAATTTCAGTCCCCAACCCCACCCCCCCCAGCTCAAACTTCACAACTCCAACACTGGTCATACCCTAGATGCGCCAATGCATTGGCACTGGATGGGGGTGATGAAAGACACTGCTATCCGAATCAACCAATAGAAAGCGAGAATGTTCGCATGCAATAGCCTACCATTTTGAAAACGGGATTCGTTCGTAATCAAGACAGTGGCGTAGCCAGGATTTCCCGAATGGAGGGTTATAGTTTGACTGGCAAGAAAAGTTGTGATTCGCAAATTCGGAAAAATTCCGACAAGCAAGAAAAAAGGTCGTCAACTATAATTTTACGCTTGATTAAACGAATTAGGCCTATATAAGCATCGGAATAATAAAACACTAACACGCAATAAAAAGTTAGGGTCGGACAACCAAAGGGGGTTTAACCTCCAATCTCCCTTGGCTACGCCACTGTATCAATGTCTCCTTGAAATGTGCCAGAGGTCGATACAAGACTGCTTTCACTCATATAAGCTCCTAACAGGGCCGGATTAAGGTCCGAGTGGGCCGGGGCTGAGAAAAAAGGCCGTCGCCTATACTGAAAATCTCTGACAAGCAAAAAAGTTATCTCCCTTCGGCTGCCATAGGAAAGAGGGTAGGTATCGGGTTTGGACCCACTTTTTCATCTAAGTTTGCGCCAATGCCGAGACATAGGCCTACCGCCGTTCTTCTGAACAGTTGATTTGCCTGCGGCGTGAACGTCTTCTGAAAGACGAGCGAGAAGGAATTCGTAGTGACTGGACGCCATATCTGGAACATCGCCTCCGACAGTTTGGCAGAATGAACGATGAAAGCACAGATCGTTCCATCGAAAGGAAACTGGAATTCCAGGAGTACCGTCTTACGAATCCAGGTGTCCGGCGACCGGTAGTTGTAGTAATCCTTCACGTCGGGTCCAACTATTGATAAATCTGCGGGAACAATGCAGGCATAGGATTAGGATGTTAATTAGGCCCTATGAAGAATTCTCGTGGTTATTTGACAATTTCGCCAACAAATATATCCAAGGGTTTAGACTGACCACGGGTTGACATAGGCTAAGCCTAAGGGAAAGTGGCTTTCTACGCAGAAGAAATCCTACTAAGCCACTTAAAATCCAGCTATTATTATTATTATTATTATTATTATTATTATTATTATTATTATTATTATTATTTATTATTATTATTATTATTATTATTACCTATTATTATTATTACCTATTATTATTATTATTATTATTAGCCTATTATTATTATTAGGCCTATTATTATTAGGCCTATTATTATTAGGCCTATTATCATTATTATTATTATTATTATTATTATTATTATTATTAGGCCTATTATTTTTAGGCCTATTATTATTAGACCTATTATTATTATTATTATTATTATTAGGCCTATTATTATTATTTATTATTATTTATAACATACATTTTTAGTGTTTCGGAACTTTATTAAGAACTTCTTATCGTTAGCGCTTAAGGAAAATCGGCGTTGAACAATAATACGGAATTTGTAATTTTGTTGTTGACTGGGCAAGAAAGTTAGGATATCCACTCAGAGCCTTAATTGGCAATCCAAGTAAGGATATCCTTAGCCCATCGTGTCTTAAGTGAATCCATATAATTATTGGATGAATCCATCCTTCCACCCTCCCGTTCATCCTTAAGTACCGTACTATAGTTGAGTAGTGTCTTAGGCCTACATTTGCCATGCATTAATTCATTCCATGATTCCATCCAAAATTCAGTGGCGGCTCTCTTGGAGGCCCGGGGGCGTGCCCCTATTGAATGCTTGGCCCCAGTGGCTCCCCATTGGGACCCTATACTTACGACGGTTGGCCCCATGCTTTGAAGTTGTCGCCCCAACGCCCCCCCCTACATATGCCAAATTCTGGAGCCGCCACTGCCAAAAAATTCACTGTCTGATGGACATAAGATCGAAAATCAATAAACGAGTAATATTATGGCTTACATATTCTTACGTTCTATTTCTTGAAATATAAACGCTATAGGCCTACTCCACGAACATTCGAAAAACCTACCTTGCGAACGCGCGTAAGGTCGCAAGACTTGCAGAATTGCAAGAACACTCAGCAACAATTGCAGAATCATGTTTCCCTTGAATAATAAACGCATAACGGTCGACCGCTACTGTTCCTTCCTACGATCCAGTGATCGTCTCACTCACACGCGATATCGATCTTTTCACCAGCAACAAAACAAAAACAAAAATAACTACTATACCGCACAGAGGCAACAGCAGTCGTATTAGATGATGATGATGATGATGTTGTTGTTGTTGTTGTTGTTGTTGTTGATGATGATGATGATGATGATGATGATGATGATGATGATGATGATGATGATGATGATGATGATGATGATGATGATGATGATGATGATGATGATGATGATGATGATGATGATGATGATGGTCGTACAAAGCTCTACGGACAAAGATGCAAGGAAAGAGAAGAAAAGGAAGATCAAGCTATCGGTAGATTGACATCAAGGAAAAAAAATAGAGCCCAGACAATCAACAACATCTTGGACGCTGAAAGACAGGCTAAAGTAAGAAAACATTTGAAACATTTCGAATCTAGTTATTGCTACAATTATCTGACATAGAGCTACGATGATGATGATGATGATGATGATGATGATGATAATAATAATAATAATAATAATAATAATAATAATAATAATAATAATGATGATGATGATGATGATGATGATGATGATGATGATGATGATGATGATGATGATGATGAGGACGAAGTAATTTAGTTAAATAAGTTAATGACATGTTTAGAGTGGATTAATGAGGGCGGGAAAGTCATTGTGCAGTGCCCAGGCATTTCCTTTTACCTTACCTTCTGTGAATTGATTTCTGGCGTCTCTGATCACTGATCTGATCAGAGTAGTTCATCGTTGCTGATTTCGACCACCAAAACCATCCTATAATAATCTTAATCTCGGATAGACAGCATTATTCGATTCATGTCCCTATACTAGACAACTTCACAGAAAATATTATAGTCTAAATAAAAACGACTGTATGGCCAGTGTGAGGGGCGAGGAAGAGCCACTGAGCACCGAGCCCCATTCAACTGGGAACAGGGCGTCATCCGAAGAACATCGATCAAACTACGTCACATCTCGATATGTTCGATTCACCGGATAGGTCGCAGTCTAGTAGAAGCAGTAAAGGTAATAGGATTAGTAAAGGTAATAAAACCGTTAAAGGTATATACTGTACGTACTTGGCTCATATTATGATAGAGACACGTTTACTAAGTAGAAACGTTGTCAGGAATGATGATGATGATGATGACGATATCATCTTCGGTGTCTTGCTGTCCCTTCAATATTCCCCAGGTTCATCAACAAAATTATTAACAGAGTTACTCAGTGGATGGATTTCAATTTGCGGCTTATTTTCATTTGTCTGTTGAATCAACTGTATTGGACAGCCAAAGATCGATTTTTAAAAAAAGTAACTTATGACGAAACATAAATAAATGTCGCAGCACGCAATCCGCTTATTTCATCAGCTAGTTAGGCCTAATCTCCATTAGTATTTCATCAGTCATAACGTCGTCTAACTGGTAGGCCTATATCTATTTCTTTTCCCAGTAACTTTTCCAATGCGCACATATTAATTATACTATTACGGCTGATTTGCTGTGAAAAGTACTTTCGCCGTCAAGTTTGAAAGTCGCTGTTTTAACTTCTTGATATTGACAAAGTTCGCTTAGCTACGTTTCGAACAGTTCAAGAGTTTCAAGAAGACAGAATCTAGTTCGAAAGAGCGTGGTTCCTCACGACTGCGTCTCTAAACTCTTCCTTTCTTCTTTTTCTTTTTACGAATCTTTCGATCGGCCGTAAGTAGGCCCGGCCCAGTACTTCCGGACAAGATCTATTTTACGCAAGAGCTTCCTTCGAGACGAAGACAACTGATACCGCCAAAGACGCGATCGGTCTACACTATTCGGTAAAGTCGACATCCTGCTGCTGTCTATCGTGCAAGCACACCGCGCACATCAATGCGCACACGATTGGCAAACATTGCACACGCGACAACCAATCCGTTCCGAACACAGGACTGGACTCGATTGGATAAACACGGACTCGCCGGGCACAGCAGCAACTGATGCGTTTGGGGTGGGGGGGGGCGGCAGGGAGCAAAACTGCGAAGCTACGAGGATGCTCGGGTTGGGGGGTGGTGGGGGGGGTGGCGCTGAAAGAAAGAGAAAGATAGAGCGCTGTAACGATCGATGATCGGTGCGATTTCAATGCGCACAGGTGATGTAAGTACACGTGAAACTGTGTCAGGGAAGCTGTCAGTTGGGCGAGGTAGCCTATATACGCGCGCTCTCTGTGCCAAACTATTTGTTCAGCTTATTTATGAGGATTTATGCGCATATATAATAATCCAGACAGGGTCTGTTTCGATTTTGGACCAACTGTGGACCATTCTGACCTGGATTTTTTGGTTATTTAAACAATAGTATTATTCATAAGGCAAAGATGACAGCTGTTTTAAAACTCTGATCGTCCAAAGTCTAATCCATTGCTGAAGGTTGAAAGACATCCAGTCTGACGGACTTATTGGCGTCTTTTCCCTTTCTCATCGCCCGAAATCCTTCTCGATCGTTTCAACTCTGATTAGACCTATTCTAGGGCTGGAAAAACATATAGGCTTTATAGAAATGAAATGTAGGTTTTTAGCTTTTTTAGGTATAAATGTTTGACATGTCGACATCCTATATGCTATTTCTGCCACTTTTCAACGCTCATAAACCAGTTTTTCTATAAGCCTATTGTTGTCACGTGTGTTCTGCTGTATGCAGAACTTTTAAAGCATTGAAGATTACATTTTTTCATTTTTCGACTAAAAAAACAAAAAATCTAATAAATCTAAAATTTTACTTTAGAAACATGGGGTTATAAAATCGCATTTCCAGCCCTGGATTAGGCCTACTTTCAATCATCTGCCACGGTCATCGGTGTAATCCGTATTTTAAAAAAAGCAGGCCTACAAGTTTGCAGTGTTGTTCTCAGTTTTTGCGAGCACAGTCGCAGTTAGCCTACTCAGATGAGTCATGATTAGTCAGAGGCCTATTCACCGGCAGAAATTTGACTCAAAATCTTGAGAGCGTGGATGACTCGGTGGGTTTTAGTTCTAGTCAGTGGCGGCTCCAGGATTTGGCAAGTGGGGGGTAGGGGGCGTTGGGGTGGCCACTTCTAAGCCTGAGGTCAACCATTTGTTTATAGGTATGTAGTAGTACGTATGGAGTCTTTACAACAGGGTGGCCACTGGGGGCCAGGCATTCAATAGGGGCACGTCCCCCCCATGTGGATCCGCCACTGGTAGATCTATAGTTTAATAACATCGAACAAATGAGCGTTGAGTCCAGGGGCGTAGCGACGAGGGGGTTATCGGTATATATACCCTTCAAAATCAGTCTACCTTAAAGTTTTTTATGTGATTTACATATGCATGATTATATATGTGGTTTACATGATTTATAGTTAAGATTTATACCCAATCAAAATATTTATATCCTCCCAAATCAAATTCCTGGCTACGCCCCTGGTTGAGTCATGTAGTCACTGCGCGCAACGACGTTGAAAGCAATTGATCGGAGGCTAAAGCGCAAAGACGCAACTTGTATTGTATCAACGTAGAACTAAGCGAAACAGCATTTTTTGCACGGCAGCTGTTACTGTTTATAGTTTTATACTGTAAAACAACAATGCAGAAACGCCAGTTGTTACAAAAAATCGAAGGACGCAGAACTCTTGCTGGCTTGTGGTCTAATGCTCTGACGGAGGACGCGAAAGGCTTAATGACGACGGTGTTGCAGTGGCGTAGCCAGATTAAGTAAGTAGAATATCGTGGATTTATATAGCGCTTTAGGAGGTAGTGCAACAGTAGTTTCTTATTCATAGGCGCTTAGCCTTTCTTAGAATAGCTAGGCCTATTGAAAGGCGAATGATCAGCCAGGCAATGGTGAGTTCCAGAAAATGGGGAGGGGACGCCGTCACTTGAAAGGCAGAAAAGTTGGCTGATCCGACTATAGTGGGTTGAGGGGGAGGGGGGTATCGTGAACGAACAAAGTGGAGTCTGGTACGGAGCCCGGGAACGTAGAAAATCAGGACAATGTCAGATTTAAATCTTGAAATCCGTGTGCTTCAGAGTACAGTAGGCTAAGTTTTTGAATGGGGGGGGGGGACCGCGATTCCTTCACCCCTTGTTGTCCCGCTAGTGCTAATTGTTGGCGAAGCCATGCATGGTGATACACTACATATATGTGCATCCCGTTTAGCCCGACCAAGGAGTTTTTCCAGAGAGTGCCGTAGGATACCCCAGCGGAGTCCGTGTTAAAGGGGCCGTCCATAAATTACTTACTGTACGTACGTACGTACGTTGTCCCATAACTGCCCGGAGACGAGGTTTATGATATTGGATGGTAGGCCTATAGAGGCAGATCCAGAGACGTCATTTCGTTTTTCAGGGGGGCAAAACACTTTCCAGCCTGACAAGTTACAAGTTTGAAAATTGATGACCTTTTTTTGCTCGCAGTCATTTTTACGATTAGTTCAGTGGCGTAACCAGAGTCAAAATGATGGCAGCTGACCATGGGTTGTCCATAAATTAGCTAATCCACCCCCTTTCCGCCTTATCAACAGTTGTCCATCGGGTGGTTTTGTTTACGTAATTTATGGACAGGCACTGATAAAATATTTCTTAAAATTAACACGAGGATTTTAAACTGATCCCATTTCACGAGGCAACGCAATTGCTCAGAAGATGACTTTTAAAGAGAATCCATAAAACCTTTGATCCGTTGCGTGCTGCCGATCAGGCTCACCAAATGGTGAGCTTTCTTTGCTCTGAATCGAAAGGCGCAGCATCCTGCTGAACAATTAGCCAACCATTTATAGTAACTTTGGAAACGACGTTTGGCTGATTTCTTGGCTCCAAAATATTTCCATGGGTATGTATGAAAATGTTATCTAGGCCCTGTCCTCTGGGCTTTTATTCAGAGGCTGAGACTGTTTATTCTGTTCATTTCTAGTAGATTCGAAATTTTAACCAAGAATGAAACTAGTTGCACTCGACGAAGAGTTTGGCCATCTGATGTTTCAAGCATAAGTCAGTTATGTTCAGCTCTTTAAATTCTTGAGAAACCAAACGCAGGCAACTTTTACAATCCAGACGCTGTGTCCGTGAAACTATGCCTTTCAAAAATATGACTATACTCAAAATTGTGAGTAAAACAATAAATTTACTCTTGGCGCGAACTGTAATAAGCGTCAACTCTTAAAGGACCCACCTGCTCTGAAATGAAATTAGGAATTTTAGGAATGCCTTGTTGCCCACTTCAGACCAAATCACAGGGAAATCGGAGTACCTCTCGGGTCAAAAAGGTCAAATCTCAAAGCAGCTGCCAATTTTCTCCTAAAGATGAACCCGACCCCAACTTTCGAGCACAGGTCAAAGCTCAGCTATCCCTGGTATCAGTCGGCATTCATAAATCTTCACCCATCGCCAGATCGCCAATTATCACATTACGCTGTCTTCACTTCATTATGCAAGGAAATGAATGGTCCAGATGGGACAGGCGATTACCGATTAAAATTCGATATATCACGCAGATACAATACGGACTGTAGTAATTATGAACTTCTAACTGATACCTGTAACCTGTGAGACACGTATTCCAGATAGGCCTACTTTAGTTTTAGACTATTAGAATAGTATTGCAATGACGTACATGGCAAAAAGTAAGCAAATCAAATAATAAAGACATAATTTTTATATTTTGTCAACCAGTTTTTCAACTCGTAAACATTGCCTGTAATTGCCCGGGCGTGGTTACGCCACTGTTTCTCGATATCAAGTTTCGGCGTTAAATAACACAAACGCTGGATTTTTTCGAAATGCCCCTGCAAATGACGTCCCTGGGCAGATCGTAAGCCAGGTCTAACGCTGGCAGCTGAAGTTGGCTGAGCTATCCCCGAACTCCATCGGGTGGTTATATGTTTATGCGTAATAACTCGCACTGTTTGAATAAAATAAAGAACCTAAAATTGCAGTTATATAGCGCTTTGATTTCAGAATCGAAAGGCGCATAACTATATTTCATTTTCAGAGACTGGTAGCCACCCCCTTAGCATAAGACGTTACAAGGCCCCTAGGAATGCAAGGGTAAGGATGAAAGTTAACCAAGAATGAAATGTAGGCCTAACCACGGTGGTCACTGGCTCACTTTAATCAGACCACCAACATTCAAACCATTCCGTTGTTGTCTCGATGGGTTAAAGTGGAAATGAAATATGTCCACTTCATCACAGGGCTTTAGTTTGCACTTGACAACGATGAACTTCTTAACTTCTCAAGTCTCATGTGATATCTATTGCCTGGCCCCGTTTGTCTTACTCATTATCAATTGACATCCAGATGCGCGATTATAATAGGCAAACGGCGTGTTATGATTGGACGGCGTGCATTTTGTCCCAGTCGCCCAATCACGTGACTAGTGTTTTAAAACGTAAACATTTCCTGTGAGCTCCTTGTTTCCTTGTTTCGGCGTGAAAGACGGCGACGGATCGAGCGCAAAAGAAATAAATTTTGCATGTCGGACAATCGGTTTTTATATCTTATTTAACGGCATTCTGAAATTTAGGATAACTTTTAAATTAAGAAAGGACTACCGCTCAGCGTTGTGCTAGTACCGCTGCTGCTGCTGCTGCTGCTGCTGCTGCTGCTGCTGCTGCTACTACTACTACTACTACTACTACTACTACTACTACTACTACTACTACTACTACTACTACTACTACTAGGCCTTTAAATGCCTTTTTAAAAGATTTTCAATGTAAAATGCAATGTTAAAATACTGTTGCTTTTCAGAAGCACAATCGCCATTTATCAGAAGCAGTACATCAAAAAGAGCTTGGTTGAATCTTTGGCTGCCTCTACATGATGGGCATTTGTTGGAACTTTAAGGTGCCACTTTTTCTGGCAGTTTGTTTCCATCTTTTGGTGGATGGCACAATTGGTACTTTTCCTGACTGGCTGGTGACAAAGGTGACAACCGGAACAAAACTCATCGACGTTGCTCCCAATACAATACGTCTTACGAATGGCCTCATTTCACGAGACTTTCTTTTAAAGCCAGATTTTGTCACGGTAGATTTTTATTCTCACGAGAAACAGTCGTCCATTCTCCGAGCAGTCAGTCCTGAGTCTGTTGTTAATTTGGATGGTTTGTTCTACAATGTTGGTGGTGTACATACCAAAATGAATCGCGGTTATCTGAACCGAACAGCTTTGGCCGAAGATATCTCTTTGAATTCCGATGCATTTCATTACGTAAGTCACAGGACGTCGAAGCCCGAAGCTCCATTTGCTTATCGTCCTAAGCGATTTGCGCCTGCCGACATCGTCTGGCCCCCAGCCGGACTGCGACTTGATGTAGTCTTTGGGGCCCCGATTTGGGCTCCAGCATATCACCAGGGTGTGACGGTGACCGTACACTATGAAATGTACGACGGCATTCCGTTATTGTCTAAATGGGTGAGCATTGACGGTATGCCCGAAGTCAGAGATAGAGTTGAGGTTTTCGTTAATTCTGTCGAATACCTTGCCGTGAACTGGCAGTGGGCGCATAGCGGGTATGGCTGGTTGCACGTCGAGAACGACGTTCCGCACACGAGCGCAACTTGGTTCCACGAGAATTCAGAGAGGGCCATGCCTGGTTCATTTCAGCATGCGATCAACTGTAGCTACAAAGGTTCTGGTCTGGTTCCGCTCAAGGACGGATTTGAGTCCTTTCGGGTTCACGAGCTTGCAGTCGGTTCGTCCGATCCGGAACGCTTTGGACTGGCGTTGAGGAGGAAGATGAGACTCTTGGCACCCCACACGCAGGAGAATCCGATATTTTTCCACATGACAAAATCCGATTCGCCTTCATTTCGAAAGGTCGTGGATCAACTTGCCGACGTCGGCTTTGAGATGTTGATTTTCAGCTTTGGTTCGAGGTTTAACATGGAATCAGAAGACCCGGAGTATTTGGAACGAATGAGGTCCGACATCGCTTATGCCAACAGTAGGGGTATTGAAGTTGGGGGTTATGACCTTATTGTTTGGACGAGGCGTGTTCCAAACTACTGGATGGCTGATAAAGGTAACGGAGCATGCATTGCGTCCGATTGGTACGACTATCTGTTGACCCGGGTCTTAAACTTCATTGAAAAAACTGGTCTGTCAATGGTTGAAACCGACGGACCATACCCCGGGTATACCTGTTCTTCGAGAAATCACTCTCATCATCGAGGTTTAGACGATTCTGTTTACTGGCAATTGAAGCTTCAGTCCGAATTCTACAAAATCCTAAGAGAAAAAGACATCTACATAAATCAACCGGATGAATACTTCTATCAGGGAGGCAGCAAAACAGGTAATCAGTATTTATTTTTCATATTCCTCGGTTGTTCGGGGGCCTATTGGCCATAGTGTGGCATTGGGAGAGTTTCGAGGCCTCGTGAGGGTAAATACAATTTATTGGCTTCTGAATTTTTTATGCATTAGTGCTTTAATGACGTGTCATTTTGTTAGTTTGTGAACTAGATATATCACTACTGGACCACAACTTGGGCAGGTGTGCTGGAACTGTGACCATGTTCAACAGTTTGCAGAGCTTTGTTTTGTAGCCCCCATAACCACTGTCTCAGTTTCTGATGACTGATTATTGGTAGTAATGAATCATTGTGTGTGTGAAGGTTTTTAATATTATGTCAATTTTATTTTCAGTCTAGTTGGCTATGTAAGATTCGTATTGATTGCAAAATTGATTGATTGATGGATTGATTCATGTAATCGTATTGATTACAGTTTTGATGCATGTATGTGTGTGTTTCCTGTCTGAGTTGATACAGGGTATCAGTTGTATTTACAAGCTATGGGATGACAGATATTTTGCATACTGAAAAGTGTTAGTTGTTTCAATAATCTGATGCCAAATGAAGTGTTATCAGGATGTGGATATTCACACAGTTTTCTGATTTGTTGTTTGCTATATTGTTTACTGTAAAGTCATCTTCAAGTAAAATGCAAACAACGTAAAGATTTTATTTCCTTTCTACAGTGTTTAATCTAGACTCCTGGACTCCGGGGAAACAAAACCCGGGGAAACTGACAAATCCGGGGAATTCTGCTAGGGGCCGCTGTTAGTCCATGTAGTATTCAAAAATTTCCGGGGCAATTTGAAATTTCAGATTTTATTAAACACTGCCTTTCTATTTGCAAAATATACATAATTTCTATATTATTTGTAAGGATATTGCTTCTTTCATTTGTCAACAAGTAAGTCTGACCAAGCTCTAACACCATCACATCAAAACAGACTGTAGGGTAAGAGAAATTGAAACAGTGCTCTATGATGTACAAATGGAACAGTTTGGAAAGGTGGGAGTGACAGTTGAAACAGTAAACGGATTCAAAGGCTATATGGGAAAACTAGGTTATTGAATGCGAAGAATTACTACAGTGGTTTTCACACAACTTACTTAGCCTCCTAAACCACTTTAAATCACATTATTATTATTATTATTATTATTATTATTATTATTATTATTATGTTGCTTTATTTAGGCATGGGCTATTCTGAAAGTCAGTTTTCACTGCCAAGATGGCAGGACATCACCGTCAGTCGTCAGGGCATGTTCGACGATACGTTCCACTACATTCCGTCCGTTGGATGGATGTTCATGCCCTTGACTGTCTATCACGGAGGTGGAAGTGCGGCCGAGTTCGAGCCGCTGTCGCAGCACATCGTCGAATTTGAGTGGGGTTTGGCGCAGTATCTGGGAGCGGGAGTGGCCGCCTGCTATCGGGGATATCGTATCTATGACAGCAACGACACCCGAGCAGTTGTGATAAAGTGGGTCGGCTTTTACAAGAAATATCGAGACATTCTCACCAGCGACGTCATCCACATCAGAAGACCGGACATGCAGGGCATAGATGGCTACATGCACGTCAATCCACGCCTGCCTACTAAGGGGTTGGTAATGGTTTTCAATCCCACCCAAGATCATATAGTCACCAGCTTAGATCTACCCCTCTACTACACTGGGCTGACAGATGTTGCTGCTATATCGGAGCAGGGGTCTGATCGAAGGAGCTTTGCTCTCGATCGGAACTACAATGTTGAAATTCCAATTGATTTGGGGCCTCTGAATATTACTTGGTTTCTGATCGAATAAGTCGGAAGAAGCTTTGGATTTTGGTTTGGATAAACTTTGAATTGGTTAGTGGCCGAACGACGTAGAAGCCGTATGTCGTCGTCGATTTTTTGGAATTCTGTTTTAAGACTTTAATGCAGTATTAGACGATTGAATTGCCTGCAAATGGACTGTTTTAAACATCAGGTCATTCATTTCTTGCAATAGAATTTGTGCAAATGATTTTTCAAAGTTTGTATTCTATTTGTTCATAAAGGGGATATTGTATTCGCAGTTTTACTGACTGTAATAGATATATCAATACATGTAAACTGTCTGTTGTATGATTTGTGTGTGCTTGGCCGTCTAAGAGGGAGTTGGATCTAACCAGTGGCGGCTCCACCGGGGGGCCAGGGGGCCCGTGCCCCTCCTATTGAGAGCCTGCCCCCCCCAGTGGCCCTCCCCCCAGTTGGGACCATATACTTAATGCTACATACATTAAACAACAAATGGTTGGCCCCCATGATTAGAAGTTGCCACCCCAACGGCCCCCCCCACTTGCCAAATCCTAGAGCCGCCACTGGATCTAACCTCTACCTTCTATGACTTGAAAGCTGATTGAATATCACAGTAATTGGTTTATTGTTGAGTAAATAGCAACTAGGACAGTTACTTGAACCAGATGAATGATTTTAAAAGCATTTGAGTATGTTTTATCATTGTGGCATTCAGCATATTTTTATAGCAAACGATGTTAGTGGTTATTCATTCCTGTAATGCTTTCTATATGTTTTTATAGCCTGCAGTCATGTTTTTAGTGTATTGACTTAACTACGGCAAAATCTTTTGTAAGAATAATTTTTCATTTTGTATATTGAGATGAAGGATCTGATTTATTTGAATTATACTTTCAAACTAATTGATTGTGTGTGTCAGCTATTAAAATCAGTGGTAATTGTCAGTTAGGACAGCAAGGAAAATAATGCTTGATTGTTTTTATGTTAAATACGTTACTTAAATAAGTTAATGACGAGAATATGACGGCATGAGAATTCCCCTTTGCTACAGTATGTATAAAGTGGATCAGTGGGGAGTGAGTAAGTAAGTTAGTTAGCAGTGAACAAGAACTTCTTCCACATTGAATAAGCTATATAAATTGTGGTCATTTACTTTAGTGACATGGATCATGCATAAAGTTATGGCCTGGGATAGCTTTTGAGAATATACATCATTTGCTGTTAATGGACCCGTGAGATTTTATAAGAAAAAGTGGTTCTTTTCCTTTTTGCAATGCTGAAGACTAAGCTACATTGTTTGTCACTAAAACGCCAGGCAGTGAATCTAGGCCCTACTTCTGAATTAATCAGATGAAGCAAATAGAGATAGTGGTAGCATGCAGTGTTTAATCTAGGCCGTTTCCGGGGGGAAAATTGCCCTTTCCCCGGAAATTTCAAATTGCCCCCGAAAATTTTGGAATACTACATGGACTAACAGCGGCCCCTAGCAGAATTCCCCGGCTTTGTCAGTTCCCCCCCTCGGCTTTTTCAGTTTCCCCGCAGGAGTCCAGGAGTCTAGATTAAACACTGGTAGCATGATTCTAAATGCCTGCTAACCGCTACTTACTCTCAACATCGAATAACGCAGTTTTCCTAGATAGCTTTTGCATTCATCTGTTGGTTCAACTGTTAGGCCTACTCTACTGCCTTTTCGTCAAATCTTTTTCCTAAATCCTAGTACTAAAAACATTGTTCCTTGGGCCCACCATTTTCTGGTAGAATGTAGGCCTGTATTTTGTGACTTCTGATGCTGCTAACTAGCATATGTTTAAGTTCAACCACAAAACGGGAAATAGCCTTCAAATAGGGCCTAGGGGCCTACTCAGTTGTCGACAGAAAAAAAACATGGCCTGGCAATTGGTTCAGTGTTGCTACGATCATACGCATTAGTCCGATATACATTTGAACCATGGGAGGTGTTTAAGGATCGCTTTGTAAATTTGAATACAGCAAACCGCCTGAAGAGTTATAGGGCTTCGGTGTTCGACTTTTTCAAATTGCAGTTCGTCAGACCGTCGTCAGAGACGGTCGAGTTACGTCTATCCCAAAATTGTCGACCACCAGGGAAAAGTACAAATACAAAAATAAAAAAATTTTCTACCCTCTGCGGTGGTCGTCCCCGGTCAGTGGGAGGAGGGGGCGGGAGGAAGGCTGGTCACCCACTCTCCTGCTACAAAATCGAACGTTTTTGGGATTCGTGACTAAAGGTTTGACTTATTCGCCAGAAGGAGGAGTAGTCAGCCTAAGTTAGGATGGATGAGTCTTTGGTAACGCGACTCACGCCCCAGCCGCAGAAGTTTTTGAGTAGGCCTAATATCTGTAGGGGTTTAGGTACCGACAATTAAACAGTACATTACATTACGAAGGTTAAGCAGTACAACATGGTAGAGCAGTTAAGAAAAAGCGAAGCAATTGACATTAAGTCAATACAGGCAAATGTTGAAGACCCCCAGGGCGGCAGGGCCTATAGCGACCGACAGTACCAAGGAGCAGGGAAGCATATGACTGTAGGCCTACATGTAGGTCAACAAAACAGTCAAACATAGGGTATTATATAGGATCACTGCCAGGGGCGTAGCGACGGGGGAGTTATATCGGTATATATACCCTCAAAAATCAGACTACCTTAAAATTTTTAATGCGTTTTTATTTTTTAAGATTTTCAACGTTTTTAAAGAGTTTTACATTCCCAAATCACATTATAACCCCCCCATCCAAATCAAATGTCTGGCTACGCCCCTGAGATTCACTGCTTGGAGAGAGACGAACTGTTTGCATAATCTGATTGAAGTTGCTGTCGACATTCTTAACAGAGAATTAGATATTGACCTTTAAATTAACCCGAGATTGAAAACAATTAACTCGTGACCCTCTGATGTCTCTAATGAGGTTTGTTGCACTCGAGATTTGAACATACCGTCGTTTTGCTCGTCGTGTTGCCGCTGCATTTTACATTGCGAATATATATGCTTACAACGTATAGGCCTACATTTGTGGCTGGGAGAAGCTTTTTCAGACGTAGATGCAGCTAAAGAACAGATCTCGGTCGCAGCCATGGGCCAGGGCCGCCGAGAAAAATTTCGGGCCCCGGAACAAAAAAAATTTGCGGGCCCTTAAGAAAAATGTATAAAGTCTCCGAAAAACCTGACAAGCAAAAAAAACGTTATCAACTCTCCAAAAACAGCCTGACAAGCAAAAAACCTTATCGTCACCGGATCTGGGCCCCTGAAAACTCCATGGGCCTCGGTACAATGTATCGGCTGCACCCAGTGGCGGCTCTAGGATTTGGCAAGTGGGGGGCCGTTGGGGTGGCAACTTCTAATCATGGGGTCAACCATTTTTTGTTTAATGTGTGTAGCATTAAGTATAGGGTCCCAACTGGGGGGCCACTGGGGGACCAGGCACTCAATAGGGGGGGCACGGGCCCTCTGGTCCCCCGGTGGAGCCGCCACTGGCTGCACCCCCTCTCCTCAGGCCTGCCATGGGCGCCTACACGTTGGCACAATCTGCCATGACAATGAAGTTCTCGACAGGGGCGGTCCCACGTTGAGGATGACTGGGAATGCATGCTTGTTAGTGTTTTTCAGACTATAGTGGGCCGGCCTGTGTCCTAAGCTCTGAAGACATTTTTTGCTTGCCAGTTTTTTTAGGGTTTACCGCACCCGAGCTCCTACCAGGGTTTAATCTAGGCCGTTTCCGGAGAGAAAAATTGTCCTCCCCCCGAAAATTTCAAATTCGTCCCGGAAATGTTGGCATAGCCTACTACATCAACTAATAGCAGCCTCCTAGCTGACTTCCCCCGGCCTTGTCAGTTTCCCCCGGAGTCCAGAGTCTAGATTAAACACTGGCTCCTACATTAAGTCGCCATCTTCCTACAAATTCATGGCATCCGCCACAAGTGGCGGTTCTTGGAACCGCCACTTGTCCTCAGTGATTGCAGCTGTCGTCTGCTAGAACTGTCCACGAACTGCAATCAGTGCAGTTACAAACAACTCCTTTAATCTGTCTTCGTTGTCATCATCAACTGTTAGAAGTTAACAGAAACAGAAGTAGGCCTGTTTTAAAGTGCAGCGATAAACAAAATGTGCAGTGAAAAATGAAAATGTCCAGCGGTAGGCTAAAATGCAATTTTCTGTGCTTTGTGCAGTGGTAAATTTTCCGGACGACCTTTTTAGCTTGTTTTTTGCGTGAATGTCCACACATTTTCTGAGTTTAGTGCAGTGATAACTTTTTCTTAAAACAGGCCCTATAAGCTATAAGCTAAATTTTTCTTAAAACAGGCCCTGAGCTGCAGAACGATGTATGAATATGCACAGGCTATGTATGCATCAACGAGTTCTGTACAATGGATATTAACATTCCAATAATGTCTATAAGCTACCGTTGTTTACTAATAATAAGTAATAACTGAGCATTGAAGATACAGTAATTAACCGAGTAAATCGGCGCTAAAACCTAAATATAGGCATACTCGTATTCGCACAATTGTCTTTTAGTATCATGTGAGACAGTGGCGTAGCCAGGATTTCCGGAGGGGGATTGGTTGGTTTTTGCCTTTGATCGTGATCAACTTTTGAAAAATCTTGACATGCAAAAAAACGTTACCATCTCTTTTTCCTGATGACAAGCAAAAAAGGTCCCCACCTCTTAAACCGCGTTCCATTCTATAGCCAAGGGGGTGGGAGTTGACCCCCAAAATAGCGTCAAAAAATTAAAAATGCATAGAAACTCAATTAAAAATATTTTGTTTTCGGCAGCCAAGGGGTTAACCCCAAACCACTCTTGGCTACGCCACTGACGCGATATACAGATACTGTCACTGAGAAAATATTAATTTTTAAATGAAGCGAAATGCTATGCTTGCAGTTTACAAGTATATACACAAATTGGCATTTAAATTTCAAATTCAGGTAACGGGGTAGGTATATAGAAGTTATCTAGCTGAAAATCCGAGTGCTACAATTTTCCAACACAGTCACACTTTTAAATGACAAATTTCAATTAGAACCTGCTAAATGTTAAAGATACTAAATATGTCAAAAGAACCGGAAGTTTGTTTTTAGTGATACTAAAAAAGTACAATGCACCCAAGTGTTTGTTAAACTCACACAAAACGGTACTTTTGCTAGTCGAAAGCCTGGAACTAACGCAAGTCTTGTAGAATGCAATATGCTTAACATAGAATAGACTACAATACGTGAGTCATCACGTTTTTCACAACGTTATTGAGACATTCCGCATATTAACAGTACCCGATAATGTACATTAGGCTATTCAATTGCGCAAATTGGCCATGCATTGAAACAAAAAGAGAAAACAGCACTGCAATAAAAGGTACAAATCCGAAAAATTGGATTGAGTATAAATCACTCGAGTACTTATAAATCAGAAAATCAAAACAGCTGTTAATGATTACAGTTATAGGCCTATGCGAAATTAACAGCATGCGACCCTGCGAGTCTTCAATGTGTAGCTGCGTCACTGAGATTAATCGTAAAACAACTTTTCTTTTCACACCGGCGATCAAGAAAAAAACAACTCTCGTAACAACACTTCGTGAGTCCAATAAGCATTAAAACTAACACACAATTCAAATGCATCATCAACTAATATATATATATATATATATATATATATATATATATATATATATATATATATAGAGAGAGAGAGAGAGAGAGAGAGAGAGAGAGAGAGAGAGAGAGAGAGAGAGAGACAGAGAGAGAGACAGAGACAGAGACAGAGAAAGAGAGAGAGAGAGAGAGAGAGAGAGAGAGAGAGGAGAGATAAAACTCATCACCTGCATATCAAGTTTCATCTTACTGACATATTCCTATGAAGCAATATTTTTTTGAGCAGTCACATAAATGCGAAGCTAGCTGGATTCTTCTTAAGATTTGGTTAGAATAGAAGATTTGCCTCCAAAAGCAACATGTTGAAACTAATAAATATAATAGAAAAATAAATATAATAAAAGAATAATATAATAACGTATAATAACGATATAATGTCAAAAATATGGAATTCATGAAGTGAGTATTCGGAATTACGATTTTTCTTATAGACGGTTCTCGAGTATTTTTTCTAAAAACAGACTTTGAGAAAGAGATTATAAATATCCATTAAAACATTGTTGCAGCTATTAAATATTCAAAGTTGAAAGAACCCCATTGCAGTTAAAGACGTTATTCTCATCAATGAAATAACATTCAAAAAGTTTCACATACTTTAGCCTACAAAGATAAATGCCTCCCAAATCCCAAACCGACAACAATCTTTAGTTCTTTGTTTACCAGAAAAAAACGTGTTCAGATCATAAAATCTAGCATTGGCGTAGCCACCGGGAAAACGGGAGGCCCGCAGTGGCGTCATTTCACACTTTTCTTGGGGGGGGGCGAGAAATTTTTTAAAATTTTCTTTTCAATTTTTTTAATTTTTTGAAAATTTTTTGACTGAGTTAGTTTGAGTTTCAATCAAAAAAAAGTCGACGACCTTTTTTTTTTTTTTTTTTTTTTTTTTTTTTTTTTTTTTTTTTGCTAGCCCCTTCTTACATTATTAGAAATTAATATTTTCATTTCCTTGGGGGGGGGAGGCACGCCCTGTTTTTTTGTTGTTGCACATATTAATACATTATAGAATTATAGATTACTATTTTCATTTCCTTGGGGTGACGGGAGGCCCGGCCCCCATTTGGACCGGGGTCGGTCGTGAGATTCGCAAAACCGGTGATTAGTTGGGCGAGGGGGGCTAGGGGGTAGTACGTGATCGCGAAAACTCAAAGCGCTAGAGGCGATGACCTTTTTACTCGTCAAGACTTTTGACCCGAAAATGTCGATGTCTTCCCCCCTATTCTGAAATCCTGGCTACGCCACTGAAATCTACCGATTAAAATATAAAATGGAAAAAACTTCTTTTGGTCAAAATTTTCGTGTCGTTCAATAAAATATTTTGGCTATGACCATTGGCCACGAAGAGTGTCATGGTTTAAATGCTTTATATTACGACTCAACAAACGTAATAAGTTAAAACAAGTGTAAACAGCATCTTTATCAGGTAACGGCCTGAGATAACTTAATATTAATAATAACGCTTGTCTCTTTGCAAAAATAGCACAGAGTTTCTCTTTATCTAATCGACATATAAATTTCATAATTTTTAAAACCTATGTCATAGACCTACTGTTTATTCTTACGCTGCAGGGTGCGATTTGCGACCTGGAGCAGTGGGGGATATGTCGAGCTTGGGGAATGTAGTTGTTGGAAACTGTAGGCGTGGGGGATGTAGTGGTGGGGGATGTAGCAGTAGGGGGGATGCAGTTGGGCAGTGGGGGGATTCCCCTTCCCCGCAAATCGCGCCCTGTTCTTACGTCATTCAATCTGCAATAATTTTAAAAGTTGAATGAAATATCAGAATGTAACATCCTCCGCGTTGCACTAAGTAAACCATAATAATTATTATGGCTGAAATCTCAATATCGTATCTTGATATGTAAATTTTGAAAAAAAGATCAACATCTCATCACCTAGCCTTTGTAACAAGACGTCGAAATTATTATTGTGCGCGTAAAATAACACTACCGCGTTCAAGAGTCATTCGATCTCAGTTAAACTGTTCTGATGTTTGATTCTAGCGCAACCCCGAGGTAAGTCTCCCCCAGCTAACAGCAAAGCGTTTATAGCCTACCTATTCACAAAAATTTGAAAGAAGAAACTCGTTAGACATTTGTCAAAATGAAAGCATCTAAGTAAGAGGGGTTCACACTAAAACCACGGTATCAATGGCTTTCTACGCATCAGTCATTCCACGGTTTTGATAATCAGTAAAATATCTTACAGACTGGAACGAGTTGTCTGACCGCTTCATCTGGCGTACTATTTTGCGTAGGAGCAGCGGCGAAGATCCATCGAAACGATTTTTAGACAGAGGTGTTTGGTGCCGACGGAGAATGGTTCGTTTTTCCGCCGGTGAACTGGAGGTTGCCCGATGCTTGGCGGTTGCTCCTCGAACTCTCGAAAGACTTATCCGCCTGGCTGTCGAAAGATTCGTTCAGATGGGGGTTGCTGCCGCTGCCTCCGAGGTGACGCACGCCGAGGTCGCCGTAACCAGGACTGTCGCGAACGTTTTTGGGCGCAGCGGTACCTGTCTGTTCCGGCATGACAGGTGTGTAATAGGTGGGGTTTGGATTCGGGTTTACGTTGTTTCGTGAACCGGGTTCGGGGCCTTTTCCGTTTTTGACCGCGGCGTTCCCAGTCTGTCCAACCGGCGCCTTCTTCTCTGGCTGCTTCACGGTTATAGGTTTCGCCTTCTTACCTGAAAAGAACCAGAGCATAATTTTTGCTTGTCGAGAACAGATTTATTTTTTTCAAATAACAAACGACATTTTCTGCAAGAAGTCGGATTTAACTTATCAGCGAAAATAACCTTACAGCTTTGGAAAATGAACCAATCTGTGTGCAAGGATATTTTTACACCTCCATAACACCCCCAATTTGAAGTCGACACCCCAAATTTTCTAATCTAACAATGGCATGTACCCTAAATAGCCCCGAACACCCCCAGTATTTTACCGACACCCGCAAAATTCGCAATCTTAGAAATAACCCAGTCTGTGTGGGTTTAATGAAATGGAATTAGGGGCTTACGAATTTGTCGAGAAAGTATTCTTGTTATTTTCGTGCTTTTATTATTCGCTGTTGTAATTGAGCAACTCAGCATGTTCAGCCAGGTTTTGAAAGAATAGACGTTTTAGAAGCAGCGCTGTTTGTCAAATGTTTCTAAATCAATCACCTAGAACGACATCACTTAAGCAAAAATCCGCTTGTCATAGCTCTGGGCCTGTTTTAACGTGCAGTGATACACCAAATGTGCAGTGGTAAAATGCAAATTTCTGTGCTTTGTGCAGTGATAAATTTTCCGGACGACCTTTTTTGCTTGTTTTTGCGCAGATGTCTGCAAATTTTCTGAGTTTAGCGCAGTGACGAATCTTTCATAAAACAGTCCCTGTAATCAGACATAGCTTATTCCAAGAGGAAGAAAAGCGTTTAGATGACCTCCGATTGAAGAAGTTAGATTACTCACGGCGCGAGAGCAAAACGATGAGCACAATTACTCCAATGAGAACAGGAACTCCTACTCCCACTCCGATACCAACGCCAAGACCAACATTGTTCTTTTCTTAAAACAGGCAAAAAAATCAGAATTAACAAAACAATCTATGCTCACTTCAAAATCACAGTCAATTCCAGTATCTGCTGAGCGAATGAGACATGAGTAGCCTACATTAAGGCCACAAGGAGCAACTGGAACAACAAATTTAATGAAACGAAGAACGAAAGCAGAAAAGAAACCGCCGTTAAATCTAACAAAACGAAAACGCAAAAATCCAAGCAAAATAAATTCAAAATTAATTTGGATAGGGCCTTATCAATGTACAGTAAGAAGTTTACACGAACGAATTTATAATGATGTATTTCAATTAAGCTATGCTTATTCGTAATTATATTCAAATTTATTCAACTGTGTACTAGTACCACTATAATCAAATACCTTGGTCAACAAGGTTTTTGTTTCCTTTGCAATTTCTGGTATGCCAGATAGATTTCGTCATGCTGATCAGAGGAATAATTTTGAAATTTTCCTATCACGTAAAGTTTTTGAGAAACAGCCGATTTTAAAATAAAAATTACCACAGTTTTCGAATAGGGATTTTGCGACAGTTAGAGCCTACAGGTATTCGGGTTAGCTGCCTGGCATTAGGCTATTCTCTTGTTAGGCAAGCATCTTAGAATCTCATGTTACAGCCATAAGAGATGCAATTTGCATTGCAGACTCACTTAACTATTTAGGCCTATATACTTGCATGAATTGAGTACGGCATGCTTAACTTACTTTCAGACACAGAAGAATTAAACAATGTAAAAGCATTTAGATAACTGTACCTGATCTAGAAGCACTTTCATTCACCATTCCTATTAAAATAATACATCAACAGTTTGCTAATGATTGAATTTATTGCGCATTTTGTTTAGATTCTACTCATCTAGGCCTAAATATAACGTCTAAAATCTCTTGAGTGCTTTGCCTTTGGTCGAATTCGCTTGAAATGCTATTCGCTTTTTAAAGGCGCTACTTAAATTTCTAGCTGGAAAAAGTTAGCGTCAGTACAAAACCTCCTTTTGTCTTTATTTTATCTATTGAGCAAAAAATTCTCCACCGCTCTTTTCACCCCTCCCCTTCTTCCCTTTCCCATTTCCAGCCCTTTCTCCACCGCTCTTTTAACCCCTCCCCTTTCTTCCTCTCCTTCTCAAACAAACTTCTTCCTCATTCCGCTATCTTCATTCTCCACTCTCTCTCTCTTCCTTCCATATTCCCATCCCTTTTTCTTCATCTCCACCTTTTTTGCGCCTTCCCTAAGGGCAGACAAGTAGGAATGCTTTTAAACCAGCCAGTCTTTACTCTTTACCCATGGTCAACTACGTGTGGCATTATCGCGAGCAAGGACCTCGCTCACTTTCCCACCCCTTTCTCTCTCTCTTCCTCTTCTCTCTCTCTCTCTCTCCTTTTCCGGTTTAACTTACATTACGTATTTAGTTAATTCTCCAGGACACATTCACAGCAAAATATTGCGTAATTCAGTGGTTCTTAACCCTTTTATGATTATGTACCCCTGAAACAAGTATAAGAGAACGAAGTACCCCCTACCAACGTACATTATCCCAGGACAAAAATTTGCAATATATTGAAAATAATTATAAACTGAAAATAATTATAAACTGCAACAAACGTCTGTTACAAATTGTCCAGAAAGTGGGCTTTTTCTTTAAAATTTCTAATTAAGCACACAAATTTCTGCAGCATTTGTATAGTATACAGGGTAACTTGTGCTAATAGTCTTTAGACTGACTATATGTCCGGATTATTCAGTACCCCCACCCCCCACAGAGTCCTTCAAGTACCCCCGCCCCAAGGGGTGCGAGTACCCCCCGTTAAGAACCACCAGTCTAATTAGATGAAACGCGCGTGTGTGCACATGTGTACCTCGGAGCGAGTTGAATGTGATGGTGTTGTTGTGCCACTTCGAGGACATGTTGTTTTTGGCCGAACAAATCACGGTGAACGTCCCCATTATGGTTATCACCAACGAAGAATAACCGTTTTCGGACTTCGAGGGCTGCAGAGTCAGTCCATCGGTAGTTGACCACGTGAAGTTCGGATACGGATAGCCGTCGGCGGTACAGTTTAGGGTGTCGTCGACGCGACAGCAGCTGCCGCTGGGGTTGGTAGTGGCGTTGATTATAAAATTAATGTTCGCATACGTCGTTGCACCTAATTATAAAAAGAGCATATTGAGTGGCGGTTCCAAGGATTCTTGGTGGGGGGGAATGCAGGGAACTTTTAGGAAGTTGGCGGGGGATGCAATACATTTATAGGAAATTGGTGGGGGGATGCCAAGTGAAATCCCGAAAAAGGTTGACAAAGAAAAAAGCGTCATTAACAGTGTTTTCCCCCGACAAATGTACATCAAATTTCCTTAAAAAAAGAAAAAGGCTGACAAGCAAAAAAGGTAATCAGCTCTATTTTGCATACAGATACTCGGCGTCAAATGCTGATGACAAGTAAAAAAAGCTCGGTGGGGGGATGCATCCCCTGTCATACCCAACGTGGAACCGCCACTGAGCATATTTTTTGCAATAGTTTGGCAGTGCTTTCCTGTTGTCCGACAAAGAAATTACACTTTCAGAAAACAAAAAAAACAAGTCGTAATAAAAATTTTGATAAACTAGATTAGATTAAAAAAGCAGATTGTGTGTTAAAATACCTCTCTTAGACCGATCATCCATATACCAGTAGGAAGCTAAGCACACATTGCACGAATAGTTATCTCGATTTTAAGTGCTCAAAATACTGTACATTTGAGGATTCACTGAATATAATTTTGTCGCACAAACAGAATTCCTGGCAGAATAATTGTCTGAACAAATTTCCAATAAATAAAGAGGATTGGATTATTGCATCAGTAACATTTCGTACTTATAACTTCCAAGGATGTTGACGCTGACTGGTTGAATTGTGGGTTCCTGGTAGTTACACCGCATATTAGATATTGGCCGACGTCAGAAGTGAGGATGGTTCGATTGATAGACTAAAGACAGCACACCACACGAATTCATGCAATATAGTAGCATACAATTAAAATCTGCATAATGATAGCTATTATATCTTATTATCAATATTATTGTTATTATTACTTCGTTGTTAAACGTACATTGGCTTAATTACAAAGCAAAAAATCCCCTCCATTTGCGAGGCAACTGGCAAGAATCCTGTCGCTATACTTCACTGCAATGGCGCGTAAGGGTTGTGGACAAATGGAACAGTTTGGACAGGGTGGGAGTGACCGTTGAGACAGTAAACGGATACAAAGGCTATCTTGGAAATTAGTCGGTTACTAGGTTACTACAGTGGTTTACACACAGGGTTACTTAGCCTCCCAAGCCACTTTAAACCGCATTATATTATCATCATCATCATCATCATCATCATCATCATCATCATCATCATCATCATCATCATCATCATCATCATCATCATCATCATCATCATCATCATCATCATCATCATCATCATTATTATTATTAAGCCACCTGCGTCACTGCTTGTCTGAAACCGGAGATCTGTACCGGGGCCCAACGCTCGAACTCGAGTATGAGCAAACCTTTACTTACCTTCAACTTTATTTAAGAGGAGCGAGCCCTATATAGTAAGTGAAAGCCGTCGACAATAAGTTGTCTAAATCCTGAAACTTACGACTGATTTACTGTGAGTCGTTTTATCTGAGCCAATAATGTCTTCTCCGGGAGGAAGATCTGTAATCGGTGTTCGGCCAATATACATCGACAACTGTGGCTGCTGGTCTCGAGACAGCGGTTTAACATTATCCACGTCTGTCGTCGGGCTTCCGTATTGAACTTCGCACGTCAGATTGGCCACCTGTCCCACCGATAAACCATTCGACGGATAGACCGATGCTTGAACAGATGCTAAAATGAATTTTGGAAACGATCAGACGCAGCAACTGTGGACGTCGAAAGCATCAACACAGATCAATTTAGGTGCTATTTATACAGTAATTATGATTCAGAACCATCACGGATATTTTTACACCCCAAATTTGAGACCGACCCACCCCAACAGCCCCACATCTCAGCTAGCTGATGACCTTTTTTGCCTGTCAGAATTTTTTGGCAGTAAACCCCAGAATTTACCCACACCCACAAAATTGATAATCCTAGAAATAACCATGCGAACCATCATCTCCGTCAATAGTTTTGTTCTAACTTACGAGGTCGACTGATTACCATAATCGTTCGAGCTGACTCGCGTATAAATAGTGCACGAAATTTTAGCGAATTAAAAAAATTAAAATACTAATTAAATCGTCTCGATCACATATTACAATGAAACACAAAGTCTAGCATATGCCTATAATTAATTTTTAGCATTTTACAACAATTTCGCACCCTAAGATTTCCGCTTTGCATCTGTCCATTGACACATTATACGGGATGGGCGAACAAAATCGGTATCGTTATGTTTCATTGTAAATATGCCATCGCTCAAAATGCATGGAATTTGGTGTATTTTACGGCATTATATCTTGAATGCAAGTTGAACGCACCCTATCCATAGCCTGGTTTTCGCTAGATGACGGCACTGCACGTTGGAATTTGACAGAAAAACTTGAACGGTGCATTTAGAATAGAAGACTGCAGAAGCACACCAAATTTCAAGCCTTTTGACACAGGGTTTGTGAAAATATTTGCCGTGTTCAATGCGCAAAATCAGGGCCATATTAAGGCGGGGGCTGAAGGGGCTGAAGCCCCAGGCCCACCATGAAAAATAGGCCCACCGTTGTTTCGTAACCTTTTTTTGCTTGTCAGTTCGTTTCGGAAGGAAAACAACTTTTTTTTGCTTGTCAGAAACTTTTTCGGTATAGGCGACGGCCTTTTTTTCATCTCAGCCCCAGGCCCACTCGGGCCTTAATCCGGCCCTGCGCAAAATATGGCACTCGCTCTCAAGCTTACCTACGACAAGCAGGTTACCGTACGAAGTTTGTTTAGTGCTTGCAGAGAAGAAGCAATAGGTCACTGCATCTTCCACTGTTACTGCATTCACGGTCAGAACGAACGAACCGTTGTTGACGACACTGTATTTCGCAGGATCTATTGTCTGCTGGTCGGTACTTGTGTAGATGGTAATGAGTGCGGAATCATATTTGCCCCAGTAGAAGTAACTCGAATTCGTGGTAGTTCCGTCGTTGAACGTAAATGAGACGGAATCGCCAGGCACGGCAACTACGTCATTGAGGCTTTGCTGAGCCGACACAGAATTCGAAAATCCACCTGGTGAAGCAAACGACATGCAAGAACCACAACCGGAACCTGAGAACCTTTAGCTTACTTACTTATTGTTATCATCGCAATCATAAGTTTATGTAGGCCCTATTTCCTTTTCGTTTTCGTACCCTGTACTGTTCTTGCTTTATTAATAATTGTGGGATAACATTCTATTGCAACGGCTGAAATAGTAATCTAAAGAATGGCGCGGGTTCTTGGTAGCATTTGCGTAACCACGAGGAGAAGGACCCCCTTATTCGGGCTGGGATAACTCATGGGATTTACGCAAAGAGCGATAAGAAATTTTTTGGGAAAGGGCGATTGACAACAGAAGCGATAACTATGCTCTACAGTTGTTATAGAGCTTATGATCACTAACCAATTAATCAGAAGCAAAGTCTTTGAAACATACAACATAGCTCAACGTCTATTTCCAATATTTCTCAAAATTTTGAGACTGGGGTTCTGCCCCAGACCCGGTTAGCAGAACTGGAAAACATTTCCAGGGTGGTGGATTGCCAATATGCTGTCGCGATGTCTAACGTTTATTATTTGCATTTGGGGTTTAGTCATTATCATCTGCTGCCTTGGTGCGCTCATAGCCAGTCTATTATTTTAAGACTACCCCGTAACTAGGCACACTCAAAGTCGGCTTCTAGGCCCTACGCCGTAGCAAGCATAGGAATAATAGGATTTCCCTTGCAACTAATGGATCCTCACAAACAATGGAGGACGGAATGTGGATAGGCTTCTATAGTGCCGCATATGGTAAATATATGTTGATATTCTTGTTGCTTGTAGTCAATATGAAAAATAGAATAATTATTGTTCCTTCCACCACCATTGTATAGCCAATGTTTTTTTCTGAAAGTTGCCGTCTTATTGTTGAGTTTCGGAAAGCCTGCCTTTATTACATAGGCGGATTTTATTAAAGGCTAGGGTAGGTTTAAGCCTACCCAACTAATCCCACCAAAACAAAATTTTTTTCCATCAACACCAGGTCTGTCGCGTACTGGATGGCACTCGTGCTGGATGGCACCCGCAGACCCCCATACTAGCCTACCCAAATATTAAACTCTAAATCCGCCTATGCCTTATTATTATATAGCTCGCTATAATTTCAACTTCAATCAAAACGTGGATTATTGCACGTTGGTTTAAAGTCGGTTAAAACTTGAAAAAAGCAAAAAACATTATAAAATTAATTTAAGCTTTAAAATTGACGAAATATTCAGGAGGAAACGATTCCAACAAACAAAGCGCACTGGTCATGGTTTGGACCAAGTCATGACACGCATAAATCCATTGGCACGATCGTTCGAGAAGTATGCGTCTTGGTCAACAGATTTCAGAAAAAAGCATCGATGCATTGACGCAAATGAATTATCAATTGTAGCGAGTTAGTAAATATATTATAATAAATAATACCTACCAAATACGAAGCAAATCAGCAACCAAGGCATGATGGAAGCAGATTTTCCGTAAATTCTCTTCTTCGACCGTGTTCAGGTGAGAGCAGGTAGTAACGACTGATGCATGCGCACTGCAGCGCAACTCTTCCACCTACCGCAAAAATCGTCTGACGACACGTCTCTACCTGTGCCAGGTTACGTGAGTGTCTGATACCTGCGTCTCAGTGATTCACGGGTGGTTTTCTATGCATTCTATACGAGGTTTTTGTTATTTGTCGAAGACGAGGTACATCGAATGAGAAGACACGGTTGGGTGATTTCGGAATCCAGTTGCCTGGAAGGTCGCCTTTTTAGCCAAACGCCTTTGAACTGACAACCCGAAATGTTGTTTGTTTGTTTCGTGTACAGTTGTCGTTTGAAATTAATAGGTTGCGAACTTGCGAATTTTAGCGATGATTATTTTTGTTGAGGAAGTCGTGTTTATCATTTAAGAATATTTACCTAATATTGCGACTTTCAATAACTCAGAGAAAAATCTAGCACTCTACCTTGATTTATGCTTATTTGAGACGATGACACCTAAAGACTACAGATAATGATTGTCGCTCCTATACTGATAGTGTATCGTTTGGGCGTTGAAAAAGGTGGCCTAATTCTAGGTCTTATAGAACTGAAGATTTAGAACTTTTTGTTTCAGGGCATTTTTAATTACACCGGTCTGTATCAATCAATATCAGCTTTTACTCTCTTCGCGTACATTCATTCTCCTCTGTATAGGCATATAGGCTTACATGTATGCCTTCAATATAAGCATATATGGTCTAGGCGTGTTTGCCACTGGCGTCTATCTGACTGTTGCGTCTAAGGTTCGTTTGTAAATAGCACAAGTCGATCGATGGGGTCTATAAACGTCACATTTGTTGCCTTGCCCGGAGGCGCATAGCAAAGCAAGACGCAAACTCATGATGTAACGTACAATTAAAACTAAACCTGCAGACCGTTCGAACAAAAAGAATTTCGCAAAGTCATGCCCAGAGAGGAAACACCGTTTATATTAGATATCTTTCTCTAAGAAGTTGATCTTGGAAATAGGCAAATATATACTGTTTTTGGTGCAACGGACCATTATTATAAATACTAACTATACTTAATGTTGATATTGAAGGTGATGCTTTATTTAGTTAAGAATTGTAGCAGCTCGTACTATCATGGACAGCAAAAGAATTCAGTAGCAAAAAGAGTCTCCAATGGAGATTCATGCTTTGAACATTCTCAAGAATGCATTGGAGGCCATCCAAAAATGACGTAAAGCACTTAGGGGGGTTCAAACATCTGTGACGATGTGTGACGACGGAGTGACGAAACGTGACGTCACATAAAATACTGAATTTGTGACGGCGTGTGACGATTGGGGTAAAACTGCCAAAATCGCGTTACGTCATTTATGGATGGCCCCTTGCTGCATTCTTTCCATTGATTATGTCATGTTCCCGCGAATATTTCAATGAGCACAAAGAAGATTCTTTAAAATCGCTACTGAGATTTCAAAAGACAATTTTTTGAAAGAACTTTTTAGTTCATGTACTTTGTCAAACTGGAGTCTTGCGTGCATTTTGATTTGGCTAATTTTCAGAGCTCGGAAATTATGGTTTGGATTTCGATTGTGTCTAAATTCACTTCAAAAAAATATCCCATACAAATGTCTGAGCATGTTGTATTTTGAAAATCCATAATACAAACGCTAGATATTCACTTGATAGATGAACCCTCCAGTCATAACTTTGCCTCGAGGGCAAAAGATTGAGATGCAAAAATCTCTGAATGAGTCCTATATGCGACTGAAAAGCGAGCCAACAACAGGGCTCTAGTAAAGCAAACAATGTAGACCTACGACAGTTCCACGCAAAGAGGCGTACAAATAAAATGTGCTTCAGAGCTGCGCGAATGCCGCACGTTCAAAAAGCGAAGAATACAGGCGCACAATGTGCCTATGGGTCAACCGGTTAACGAAATCCATGGTTCTTTTGTGGTGACTTCACGAAGAAAACACGTACCAGATAAAAACAGCCTCGTTTTCAAAAGAACTGTCCTCGCTTTCGCCACAGCCAGTGGCGTATTTAGGGGGTATGCTCCTGATCCAGTATTTATTCTAGACCTTCTCTGGGGGTTCCCGACCCCAAGTTTAAACCCCCCAAAACATATGTTCATGGAGGATGGAAATTTCTCCCGAAAGTGTGATGACGGGTTTTTATTTTTTTGGAGAGGGGAAAATTGTATGGATAACAATTTCTTTGCTTTCGAGGGCATTTGAGAAGAAGGGTAAAAATAAAAATATTAGGGAAGTGGAAAGGATAACCTTTTTTGCTTGACAAGGTTTTTGGAGATTCAGACATTTCTCCCAAACATTTGAAAATCCCTCCAATGTCAAAGTGGCTAGAATAAACACTGTTCCTGATCCATAGCATACCCCTTTGGTCTTTGGTCGTTGGTCTTTGGACTCGATCTTTTAATGTAATATTTTGATGCAATGTAAGAGTACAAAGACACTGTTACATTTAAAGACTGCTAGACCGACGATTGAACTTAACTCTGTTGTGGTAAATTTACGGTCAGTATTTTACAGGGGGTATTATTAATAAACTTAAACTGTATGTTATTGCAGAACATAGAATAAAAGTTATTTTTCGAAGTTCTTAAATTTCAGCATAACCCTTTAAGCCTTTTAAAATATGCCCGTGGTTATGCAGCAATCTTCCAGACACTTTTCTTCATTTGAAAAGAAAAGAGTGGGCACCCTTCACACCCAGACAGTGCTTAATCTAGGCCGTTTCCGGGGGAATTGCTCTTTCCCCTGGAAATTTCAAATTCCTCCCTGGAAATTTTGGAATACTACATGGACTAACAGCGGCCCCTAGGAGAATCCCCCGGCTTTGTCAGTTTCCCCCCGGCTTTTTCAGTTCCCCCTCGGAGTCCAGGAGTCTAGATTAAACACTGCAACCAGACGCACTGCATTTCTTGCTGTTTACTAATTAACCACAATGAAGCAAGAGCTTATTTAAAACCTGATAATAGGGTGCGCACTTTGAGCCAGGGTATCTGCTGTTGCCAGCCCGGCGTGCAGCAAATGACAGAAGAAAACGTCAGAGATGGAAGCGCCGTCACAAATAGCATAATAGACGATTAGTATTCAGTTGCAGTTGACTCTATAGGTCTAGATGGTATACTTTTTAAACTTCGACTTAAGTTAAAATACGCTTTAGGCCTCAACAAGCAGCGGCCGTTAGATAGGTCTAATGCATGTCATGACTCATGCACTTGCCAAAACAAGTACACAAAATGTTGCCGTCTTTGAAAGCCTAGCGGCGATGCTGTTTTTAAAAATAGTATTCTTATTTAGGCCTTCTCATATAGGTTGAGCTTTTAATTTTGCCGCTGGCATAATGAAAAAGTTCTTGGTTCTGCATAACACGGCCAACAAACCCTAAACCTATTTCTCTCTGTTGACAGTTATAACTGAAGCAATACTCTTCAGCCAGTCAATAACTGGATGAACACAACTAAATATGCTTAAATGTAAGTCATTTAATATCACAGGTCTGATAATACTGTACTCAACTCGTACTAATGTCAATTCTTCTAACTTCCTCTTTATGTGTCGCCCTCTGTCAGTGGGTTGACAGCCATTTCCCCCAATTCTCTCTATATTCTGTTTAATCATATTGTATCACGACATTTGTATTTTATATTAATTCTCTATTCATCCGCCGATCGATCGTTATATGATTTGAACGAAACAGGTGTCTTATAAAGTTTCCAAACTTATTTATAATAATAATAATAATAATAATAATAACATAATTAATAATAATAATAATAATAATAATAAATAATAATAATAATAATAATAATAATAATAATAATAATAATAATAATAATAATAATAATAATAATAATAATAATAATAATAATAATAATAATAATAATAATAATAATAATAATAATAATAATAATAATAATGGCCTATATGCATCAGTTAATCGAGTTCCTTTCTTGCCAACATTGACTACGGTCTATATTGCTTGACATTAGGCTTGCCTGCTGTCTGGTGTCAGTAAACAAGATGTAGCTGAGTTCAGGAGCCCAACGCTGCAGGGCTATACTAGGTCATATATCAATCAATATCAATATATCAATCAATATATCAATCTGGCTTTTTGTGATATTATGATATCGAATGAGGATATTACTTTCGTGTGAAGATTATTCTATTTAGCCTACTGTTTGCTATCAATCGGTGGAGTTTTGACGCAATTGTAGTCTTGGTGCATCAGCCACGTAATGCAGTTATTAAGACAAATCACATGAAAAAGACGTGTAGCCTATGCATTAACGTAAAGTTCCTTTAAGTTAATTCTCCAGAAAGATTTTGTTTTGCCTGACAAGAATTAAATGTCTCAAGAATTAACAGGAATGGGGCTGTCCATTAATTATGTCAACAATTTTTGGACACTTTTTGACCCCCCTTGTCAACAACTGTCAAATTTCAGTGACTCCTATAATTATGTCAAAAACTTTTGACCTTCCCCCCACTAAGACCAGTGACGGGTCCCCTGAAAAGTTTAGAAGGCTATTATTTTTGCAGCGATAAGACCTTTTCCTCTTTCTTTTGCTCATCAAGTGTCATAATGTGGTGGTGGTGACCTTTATTTGCTTGTCAGACTTTTTCCGTTGTAATAAATAGTATTCCATGAAATTTCCTATTTGTTATCATTTGTAAAAAAATGAAATTGTTGACGTCAACTTCTCTTGATCCCCTCCCCTGTCAACAATAATTTCAAACTTTTCAAACCCCTCCCCCTTAATTTGTTGACGTAATTAATGGACAACCCCAATATAGACTTCAGAAGTGGATAGAAAGATGATGGCGGTCTGTAACATTCAATTAATACTCTTGTTACCAGAATAAAGTGCACATATAGCGACATCTAGCGAGTGAATGGATGCAATATTTCATTCCGAGATAAAACGTATTAGAGGACAATCATTCAAGTACTTTTGCAGTGTTCTCAAATTGCATGTCACGTGAGAGGGGCAAAATTAGGGAAATACTCATTATTTGTTCCAATATATCCCCGTTTTATGAAATCCGAATAGCAAAAAGATAGCATTAAGCAGGCAAGTAAGTAAGTAAGCAAGTCTATCATTCAGTCAAGTCTCTCTAATTAAATCAGAGATATAAAATTAACTGGCGTCGCCGAATTGATGAACGAGTAGCTTCCAAGTTATACCCCTCCCATTTGGGGTATAAATTGAGCACCGCATGCAAGTTTAGGTTAAAAACATATCTAGATTTTTTAACTTGTCTAGTAAAAGAGGTTTTAGATGGAGATTGCGAGACACATTTCATAGTTCATAGTGTTCGTTATTAGTTGAACGTTTGTTGAACTGCCAGATGAACAAGATAAATACATGTCCGAATGTTTGCATAATGTCTTAAAATCAATGTTGTCTATGCTTTATGTTGCTAAAAGCTGGTTCTATATATGATTCATGTGCCTACCTGCAGCCAGGGGCGTAGCCAGGAATATGATTTGGGAGGGTATAAATGTTTGGGGGGTATAATTAACTATAAACCATACAGACTACAAATAACCACATATAACCACATATAAATCACATAAAAAACTTTAAGGTAGACTGATTTGGGGGATATATACCGATATACCCCCCATGTCGCTACACCCCTGCCTACAGCTAATCAAATGCTAAGTAAGATCTCAAATAGACTGCGTTATACTGCTAACTTAAGCTGACAAATAAGCTATCGATGTCTACGTTTCAGCAAATTTGAACAAATCGTTAAAGCGCAAGCGTAACTGAAAAACAATACTGTTCGTGTATTGGAATTGATATTATTTACAGAAATTATGTGTAAAAAACATAATTGCGAACGGCATAAGAGACGATCTGAACGCCGGTATATATCTGCGATGGATGTTGACGAGGTGTGAGCATTGCGTGGCCGGACAAAATGTCCGAAGACAAAATGTCACGGACAAAATGTCACGGATTGGGGTTGGGGCTGGGGCTAGAATTATGGTTATTGTTAGGCTTAGGATTACATTCTATCCCCATTACATCTTGTTCGTGACATTTTATCCCCATGACATTTTGTCCCCACGACGTTTTGTCCCCATGACATTTTGTCCCCGTGACGTTTTGTCCTAGCGCCGAGCATTGCGCTGGGTGGGAGCGGAAGCCTGAAGGGGGAAGAGCAGCCAAACATCTCATTCGCAGGAGTTTCCGAACGAGTAGGACGCCAGTTCGCGAAAGAGCTCCGTGAAAAATAGCGGATCGTTGTTCAACGCGAGCATCTGGGAACTGGTCTCGTTCGAGATCCGTACGCACCGACCCCAGAATTCGCCGCGGTCTTCCTCGGCGGACACGAACGGCTTGACGGGGTAGGTGATCTCGTGACCCATGTAGGCGTAGGACAGGTACAGGCAGGTCATGACCGTCGACCGGAGCTCGGGCACGGACGTCGCCTCGCCGACGGCCGCCGAATCGCGGACGAGCATGTACACGAAGACGAGGTTGGCCGGGTTGATGAACGGAACGTCCTGCCAGCCGTTGGCCAGCAGGGTCCGGTCGACGCATCGGATCCAGAAGACCGCCTCCGTCGCCGGGAAGCCGGCGCGAAGGTGGGCGGCGCAGCGTTCGCGGAGAAAGGAACCGAGACAGAGCAGAAGTTCCGACGACGACGCCTGAACTTTGACCTGACCTGATTTTCGGTTGGGGAGGACGACGGAGAGGTTGATGGATGGCCGCTTGGGGCCAGTCGTCGTCGTCGTCGATCTCGGCGGGTGGCTGTCCCCAGAAGATGTGATCGAGTTTACCGCTCGCTGACCGGAAAGATCCAGTAGTAGTTCGTTGGTCGAGCACTTTTCTGTCCGGACGAAAACGTTCTAAAATTTGTCACAAAATTGATCGTATACAATACAATACAACACAACACAACGCACTACAAGATCGCTTTATTAAAACAACCTTGGCAAAACGCAAGGTCAAAACATAATATATAATCATAGCCTACATAATACTTACGTAATATATACCATACGTGTCATATACAAGTCAAAAACATTATACGTCCATTGCAGGATTATTTGTCCCCTTGTTGTTGTTGTTGTTGTTGTTGTTGTTGTTGTTGTTGCAGTATTATTAGGGTGAAATTGGGTTATTTCGGCACCTTAAGCTTTTTAGGTATACGCATTTCGTATTTTGATATAAATCTCTGTCGTCAAATGCCGAAGTTACTCCTATTATCAGGTATATAACTTCGACAGTAGCACTGTCTAACTTCGGCATGTGGCCGAGGTTAGCTTAATATTATTATCGATGATAAGTATAATTTAAATCTTTCCATATAATAGTTTCTATTGGTTTTTAGTTTTGAAGTTGTTGGTATTTTGAAGTTGTTGGTAACTTCTGCTAGTTCTTAACTGCATTGCGCCTTACTGATTATATTAGAACCTCAATTAAGTCTACACAGGTCAAAGAATTTCTGACCAAGAATTGCCCACGATACCAACCGACTTAGTACAAGAGAATGTACTTGAAGTTGATAACATTTTTTTCAAATACGCCCTGCCATGTCTACTGATTGATCATCATAGTTATTGTGCAAACAGTCAAATATAATTTTAAAAAAAACATCAATCTTAGGTCAATAATATTATGCTTGCGGGTCAAAATACTGTAAATGCTAGCCCAATTTAGCAGATATATGACCCCAAGTAATAATTATTATTCTTAAACCAGCAGTTTTGCCATAAGTAGTAAGCATACTTAAACTGAATCGCTACTGCTATTAAGTCGTGGTCTCAGAACAGACAAGAGTCATTCGGATAAACAAAATCAGGAAGTCTGGTTCATAAAAAAGATTTGGTTTTACTCAATGGTTCACTGTTCACGACAAAATGTTTTCTCGTTTTTGCCAATACACGCACGTCCTGCACAAGTCTGAAATCGATTCGCGAACAGTCTTTCCCCCAAATTTCGCGACGGCGAATCGAATTGTTTTCTTTGGCAATATTAATCTCACGCTCTCCTCCTCCTCCTCCTCCTCCTCCTCCTCCACTTCCCCTTTATGTCCTCCGCATCCTTTGCTGTCTTTGCCGTCGTCGGATCCCTGGATCGTGCTTAATTAATAGAGCTTTCAATCAATCAATCAATCAATCAATCAATCAAATCATTTTATTAGTATGAAATCACAAATCAATGAAAAAATTAAAGTTACAAAACCCTAAGAATAGTTACGGAAGCGCATTCACAGTTGAGGATTAACATTAGCGGTGAGGTATACGAAAAAGAAGGGGCAGGAGAAGAGAACGGTTTCTCTGTAGTAAATCATCATTCCAGATCATCATCATCATCATCATCATCATCATCATCATCATCATCATCATCATCATCATCATCATCACCAAAATGTCGTTCTGCTTCTACGCCTACACACGTCATAGTTCATAATGGCTACCTTCGTCCGGTGGTCCTCTGAAGAACAGTTTTCCGAAGTCTTATTACGAATGTTGGTCAGATCCTTGAGTTCCCTGTCGGAGCACGAAATCCTCCGGGAAACGGAGCGTCCGGTACCGGGGGCTAGAGAGGGTGCGGCCGTGTCCTTCGACGGTCGGTCGACGGCGATGCATCGCGCCGTCTTCTCGTTGTTGTTCTCGAGGTCCTCCGACTGAACGCTGACCCGCTGTCGGTGCGACTTCTTCAGGATACGACCGGCCAGCTTCGACCAGACGCTCTTGGCCCGCTTGCGCGAAGGATTCACGCTGAACCGCCGCCAGGAAACGTCGCCTCCGTCGCCGGTCGAGACCGCCAGGGACGGCGGATCGGCGGCGTCGTCCCTTCTTCGCGAAGACGACGATAACCCGTTACTGGTGGTCCGCGACGATGCCCCGGTCTTCTTGGCGTTTCGTTCCTCGGCGTCGACGGCGGCGGCGACAGGGTGAACCTGAGCTGGGCGTCTTGTCGTCGCTGGCGACCTCGACACTGACATGCCCATGATTTGAGATCCTCTTGAAACAGCGAACAACGTAGTGCGAGATTTCAAGACAGCCTGTGACACGTAATCTTTCGCCTGTTGATGTGATAATAATCATCAATATTTTTCAACTCAGTTGCATAGGCTGTATGTTAACCCGAACTCTACAGGCCTATATGTACATCGACGCCTATTATAATGAAAGACCATTAAAATATCTTCTGTCCAACAACGATTTAAGATGGCCTTCTCGAATTATTATTTTCAAGTCCACAGACCTTCTATGGGAGGTCTATGTCCGAAGAATTGTCGTGTTTAAAAAAACCTCTTGAATCCTTCACAAGTATTCAGTCGTAGATGACGAAAATCTTGTCTTTACGGTGTCAACGTCTAGATGTTTGGATTGTGAAAGATTTCTTTAGCAGTCGGATTTCTTTTCGAACTGTCAGCAACACGCCGATGACGACGACGACTGCTACAACTGACTGAACGCCTGTCTCTTAGCACCGACCACTCCCCCCATTCCCGATCCCCGCCCCATTCATCAGCCGTCTGCCCACTCTTCGTCATCGTCGACTCCTCTGGTGGTGCTGACGACGACGACGACGATGATGATGATGATGATGATGGCAATGCCTTAAGTTATTCTCTCCCAAACCCCGCGCGGAAGCTGTGCGGATGCGGAACCAAAGTGGACATCTGAACAGGAAGCGACGACATTAAACCCGGACTTCTATCAAAACGGTCCGCTGCCGATGATTACAGCAGTCGAGAGAACTTATGCAGAATTATTCCTGAATACTGACTGAAGTGTAAAGGATACGAAAATCCGACTGCATCAAATATCTCAATAGCTTCATTGTTATTCACGAACTCTTTATAAGCATCATAACTTAACTTAAATATCATAAATTAGACTTCTTAGGCTCGAACGCTGAAATTCACTTAAAAATACATTAAATACTTCTACATATATATATATATTTATTTATGCTATATATATATATATATATATATCATCATCATTTATGCCCTGGCAATGCATGCGCATGCGTAGGCAGCCCATTAACAATAACAATATTAACAATATATATATATATATATATATATATATATATATTGTCTGTTGTCTGTCAACTTCAAGAAGCAGAGGCTGAAATACATTGTTGAAATCGTTGAATTCATATGTGTATCTGAAGAGATGGAGGAACTAACCAGACAAATGATAGCTCTTTAAAACTAGCATACGCCGTCGACAGAGCAAGCTGTACATTTCTTTAAAAGTCTGAATGTACCAGCACACAACAAAGCATAGCAAACAGCATAACAGATAGCATAACAAATAACACAGCAAATAGCATAACAAATAGCATAGCAACCAGCATACCAGTTAGAATGACACATAGCTTAACAAACAACATAGCAGATGGCATAACAAATAACATCGCAAATAGCAAACAAAACTTGGCATAGCAAATGGCATAACAGATAGCATAGCACATAGCATAACTAACAGCATACCAACTATAGTATAACAAATAACATAGCAAACATCAAAGCAGATGGCATAACGAATAGCATCGCAAATAGCAAACAACTGGCATAGCAAATGGCATGCCAAATAATAATAATATAATATAATATAACAAGGTTTAAAGTGGTTCAGTAGGGACTGCCCTGTGTGAGAACCACTGTTATAGCATAGCATAGCAAGTTGCACAACGTTCCTATCAGATGTAACGAGACGCTGCCTGCTAGTATAGATAAATACAGATAATATAGATAAATATTCTCCGAAGCCGATCAGTATTACATTTCCAGTTCTATTACTGTTAATCCGCAGTCGTCTTGTCGAGCATCCTCGCACTCACATAAGCATATAAACGAGCGATGCGCTCCGAGACGCCGCCGCCGCCGGTCAACCTGCACCGGCGCCTCGTCTCCGATCGTCGACTGGCCAAGCGCTGGCTGGCGGCCGCGTCGCCACCACCCGCCCCTGCATCATCATCATCTGCGCCCCCCCCCCCATCACATTGCTGTTGCTGCAGACGCCGACGCCGCCGCCGCCGCCGCCGCCGCCGCCGCCGCCGCCGCAGCAGCAGCAGCACCAGCAGCACCGAGACCGTAACCTCTGACACCGCGTAGTAGAAGGAAGGTGTGGTGATCTTGAAGCGAAGGTCGTAAAGGTTCTTGGCAGGTGCGACCGAACGAGAGTTATTGTCAGTCCGGTGTGCTCGCCAAAGTCTTAAGATTAGTTGACGGATGGAAAGCAATGTTTCTCACACAGTCCAGATCCTACTGAACCATTGTAAACAGTGGCGGTTCCACGTGGGGTATGAGTGGGGATGCATCGCACATTCCTTCCCCCGCCACCGGACTTCCGGGCTTACTTTTTTTGCTTGTGAAACCTATTTTTCGGGTAAAAGTCTAGTAAAACTATGGGGAAAACTGCGTAGACTATGACCTTTATTTGCTTGTCATGCTAATTTTCGGTCAAATTAGTAAAATTAGGGATAAAATTCCCCTCTTTGCCAGCCTTTTTGGCAAAGATTATTGATTTTTCTTCTATTTTCATCCCCACCAACTTTCTATGAAATCATTTCATTTCATCCCCCACCAAGAAATCCTGGAACCGCCACTGATTCTAGACCCTGTTATTATTATTATTATTATTATTATTATTATTATTATTATTATTATTATTATTATTATTATTAAATCATTATGCAAAGTTTGGTTGTTATTTGTACACTCAAAAAGAAGAAGACAAAGAGAATACAGGAGAATGAGATTACACAGCAAGACCATTATTATGTGAATGAATTGTGGTGTGGAAAATAATGGCTCTCACACAGGGTAGATCCTACTGAACCACTCTATCCATTATTATTATTATTATTATTATTATTATTATTATTATTATTATTATTATTATTATTATTATTATTATTATTATTATTATTAGTAGTAGTAGTAGTAGTAGTAGTAGTAGTAGTAGTAGTAGTAGTAGTAGTAGTAGTAGTAGTATTAGTATTATTATTATTATTATTATTATTATTATTATTATTAATATTTAGTCACCTGTGTAAAACCTGCGCTTAACGGAACATAAGCCAAAGCGCTCTTAACCCTAACGTTTGGCTATTTCTATTCGACTACTTGTAATGGAGAGACAGACTTGGAATAGAATATCTTAGTATGAAACCACACATTGACACTTATGATATATTCATCTGAACAATATGGGTCACAAAAATAAAGTAAACTAATAAAGAACTCGAAAGTAAATAAGTAACAGGACAGTTTTGATAGGTCTACTTTAGCCTATAAGCACAGTATTAGTTTTTTTAAAGTTACTGCAGTACTGTATTGCATTATACTGTACTTTCGATCAGCGCTTGCCATTTCTTCATGTCGGCATTCCTAGCATCTGTAGTTTATAAAATTTGACTGATATCCAGTGTTTTATCTTACTGTTGTACTGTACCCCATTGCAAAAAAAACCTCCAAATACTCCAAATCCCAGCACTTACACAAATTTATTGAATTGTGTATTTCCCCTACAACCAAGTCGTTCCCCTGAAATCCTCAGTTTCTCCCCCAAAGGCCTGGTGTTTGAAATCTTATGCAGTGGTGAGACTACTTTACCCTGCAGAAAAATTAACGATCCGTTATGAAGGTCTTCTAGAAAAAAGCGCAATCAAACATTTTAATAAATAAAGGTCGAAACAAAATGGGTTGCTAGTGCAAAAATAGTGCCTCAATATTCTCGAATCAACCGTAACTCTAACGCCTCCAGTTTTCTACTTTAATTGCATAAACTTTATTTTAGATATAGACTGAAAACACGATTACTACCTATTTCTCAAACGGTGATTCTTTTTGAATGAATACAGAATGTTGGGCTGAAGACCGTTTTTGTCTCGTTGCCCATCTTATCTCTTGAAAACAGTGACATTTCTTGAATCAAAGTTTTACAGCCCACTGATATATGCGCCACAAAATTATCATTTAAAAACTGTCGACAGCGTGCCAACCGTACAACAGTAGAGGCTGCGTTCTTGCTGCCAGTTTAGCCATCGAATGGCTTTCGCGGCGAATCAAGTCACAGCGATTGACGAAATGGAGATGCTGATGATAATACTTGTGTAGATCAATAGCCGGTTTGAGAGATGTCGTTCCTATGCGTGCGTCAGTGCATGTTGGACGTAGATTCAAAATTGATGTTTTGTATTGGGTCCATAGCTAGAGGCATCCACAGCGGTCAATACTGCCACAGTCAGGCCCTGTTTACAGTATGCGCTTTAACTGTTTTGCTGACGAGTCGAGTTTTGCAAGAACCGCTTAAAATTCGTGCCAAACTGTCAATGTCTCGTAGTAGAATGTCATAGATTAATGCTAATAACAACCGGAACAAGTAAATGAATTTTGCGTACGTTGGAAGAGAAACTACAAGTGATGGAAGACACGAAGAAGATAATAGAAAGAGAGCAAGCAGCAAAGAGACTACAGACAATGGGAAGACTTAGGCGTATTTGGAATGCACAAGAAATAAAGATCAGCACCACAATTCAAATATTCGGAACTATCATTGCACCACAAATACTGATCAGAAACATGGATCTTAAAACGATCAGACGAAAACAGACTGATATAGCGGCAGAAATGAGCTGATTGCGAAAGATCTTGGGAGTAAGCAGACTACAAAGAATAAGAAATGAAGACATCAGAAAAAGACTGGGGATGCAAGAGACAATAATAGATCAATCAGAAGAAGAAGAAGACTTAGATGGTATGGACATGTAAATAGAATGAAATACACCAGATTCCCATATAAAGCACTCTACACATACAAAGAAGGAAAGAGAGGAAGAGGAAGGACCAGGAAAAGGTGGATGGATAACATCAAAGAAGACTTTGAAAAATACTAGATATCAAAAGGATGTCAGATCTAAGATGGAAAGAGACTAACAACGGAAAAGATAAATGGAGAAGTTTCGTGTCTAGCTATTGCCGCTAGTGAGCTGGCAGAAAGCAACTACGATGATGATGATGACGATGACGATGATTATGATGACGATGATGATGACGACGACGACGATGATGATGATGAATAACAACCACATTTTCAGTGGATTAGTAGGTTATATCTAGTGTTGAAAACCACTGTCACTAATACTGTACATCCCTCTATTCCAAATTCTTCTGTTTGTCCGCTGCAGTTGTTGTATTTGATTCTGCAAAAAACATGATTTGCACAGGGCGGCGCAAAAAACCTGGACTAGTCATATTTAGGTTTGCATTAAATATAATCCGGTTTTTGCGCCACCCTGCAGTTATACAAGGACTAAACAGCTCATGTATTATATTCCAATTCAGCGTAATTTGTTTACAAAGATCGCTATGTATTAATCAAACCAACAGTACTCGTGTTACATTGTAATGTTCTCATTCGCTCATCACAAATCAGCACAGTTCGTACAAAAATGTCAGATGGATAGTTTTCATTCGATCTGTATGGCAACGAAGGACCAGGACGCCATTGTATGGGACTGCCAGTGGAATTGTCCAGACTCCAGGCCTTTGGAATAATGAGCTTTCGGGGAGGGATGTCGTTCGGTTTACGTCGGCACCGTCCTCTGAAGAGGGCCGCTTCCAAAATTTTTTTGGGGGGATTTTGAACCGGGGCAGACGTTTTAACAGGCCTGGCGTATCAACGGTTTTTTTCTAGAGCGGTCATATATGTAATTCCTACTAATTCTTTGATGGGCCTTTTCTTAACTCTTCCTTTCTATTTCTTTATGAAAATAAAACATAGCTAGGGCCAAAGTCAAGAATAGTTACATGGAAGATGTGTTTTTCTAATCCCTTTTGGCCGTTTGTTGTAAGTTTTTGAAAATACCCTGAAATTCATATGTTGCATTGTGGAAACGATTACTTTACTAGTAGCCCAAAAAAGTGTGAACGTTGTGAGGAAGTTCAGGGTTCGTTTTTTCAGGAGAGGGAAAACATAAGAATATAAGGGAATAATGACCATATTCGTTCGCATTAGTCGGCATGTCTGAAGAAAAAATCGATGACCTGTTTTTCAGCTGGCGTATCAAGGTTTTTTCGGGACAGACAAACTGTTCTTTCCCCCAACATCGTTGAAACTCTGTTAACCCCTTCGATTTCAAGGTGGCTAAATAAACACTGGTTACGCAGAATAGTTACGAAAGCACCTGTTATTGAACGCACAGCCTGAGATTAACATTAGCGGTGAGTTGCTAAAGAGGGGAGGCGGAAAAAGGTAACCTATTTCTCTGTAATGAATCCTGCCTTCCGTTATAATTTTTTTCTTTTCAACTTGGTTCGATCTAGTCTCTATCGCCTCACAGGGTTGTCTCTAGGAAGAACTTTTAAAACGCAAACTTCACGACTATTCACCATCTATTCGCATCATAGAATTAGCGACAAATTATGTCTGCTCTCCATCTCTTAATTAATCACGCGTTTATTTTAGATTCATCCATCATCGTCGTAATCGTCGTCGTTGTAGTCATTACTGACGTCATTAAAATCATCGTCGTCGTCATCATTATAGTCTACTTGTTTTGTCAAAGTAATTTTTGGGACCACAGAATTCTGCTGTTTCGATGAATGAAGAGATTTGAATTAATTTTCTTGAAAATTCGAAACTGTGTGTCTTGAATCTCGATGCCTCACCGGGGTAGATGGCAGATAGGTTTCTACAGACCGTCATTTCTAGTACCGGCTAGGGGACTTGGTGAGGTGTCGAGAGCTCCCCCCCCCACCCCAACGGTGTCTCCACAGGAAGCCCCAGCCGCATAAGATTTTGAGTAATGCTGGGATTAGATCGTTAACTCTTATTATTACATTAATTCTGATTTATTATTGAGTGGCCAAAAGCTGTATTTCAACTAAGTAGGTCTAAATTCGCAGGCATAACTAACAACAACTTATTCCCTAAGATCTCATGAGCTAGACTAACAAATAAAATGAACCTACCGGTAATTATTTAATATTACTGTACAGCGAATTTGACTTTAGCCACCTACAGGCTGTATAGCTATGTTGCTGCGCTTAAGAAATTGTCAAGTTTAATAATAATAATAATAATAATAATAATAATAATAATAATAATAATAATAATAATAATAATAATAATAATAATAATAATAATAATAATAATAATTAGCCCATAGAATCATTTGAATGTGTGCGCTGTGAACGACATGAAATAATAGTTTAGGCTTTTTCAATTTTTACACCCCTCCCCAGAAAAATCTCATCGGTTTTGCGCAAATCGCACGACTGGTCCCAACCCAAATAGGCTTCCTGAATAATTGATCACTCTAGCTATAAGCACAAGCACACGCGCCTACACGTAGTGACGTATTGCAGGGAAAGGCAATGGTAATATAGACGCCCGGTGCATTGATTCACACGCTTCCAAGCGGACACAAGACACTGTAAGGAACATCGAGCAGAGATGCCACGTTACTGTCATCAGCAGCCTATACGCCCATCTTTCACTGAAGTCTTCTGGGCGCATTGTTATTGTCACCAGTGGCGGTTCCAGAATTTCTTGGTGGGGAGGGGAATTAAATGAATTCAAAGGAAGTTTGTGGGGGATGAAAAGAGAAGAGGAAAATCAATAAAATTTGCCGAATAAGGCTGACAACAGAAAATTGTTTCCCCTAATTTTACTACACTCTTACCGTAAAATAGGTTAATAAGCAAAATAAGGCCATCCACAGTTTTTCCACGTAGTTTTACTAGACTTTTACTCGAAAAAATAGATTTCACAAGCGATAAAAAGTCCGGAAGTTCGATGGGGGGTGCATCCCCACTCATCCCCCACGTGGAACCGCCACTGATTGTCACCGTAAACATGTCCCGGTCTTTCCTCGCATGCACCGTCTTTAGTGGCACAATGGTATGCATAATGGATGAAAGCGAAGCTGCTGGCGTCAGATGGATAAGCGTCTCAACGACGTCTTGCCCGCAGGGAGAATTGTTAGGGGCTGGAGACTCTAAAGTGATATTCTGTGTCGGAAAATTCTAACGTTAAGGATATTGACGTTTTTCGACCGTCAATTAGTACAAGGCGCGTCAATATGCGACGTGCCGTTAGGGTTAAGGTTCAAAAACTAAGTGTGTTAGACTGTATTTGATGTATATAGACGACGCGAAGAGCCGCCGATGATGATGCAGGGGCCTGTTTTAACGTGCAGTGATGCACACAAAATGTGCAGTGATGAAATGAAAATGTGCAGTGGTAATCTTCTGTGCTAAGTGCTTTGTGCGGTGATAAATTTTCCCGAAGACCTTTCTGTTTGCTTGTTTCTTGCGCGGATGTCCAAAAATTTTTCTGAGTTTAGTAGCGCAGTGATTTTTTTTCTTAAAACAGTCCCTGCAATGATGTATGCATTGCACACACATTGCACAGCGATGAATAGGCGTAAATTGACCAGCAGCAGCACCACGAAAGAGAATTAACATTGTACCGGGAGAACTCAGAAACATGTAAAATTGCGAAACACCAGGAAATGGACGGCGGTGAGCCACCTGAGGACTTTTCTTCCATGTGGTATCGTCTCGGGTGGCAGGGCGGTACGGTGGTTACACCCGAGACATTCTGCGCAATGCACTGCACGATAGGGTCAACATGTTGGGCGTTCAGTTGGATACCGGGATGGTTTTAATGAGCGCCAAAGGTGCAGTTAATTCTACACAGAGTGGAATGATTTCCATCGTTTGTGCGTGAGGCTGCACAGCTTAGTTATGCGGCTAATATCCAAGCACGCTCCCGGCCCTACTGGCCATTCAGTTGCGCATATGCGTTCACAGGTTTGTAATGTATTGCGATTAACGGAGTTCAATTAAACGTAATTATCCCCAAGCGTCATTTATATTCTCGGGTGTTTTATGGCAAAAACAAAATGAAAAATTAATAAAAAGACTATGTTTTCCACGAGTGATTGGTCCAGCTAAGGAGAGGGGTTATACAATTCATGACAGTGAAAGCAACATATAACGTGAATAAACAACAACTGACAATCTTCGGACAGAAATACAAAGAAATAATAAAGTAATAATAATAATAATAATAATAATAATAATAATGATAATAATGATGATGATGATTATAATGATGATGATGATGATGATGATGATGATGATGATAATAATAAATAATAATAATAATAATAATAATAATAATAATAATAATAATAATAATAATAATAATAATAATAATAATAATAATAATAATAATAATGTCCTTCCCGAGTTCTCAAGGCTAACCTCAGGGCTCATAGGGCGGCGCTGATCTCCGTTTCCAAAGCGTTTCCAATGCCCTCAGACTGTCGAGTTACATGATACGGAGCCAGTGTCTCGTGCAACGCGCGCCTGTTTACTCCGCGGATTAATCCGCTACTCAGTTGCCATCGCCATCTGGCGAAAGAAGGCTGAGTCGACCATAGGGCTCCTGCGGGTCTCGAACCCGCGACCTTCTGCTCCATCGTCCAACGCTGTTACCACTCTGCTAACTTCCCGCCATAATAATAATAATAATAATAATAATAATAATAATAATAATAATAATGATGATGATGATGATGATGATGATGATGATGATGAGATGATGATGATGATTATGATTATGATTATGATGATGATGATGTTGATGATTTGCGAATATCTACAGATTTAAGAAAATTAAAAACAGTTTATAATAATAATAATAATAATAATAATAATAATAATAATAATAATAATAATAATAATAATAATAATAATGCACTTTTACAGCGTCAGTTTGAATACTCAAAAGATGTGGATCGATGGTAGGCCTACTCCAAAATTCATCCGACAGAAGACCAAGTCCTTCTAAGTAATGACGGGTAGGGGCGCATCCTCTGATCTGCGTATACTCTCCTCTATAGATTCTTGCCTACGAACGTCGTCAAAGACCAAGCGAAGGAAAAATCAATTCGAAAGCGCAGTCTTGCATAATCATTAAACGCTGAGTCATCGTCGGAGATGGGTCGTCGTCGTCGCTAACGATCCTCTGTCGCTCGTTTTGATGGATATATGGGGGTCGTGACCCCCGGCTTCCTCGTTTCTCGCCGTTCTCCGGTAATATTTTAGGCGCATCATTACCAAGCGCCGCACAGACGAAATTAAGATCGAAGACAGATGGGGGAATGGGGGGGATTATCGGGGATATGGAAGACCGTCGGGCAGCTAGTTTTCGACGGCGATAACTAGACGGTAGAGATGGATGGTCGCTCGCATACAAGAGATGTCTGATCGTTTCTCCATTCGACTATACATCCATCAACCTCCCGAATCAATAACAGATTCTCTGAAAAAAGACATCAACAGCAGTGGCGGTTCCAGGATTTCTTGGTGGGGGTGGGTGGGTGGGTGAAATGAATTCATAGGAAGTTGGTGAGGGATGGAAAGGAAACAAATCAATCAACTTGCCCGAATAAAGGCTGACAGCAGAGAATTGTATCCCTATTTTTACTACACTTATACCGATAAATAGGCTGACAAGCAAGAAAAAGGTCATTCGCAGTTTTCCTCCGTAGTAAAAAACGTGGGAAAAATAAAAAACGTGGGAAAAATAAAAAAACGTAAAAACGTTTATTACATCTATGTATCGTATGAAGCCACTTTAAATCCAGTTACTAATATTTCTTAGTATGTTGAAGGTTGACGATTGAACAGACGGAGTCATTTATGTCGCACTAGTTCTCAAATTGACCGTTCTAACGATGCTGTATTGAAATATCATGTTGGTACAGAATAGGCTTCGCATAGCCTATATGTCTTGTCTGTCCATGATCCATCCATCCATCTGTTTTTTCTGTGTACCTGTCTTTGATAACACTTTACAGGACTTGTACTGAATAGGCATATACACAGTGTTTTATCAAGACTCCAGGGTTTTTGCGGGAGATTGACTTGACTGTAGGGAAAGAGACATAGGGTCTAGTTCAAAACAAAAAATTTGTGTCCGTGCAGGGATTTGGGGGGATTTTTGTGATTGGCGTGGAGAAATCTCCCCCTAGCAACCAGGTCTACTGTATACTGTATGTTTGTCTGTTTGCCTGTCCGTCGGTCCGCTTTTCCCTGTATATCTGTCACATTATAATATTGTTTAGTACTAGTTGTTGCTATCTACAATAATTATTATTCTAATGCTCTCCCTGCATCCGTTCGCTTTTGTACCTCTAGGTGTAGACTCAGAGCTATCTCCTTCCTATTGTCTATATAACGCCGTGGAAAATGCGTAGTTTTTGATCTGACGACTGCTTGCAACTAACGCTTCTTGGCCCTATATTGCTAGTTTATCAGGACTTTACAAAAAATGAGAACAGGCCGCTTATTGAGAACAGACAGCTTAACAAAACGCCTCACGTACAATCGTTTTAGTCCTGCGCGATGATTAATAGTTATTAATTAATCGGTCATCGTTGGAGCAAAAATTCCAATTCGAACGCTCTGTAAATTTGACTGCGACTTAAATTTACAATGCTTAGCATCGCCAACCGTGCTATACACAAATATGTACAGATGGGCAATCCGTTTAAAGTTTATATTATATCGCAGCAAGGAATTATGCCTTTACTGGCATCTCGACTGGAACAATGTTCGTACGTTCACATTTGCTTTTACAGACTTGCGTCGCACTTTCGGATCTAAGTCTTCCTAATTAATGTCGTATTTGGTCGAATACTTTGATGATTTATTCGACAAAGGTACAGTTAGTCAACGTAAATGTCAATATTATACTTTAATAATTATTGTATTCTATGCAATCATTTCAAACGCATTGGTACTTGTTATTTGGTGGCCATTTGGAATATGTGTCGCTTTACTAGCCTAGTATAGTACGTCGTCAAAGTCGAATACTGGTACTTGTTAAAATATAGTACTCTTAGATCCTCTGTGATTAGTGAGAATGTTGCGAAACGGATACGCGTGGCGGCTCTGTCCTAAGATCAATAGTTTGTAGGCAATTAACTGAAGCGATTATTATCTTAAATTGCTGCACAATATATATTGCTGTTTTTCTTCTGTAAGAACAATAGCGGACACAATCAAAAATACATTTTCTATTGCGTCTATTTTCTCCTTTATATTTCTATTCTATCGATGGTGAGCGTAGGTATCACAATGAAATCAGAACATCTCTAAAAGAAACTTGCGGTCTGGAAGAGGCAGTGGAGACTAGAGAGGACGGTAATAGCATTCATGTTGCAACACAGATCAGTTCTTCATGTTGTTATTAACAGAGGCGTAACCAGAAATTTGATTGGGGAGGTATAATGTTATTTGGGAGAGGGGATATAAATCTTGAAAAACTTTGAAAATCTTAAAAACACATTAAAATTTTTTAAGGTAGTCTGATTTTGGGGGTATATATACCGATATACCCCCCCCCGTCGCTATACGCCCCTGGTTATTAATGCAATGCAAAACATCGTGACACCGACAACAGTTGGTGCAACACCGTTGTCTCGTTTCGCGGCAGAGAGCGCGTGTCCTGTCGGTTCAGGTATCCGCGAGGATCGCGAACGCCCCGCCCCGCCCAGCACCGCAACTGCCTCGGCAAAATCGTCATATCGACGCTATGTCGACGACGACGACGACGACGACGACAATCACACACCAAGCAACCTCCCCCGCCCCCCGCCCCCAAACGGTGTGCGTTACAGTACAATGAACGCCAATACACTCTGACTCTTTGTTTACAATAGACAAAGAGTAGAACATACGTGAACACACACACACAATCACACACACACACACACACACACACACATTTGCACATCAATTTCAAGACGTTAACGGCGCAATATATACAGATACGGCTTATAATGTAGCGCAGCGATACGCTGTATGCCACATCACACGTCGATAATTAATGTAGCCCAAGCAGCCTCTAGCTATTGTTGTAGGTAAATATTTTTTCTTCTTCTTCAAAAACGTAAACTTAGCGTCTAAATTCGCGACAAACATAATAATTTGCTGCATTTGGCTTCGGTGTAGCTATATATTGTCGCGTACGTTGTGCGTCTACGTTCGAAGCGTGTTTCTAAATCGCTCAAAATAATCTATTATTTCGCTATTAATATTATAATCGGATAGCGACTATTACCGGTAAGTGATCGAAAGTTTCCGCGTTGACATTAGATAATCGTCCTCAGCAGTGGCGGTTCCACGTGGGGGGGTGAATGGGGATGCATCCCCCACCGGACTTTTGTTTTGCTTGTGAAACCTATTTTTGGGTAAAAGTCTAGTGAAACTACGGAGAAAAAAACTGCAGATGACCTTTTATTGATTGCCAACTTATTTTTCGGTAAAAGTGTAGTAAAATAAGGGGGAAATTCCCTTTTGTCAGCCGTTTACGTCAAAGTTTATTGATTTTTTCCTTCTCTTTTCATCCCCCACCAACTTCCTGTGAATTCATTTCATCCCCTCCCCCCCACCAAGAAATCCTGGAACCGCCATCACTGCGTCTCGGTCAAAACATTTGCTCAGTTACTCCGCACATTATTCTTTGCCTTCAGCTCAGACAACCACCGTACCTGCTACCTATGAGTTCAGCTACACGTAATTGGGTATCGCTACTTTAGCCCATGCAGGCGCCAAACTTTCTATAGCGGTAAAATCGTCGAGGTTCAACCTTGCATGGAAGGTTGTGCGCCTCTCAAGCCTCACGACACGGCAGAAGATTCTATTTCCGACAGCAGCAGCATCAGCAGCAGCAGCAGCAGCAGCAGAGAACTGCCAGACTTCGGGGACATCTGTCGAGACTTCCTGCGCAACGTCTGTTCGCGCGGATCGCGATGTCGCTATCGACATCCGGTCACGTGTCACCGACGGACGACGACGAAGATACCGGAAGCGGAAGCGCGTCGTCGTCCTCCCGTCTGTCACGACTACCAGAACGGCGGATGCAAGCGTCGCGACCGTTGCCGGTACGAGCACGTGACACGCAAGCAGCAACGGCGATCGCAGAGACGGAGGAAGGAGTCCGACGTGGATGATGCGCCGGAACCGGTTCTGAAATCCAGGTGTCGTACGGATTCAGGTGAATTCTGCTGTCTTCTTCCGTCAGACGAAAAGCCGAAGGATGCGAAAATTTTCTGCGACGAGTTTGCACTTCCGCTCGCCACCGGAAGTCGATCGGTGTTTTTTCCGGTTTGCGGAAGCGGAAATCCAATTAGTCCTTGCGAAGAAGGTTTGGGTGCAATTTCAAGCTGTTGGAATATTATTTTAATTTTCAGATTAATTCGGCTATTCTAATGAAATCAAATATTTTAACAGTTTAACAGTTTCATCATTTCGATTATTTTCAGTGAACAAAGAATTTTAGATGTCAGTTTAATAATAATAATAATAATAATAATAATAATAATAATAATAATAATAATAATAATAATAATAATAATAATAATAATAATAATAATAATTAGGGTTAACTATAACTCCAACCCTCCAACACGAAGGATTAGACCGCAGAGACAAAGGTATGATTCTTTGAAAAGCCAAATAAAACGGTTCTAAAGAGTAAAAGATTAATCTGTAATGGCGACACAAGACATGAGTGGACTTTAGACCAATGGTTGCTGGTGTTGCTGTTAATGATGACGTTAATGTTGTGGATGATAATAATAGTAATTATGATGAGGATGTTGATGTTGTTGTTGTTGTTGTTGTTGATAATGATGATGATGATGATGATGACGACGACGACGATGTTGTTGGTGCTGTGGATGATAATAATAGTAATTATGATGGGGATGTTGCTGTTGCTGAGCCATGATGACGACGACGGCGATGATGGTTTTGGCCTTTGGTCATTCGTTCTTTCCTTCATTGTTGTTAAATGATCATGACCATGACGACGACGACGTTAACCTTTTTGATTGTCATGATGATAATGATGACAACGACGGCTCATGGTGACGGCGATAGAGGTGATAAAGACTTTTCGTTTTCGCAAGGGATGCGATCCGTCAGCTACGGTTTCTCAATGACAGGGACTGAAAACATAAACCTAATATGGGCACTGGCAAACGACGTCTCAGTGAAGCCACGGATCGATGATGAGCAAGAAATTTTGCAATCCAGACAAAAACGAAGAATAAATTTGGCCTGGCGTACCCAGAAAAATAAAATGCCTTAGTGATTTATTAATACTGCTGCATGGACCCGAAGATCATGTTAGAAATCGATACGGCCACGTTTGGTCCAAACTGTGAAAATTAATAAGCGTGTCAAAATCGAACGAAAACAGAAAGAGAGAGAGAGAGAGAAAAGATAAAAGATAAAAGATACGCGTAGACAAAAACGTAAAATTTTCAAGTTTGAACTTAAAGACTCGATTCATATATTCAGCGTCTCTGAGTTTTATATCCACTATAAACTTCTGTTATTAATAATTATTATTATTATTATTATTATTATTATTATTATTATTATTATTATTATTATTATTATTATTACTAGTGGCTACTCTAGGATTACTTGGGGTGGCAACTTCTAATCATGGGGGGCAACCATTTGTTGTTTAATGTATGTACTATTAAGTATAGGGTTTCTGGGGGGCGACTGGGGCCAGGCACTCAATAGGGGCACTACCCCTGGCTACTGGGCCTACTACCACTGCTACTACTACTGCTTCTGCTGTTGCTGCTGCTGCTGCTACTACTACTACTACTACTACTACTACTACTACTACTACTACTACTACTACTACTACTACTACTACTACTACTACTACTACTAATAATAATAATAATAATAATAATAATAATAATAATATATTTCGTTTTATGAGACATTTCTTCTGGCGTTGTTATTTTGGGCAAACTTCAAAGATTCCAGCAAACTCGGCATGCAATCCACGCCAATCACTTCGACCGAGCAGACGTTTGGTTCAGAGGGCAATCATCACTGCACTGAAAAGGCGTCGACCTCGGATTCGAACCGTCGTCGTCAACCGAAGCACCAGCCGCACACGCGCGAGGAACCGAGGCATCCGGCGGACTGCTATCGCCTGATAAAGGCTACTGCTGACGGACTCCGACAAGAGATGATCCGGTTGAGAGAAACCATTGGAATGCTCAACGAAAATCTGGACAGATTCATCACAACAATAGAAAACTTATAGCGAGGCGTTTCTTAGTTTCATATTTGGCGGGGGCAGAGTGGGTCAGGCGCTGAAGCGGTAGGCTGACGGAGCGAGCTAGGTTCAAGTCCCGTTAGCGCCCCCCAGAGACACAGGCAGTAATGCTAACTCTCAAGTCACTTTAATTAAATCACGCCATTTTAGTATATCTGCAGTGTGATATTATTTGAGAAGGGAACAATTCCTGGTTATTGCTTACTCTGACTCCTCTTGTCCCCTCCCCACCTCACACTGGTGTATAATGTATACGGGGTCGTCCATAAATTACGTCACGCGAATTTGGCACTGTTTTTGACCCGCCCCCTACGTAACGCGACGTCACAAAACGTCGGACCCCATAAAATATGACGTCACAACGGGCCGAACCCCATTTTCGTCTTCCGAAAAGACTTGACAAGCAAAAAAAGGCCATCCTTGTATTTTTTCCTCTCGAAAAACCCATGACAAGCAAAAAGGTCATAATTGTATTTTTGTCCTCTCCAAAATCCCTGACAAGCAAAAAAAGGTCAAAGTTCATGACCTAAATTTTAAAGGTCATGACCTAAAAAAATTTGCGTGACGTCACATTTACGGAACCTCCATCCCGTCGTCACACTTCGTCACAAATGGCCGGAACCCCCCCCCCACCGCGTGACGTAATTTATGGACGACCCCTAATAAGAGAGAAGTTTAATACTTTAGCTAACTAGTCTGGCATAAAGAAACAATTAAAAATTATTTCCCTTTTGGTCTTATTCCTCCTCCCGCAAACCGTCCTGACTCTGATACCGCTATGTTCAAATGGCCCAAAGTGTAGACCTAATGAACATTGAACATGTAGACTGTGCTCACGCAACCAATGTGCTTTTCGTTTTTGTTGCCATCAAAACACGGCGCCGAAAAATTTCAGAAATGATTTTCATAATTCGGTCTAGACTACTTAAGTTCAACTGCAAATGCTGACACTTAATTCGACCAAAATATGGCCCAAAATATGGCCAAATATATGGTCCAAAATATGAGACACAGCAGGCCACTGGCGTAGCCACGGGAGCATGGAGGACCGGGCCCCCTATTCTAGCCGAGACGGTCGTTGGATTTGCGCAAACCGTTGAGTTTTGGCGGAGTGGGGTGGGGTCACTGGGGTAGGAAGAGAATACGTGAATGTATGAGGAACTCTATTCTAGAACTTCTTGGTGAGCTTATTTTGTTCGTCTGAGATTTTATTAATTAACCCGAAAATGCCATTGTGCCTCCCTCCTATTCCGAAACCCTGGCTACTCCACTGCAATTAACAGACCGACCAAACGTTGAATGGACCACTTAGATTCACAACTCGGCCTAAAGAGCAACGCTATTTGGAATCTTGAAACGGCGCTTTGTCAGTGGCGGCTCCACCGGGGGGCCAGGGGGCCCGTGCCCCCCTATTGAGAGCCTGGCCCCCCCAGTGGCCCCCCAGTTGGGACCTTATACTTAATGCTACATACATTAAACAACAAATGGTTGGCCCCCATGATTAGAAGTTCCCCCCCTCAACGGCCCCCCCCCCCACTTGCCAAATCCTAGAGCCGCCACTGCGCTTTGTAGGCCTATGCCTATAATACAAACAATATCACACCTATGCCTATACCATTATTAGCTTAGAGGAGCAATAATTTCATCTTTTACTAGAACGAAAGGAGAAGAGAAGCATTCTCTGTCCAAAGCCTTCATTCCCTATGAATCAATATACCAGATACAAATTCAAATATTTGAGATACAAATATTTAATGGACAGCCCCTTAGACCTATTGCTATGATCAGTTTTGCTTGTTTGGATTGATTTTGTTAACTTCACGCTTACTAACTTACTTGTGGGTGTAATTTTTTTTGGAGATATTATTGAACGAACAGTCGAACACCATCGATATCGAACACCCATCCGTTCCGGAATAAATAAAACCACGTGACACTTCTATAAATAGACAGACGATTGAGAATTTGAGAGACTTCAAAGTTCTGGATTGGCACACGTGATCGACCTCTTATCACTAGTAAACAATTATAATTCCAAGCAGTATTAAACTTGTGTTTAGTTTAGATATGTTCCTAGTAGCTGTTACGGGCGGAATAGCTTCTGGCAAAAGCACCGTATGCAAACTGTTTCAAGAGCTTGGTTGCCAGATAATCGACGCTGACATTATTGCAAGAGAAGGTCAGACGCTTGCAGCAAGAGTATCGTATCAGTCGATCAATAAACTTCTATGGCGCCACTATCATAATGCCCAAGGCATCGGCCGATGGCGCACCAAATCCAAACTGAATAAGATCCAGGTCTAGCCGGAATCTCAAGATGACGTTATTACTGTAACAGCCTGACAGGGTAGAATGTATTAGATTTATTATACAAAATAATAAATATTGTATTATTTTAGAACTAAATTCTGTTTTGAAATTCATTTTGTCATATTATTATTATTATTATTATCCATCATTGAATGCGCTTTATCGGTAATTCTATAAAATCTGTTACAGTTGTTGAGCCAGGAAAACCAGCTTGGAAGAAAATAAGACAGCATTTTGGTTCGGATGTTTTCCATCCTGATGGAAGCCTCAATAGAGACATGTTGGGAGAGCTGGTCTTTGCCAATGATGCCAAGCGAAAACTTCTCAATTCAATAATTCATCCACATATCTACCGAAGAATTCTTTACCTGCTATTCATGCATCTATGGAAAGGTAGGATTAAATGAAATCAGGGCTGTTATCTGATCATGTATGATCTGATTGTAATTCTTTTGAATACTGAATTTATGCTTTTAGATACAGCTTCTCAGTAGAAAATTTAAAATTTCTGTGTCAATATGACAAGTTACAACAATACTGTAAGCATGGTAATCAATTAATAAAAATGATAGTAATAATAACTGTTTAACTGAATAACTGATTGAGAACTAAATTAAGAACAAATACAAAATATGTTGTTTATTTGATGCCACTTATGATATAACAATAAATGGATTTAAGTTAGGACTGACGGTTTCATGCAATTATGCGATTATGCGATCGCATATTTATCACATTGTTTTAATGCATTGCATTTTCTTCCCATTTTTCTCATATGCGATTTCTGCATAAATATGCTGCAATTTTATCTGCATTTTCACTATTTTCATCACATATAGAGCACTTTTGTCAATTTTCTTAATATATACATAGATTTAAAGCGATCAGCTCCTGCTTGGATGACTTATTTTGCTCGTCGCCCTTTCTCCCGAAAAACGCTGAAATTTCCAGAAATATGCGAGGTGAAATGGGCATATAAATGGGAAATGTCCGCATTTTCTCCCGCATATTTAGGACCTCTGAGATCCACTTTTTTTCCAAAAAATCTCCACAGTAAACCGGTAGCCCGATTAACCTTGTAAGTAGGGGCAGAAGATGGCAGGGTGGGTTACGTGCTGGAGCGTCAGGCTGACGGAGCGGGTTCAAGCCCCGTTAGTGACCCTAGTGGCTTTCACACAGGCAGTAATGCCTTCTAAGCCACTTTAAAATCATGCTAAGTAGTTTAATAGGATTTCTCCTGTGTTGGAAACCACTGTCAACTCTCTGATTGCCCGGGTATTGAACCTGGGCCAATAGAGAATCTCTCATCTACTGAGAGAGCCACTCGGGCAGACTTCCAGAATAGGCTTGACTTTTCCCAATTGTCTGCTTTGAATCATGTTTCTGTGTTTCTGTAGGCGAACAATTTGTCATTCTTGATCTCCCATTGCTATTTGAAACAGGTACAATGTTACCATTCATCAACTCAACCATTGTTGTGTACTGGTGAGTACAAAGACATATCGGTATTCTACTTGATGCTGTTTATTCATCGTTGCCAATGTTGGCGTCCTTTTCATACCTGTTGGACGCGCTTTGTTTTCTTTGGGCGTTTGTAATCAATAGTTGTTTCTTTCTGCGTTACACTTGGCGTTAATGGAAAGCAGGCAGAGTATTGATGAAGCTTCTCACTGACAAATTATTAATGAGTTGATGTAAATGTGTAATGTGTGTACTGTAATGGATGAGGATTACCAGTAGTCAATGTTGTCTGTAACTATTGAGTGCATAATATTACTGTATGTGTCCATGGTTGTGAACAAAGTATTTAATGTTCTAGTCACTTTTTGATGCCGTTTACCAATGCTGCTTTTTAGCAATGTTTGTTTCTTCATAGTGCTCAATTTGGAAATATCTTTTATAGTAGTTTTAAATATTTTAAGAATTGTAATGGAAAAAAGTATTGTGAATGTCTTTAAAAAAGCATTGTGCTTAGCTGGAATTTTTGCATTGAATGTGTACAACCCTATGTAGTTCAAACTATAGATCTTACTTACTGAAATGCTTAACTTCAGTATTCTTCTAAGAAGCGTTGAACCATACATGTAGATGTTAGATTGACATTTCCTCCATAGCATGTTTTCCTGTTTCTTACTCTGACACTGTTCTGTGGAATTATGTTGGTTGTTTTCGGATGGATTGGAATACCACCGATTGATGCCTTTAGAGTATCATCATCATCATCATCATCATCATCATCATCATCGATGCCGTTAGAGTATTAAATAATTATTAGATGTTTTGTTTGAAGCTCCAGGAAAGAACAGACTGAACGTCTCCAGGCACGCAATGCATTCACCAACGAGGCAGTGATCCAGCGCATAGATGCCCAAATGCCGCTGGATGCGAAACGCGAAAAGGCCACTTATGTTGTCGATAACAGTGGAAATGGCAAAAACGTCAGAGATCAAGTTCTAGCTCTGTATTCTGAACTAAAGGCAAGCAGAGCGCATTGGAAGTTGCGCCTGATAGTGGCGATTATCGGATCATTTCCAGTCATTTTAATATATTATTTCCTGTGACTGTTTAATCCGAAACTGTCTTTTAATGTTTTTTGGTAAATTTTAAGGGAAAATTTTTAAAAAAATACTGTATTGAATTTTCTGAGCGGGACTTGAAGATGAATAGACTGGTGGTGAAAGTCAGGAGGAAATTTTGAAGTTTTAGTGAAAAATCAAATTGAAATTTGGCAAATCTTCAAAAATGTTTGAGAACAATATTTTTGAATTTGCAAATGTGAATGTCAGTGTAAAATTAATCATCAGATCACAAGATTTTAAATGTTCATTTTGTAGTAGATTGGTGGTTCACATTACTGCTCTATTACAGTACTTTAAAATATTTTCCCCTCAGTTTTAAAAATCGCTCAGCAAATAAAAGCAATGAATTCTGAACAGTATTTGTATTTGAATAACTAATGGATTCAATACTATTGTAACTCCAATAGATTCCAGTCAGGGAAGAATTTTTTGACAGTCTGGAGCATATATTGACATAAAAACATTTAGTACCCATGTGGTTTACCTAGTTTTCTGGAATCATATTAATTAAATAAGTACAATTATAAATTTTGTTTAATAAAACACATAATGAAATAAAATAACAGGCTGCAGAATGACAAATTTGTAAAATAATTGCAGAATGATAAAATATGTAAAATAAAATAAAGAGGATGTTTAACACTCAGAAGCTACATTTCAATAAAATAAAAAGATACACATTAAAAAGTTAATTTAAACACAAGGAAATTAAAGTCAACAACACTCATGGAATAATTCAGTGAAAATATTTATAGCAGATTATGAAAGCCTGGTCAGATCTTGAAAAAGGTAGTGCACATTTTGGTGAGGCACGTATGGTACAATCTCAAAAGAAAGCTAATTTTAAAATTGTAAATTGAGCATACCAATTGAGAAAGCCACTATGCACGCAAAGCCTAATGCTACGCAAGCAAAAATACCTAGAGTTCAACGATGTATTCCGAATATCAATTATTACTTTACACCAATGGCACAATTGCTGACCGCAACACCGCGCACTCTTCTGCAGTGAATATGCACTACTAAAGCATTGCTAAAATTGCAGTTCTACCAGAAATGGCGTTTACTCCTTAACAAGTGATCAAACGAAAGCCATTTGCAATTTAGAATGAACATTGGCCAAGCGCCAACATACCAGCCACAGCCACTCACTCAGGGTTTAATCTAGGCCGTTTCCGGGGAGGGATTGCCCTTCCCTCCCCCGGAAATTTCAAATTTTCCCAGGAAATTTTGGCATACTACATCAACTAACAGCAGCCCCTTGCTGACTTCCCCCGGGTTTGTCAGTTTCCCCCGGCTTTGTCAGTTTTCCCCCGGAGCCCAGGAGTCTAGATTAAACACTGCACTCACTGATGGAATATTCTTTCATCGTATGCACATAGTGTCCTGATGCACTACAATAGTTAGGCTATTTTGCTTCAAATTCCTCCAACAGGCCCTTCTTTCCCACTTTTTCCAGAGCCGCCTTCAGAATGTTCCTGATTTCTTCGGTTTCATTTCCAGGCTGAGTTTGCCTCCACGACCAGAGTACCTTGAATGCTCCCTGGTACGTTTTTCCGTCCTCTCCCTCTCGTATTTCGGAAAGCTCTTCCTCTGGAACCCCAAGCGCCTTGCCCAAGGGTTCCCAATCATTGCCGATCTTTTTGGCCAAAAGCAGAAGTCGTCTATTGTCTAATATACCTGTATAGAGACAAATAATAGAACTCCACAATCAGATTTATTTTAACAGTTAGCTATGTAAAACGCTCACAACTATCTACACCAGTTGGAGTTAAACATGAAGCTGTTTATGATTACTTTGTTACATGAGCTGCCTATTTAAAACTAGCAAGTAATTAATTAAAAATTAGTAGTTAATTTAATTTTGATTAAATCATCTCCATAATCCTAGTAATTACATAAATCATTTGCCAATGCACGAATGGCTTAATGTCCAGCAATAAACTGCCAATGTTTTTTCAAACTTTTGGTTCTGTGTATAAATGTTTTCGATTTTCCAAAACAAGTTTGGGTCCAGCCTGCTCTTGAGCAGGATCAGAAGATCACAACCCAAATTTTAGACCACTGGTTTCTTCTCCAACTTCTCCAACCCCCAGTAAATCAAGCACTTCATGCACATTACTTGCACACATGACACTTAACATTAGTGAGAGATTTTTAAAATTTGTTTCTCTGTTACTTTATGACTGGTCAGTTATCTGTACAAGCATGTATGTACCGGTACATAAATATGCATGTATATTTGCATATGTACTAAGACACATTTTAGTTTTGTATATTTACAGCAATATACTCTTACCTTGTTTAGCCTTTGCAGCTGCATCTGACTTTTTGCGTTGAATTCCTTTTCCAGGCTTTTTCTCTTCACTTTTACCACTATCTTCCTTATTATTTTCATCATCCTTTTTATCGTCCTTATTTTCTTCCTTTACATCACCCTTGTCCTTTTTACGTTCTTTTATGTGGTCTTTAATACGGTCTTTTTTATCTTCTTTTTTCTTGTCTTTTTTGCCATCTTTATCTTTATTATCGGCTTTTATCTCTTCATCAAAACCTTCAAATAGAAATTTGTTAAAGGCTAATATTAGTATTTTATTAAAAGATTGTGCAAAAGTGCATACACTGTATTTGTAATATTCATATCAAAACAGTCACAGAAAGTCATTTTTCTTTGGACTCAATTTTTCAACTCCCAACTGGTCAAAGTGGAAAAATATTCAATACTGCAGTAGAATAAGGCAGTTCAACTTAACTTAATGGCACTATGGAAGTCAAGAGTATCCATATTACCCGGTACTGGTAGGTTAATGTAAAGGTTGTTCACTTACCGGTATTTCAAAGCTCATGGGATAAAATGAAGATTTAGCACTTAACATTTTTGCAGAGCAGAGAACAGTAGCCAATCTTTCACTCACCACCTTCCCTTCCACTGAGCAAGAACTCAATGTACTCATTCACAGTTGTGTCTACATGGTGAGCATCTGGGACATGGAAAGCCAAAAGTCCAGCTCACTAAACACTGGACTACTGTATCTACCAGTATTAATGTTATATTAAGTATACAATTCAGGATGTTTTTTGTAAAGGTTAGCTTTCATTACTGCTTTTTATCGCATATGATACACAACTCATAGGCCTAATACGGAACATCTTTGGTTAATGCATAGCAGTTGTAAAAATATTTACATTTAAATGTTGAATATTATTGTATTGCTTAGATCAGCGGTTCTCAACCTTTATAGTGCCGCGACCCCTTCAATTCAATTCCCCATGATGTGGCGACCCCCGGGGATCCGTATAATCACTTTCGTAAACTGTTAAAAATAATAACGCTACAACAATTAAAATTGTTGAAATCATTCTGATTCAATTGTCTGCAATGCCTATCTTCGAATGGCAGTTATAGTAAAAAACTAGTACTGTAACTACCAATGGGAAAATTTTGTACAATTACAAGTTTTGCGCATAAAAAAGATACAACCCCATATTTCCGAAAGTTTCAGGCGACCCCTGGCAAATCGTCATTCGACCCCCGTCGGGGTCGCGACCCACAGGTTGAGAACCGCTGGCTTAGATGTTAGCTAGTTAAGAGAGTGACACTTTAGGATCTGGTGATGATCATTTTCCCTTTTTTCCTCATCGAGTGTCAAAATGTGGTGGTGATTACCTTTTTTCTAATGCTTTTTTCCATTGTAATAAGTAGTATTCTATTGACAGTCATTTCACTACCATACTCTGACTGCAGCATTACTATTGATGAGTTACAATGGCAAAATCTTGCTGTCATCTAGCAGAGGCTGCCATATTTAATAATACCAGTAGGTTGAATATATACAAAAATTAAATATTTTTGTAACTTAAAAGCTTTACACCATAGCCAAAAGGTGCAGTGTGCATATAGGCTAGGCTCATGATTTTGTGATCAGTTTTTCCTATCTTAGAATATCTGTCCTAGAGCTTTCAATGTAAGCTCTCTTGGTGGGCTAACTAGTCAACAGTTGATGGTTTGGACCTAAAATCTGTTTAGTCCATGATACGGCCACAACAAATATACAGTACAGTCTGTGTTTACTGAAGCATACAATTCAAATGCAAACACATACCCGTAAGTGCCTACTATTGTGGTGTTTCTTATACTTAGCTTGAGGCTTACACTTAGTTCTAAAGTGGCGTCCATAGTGCCTAGCAGCAGGCTAGCAATCGGTGTAGCAGATTTTTGCGCAATAAGCAACAGTCTTGTAAGCTTTTCTATAAACTTGCTGGCAATGTTATATCGAATTTTTCACTAAACGGGCATACAATGTGGGATCTGTTTGAGATACAATTACAAACTCATCAAGTCAAGATGACTGTTGGAGTTTGTAAGCATCTCACAAAGGATTGATTTAGTAATACAGTGAATCACACGGATGAGACACTTTATTTTTAAATATTGCATGCAATTATCTACACATCACTGTTTTCATCTGAGCATTAACTAAAAACATACGGTAATCTATTCATCTTTATAATAATAATCTTTATGTGTCGTGACTCGTCCTCTGTCAGAGGGTTGCCAGTCATTTCCTCCATTTCTCTCTATCTTCTGCTGCTCTTTTTAGGGCTCCATAGTTCTTTGTATTTGTCCAGTCAAAGATTTAATCCATCCAACTTCTTCTTGGTCGCCCCTCCCTTGTTCCTTCTATTCTACCTTCCATTATTATCAGAGGTAGCCTGGTAGGTCTCCGAGCGAACCTCTCATGACGTCACCAGCATAGAACATTTTTCTTTGTATTATTTTATAGTAATAATAATAATAGTAACAATAGTAATAGTAATAGTAATAATAATAATAATAATAATAATAATAATAATAATAATAATAATAATAATAATAATAATACAGTAATAACAAGACTTAGAGTGGTTCAGTAGGGTCTGCTCTGTGTGAGAAGGTGAGAACCACATCTCATATCTCTGTGTCAGTAGTTCATGGGTTTGTACTGAGTTTGAGATTAAACATTTAAACCAAATAAAGATCTATGTGATCATCATTTTTGAACTTCTATAGCGCCATTTTATTAGAGTATTAGAGAGAAATAGCTTACTGTCTAAGATGTTGAGGATTTCGTCTGCTAGGTCATCCATGTTGTGTTTTCTGAGAACGTCGACGAGAAGCATTGCTGTGTAATTTGGACCCATGTGTTCTTTCCACACTGTTAACGCTTTGTACCCCTGTATGATCGGTTGCTGTTTTTCAAGTTTAACCTTCTCTGCTTCGATGACTTCGGGCGGAAATTTTGCCATCAGGTCGATAAAGATCGGCTGCCATTCGTCTCCGATGCCTCGCGAGGCTTCGCGTAAAATTTTCGAGGACCGCATCATTTCGACCTCGTCCTCCCAGAACTGCTTCTTGGGGTTTTGCGCCCCCAGTCTTTCGTCGAAAGACTTTCGAAACTGTTCTTCCATCATTGCCAGTCGAGAGTCGAGCTGATCTGTCACTTGGAAATCCGTCATGATATCGTGTACTTCATCCTCATATTCCTGCTCTGGTGCTCCTTCTTGCTCTGTTGTGGCAGTCTCTTCAGATTTCGATTCGGCACCTTGTGGGTCGGCTGGTTGAGACTGTTTCTCAGACATCTCAAAATGTTTTTCGAAACTTTATGAAATAATCTGTAAATGTAAAATATTGAATGTTATCTACATGGGATGGTGGGAAGATGGCAGATTGGTAACGTGCTAGAGCGGCATGTTGACAGAACAGGTTCAACTCCCACAGGAACCCCTAAGGTCGACTCAGCCTTCAGTTGCTAGAGGACAGTGGTAATGTTTGAAATCGAGTATGAGTGAAACTTTTCCTTTACATGGGATGACTACCAATCTATACTGTACCATAAATAATTAATCATAACATCTAATGGAACTTGTCTTAATAAATACTGGCACATGCCAAATTACACTGTAAAACTGCTCACAGTATAAATAATACAATTATATAATATTATTTGGTGAACTATAATATGCCAAATTTATGTGGATAAATAAACATATATATTATACATATTGCTATGCAAATCCCTAACAGGATAGACTGTCTTTTAATTAAAGTTATAATTGGGATATAGTTTCTTTCATATAAATAAATTATATCACAGATTCGTTCTTTATGGCTCACATATTAGACTAAAAGAATGTATTTGTGTACTGATATTTCCAAGCTGTCTTCATAATAAACTTAACACATAATATTTTTGCTATAATAGTTTTGTTAAGTCTCATCCTAACAGTAGAGAATAATTAATTGCTATAATTAATTCTCTGCCTGTCAACTTCGGCGTTATGACTCATTCACCACAGTTCCACCTCGTGTAAGCAAAATTATCGTAATTATGCTGAAACAATAACTCTAGGCAGTATTTTACATGGCAGTTTCTCTAAACGGAATGTTATAAAACGTCGTTGTTAAGCAATAACAGTCACACGCTTGAAAATCTTACGCACACGAAGGACGTCTGTATTGTTGGCACTCGTAGGTCCTATACTCCTCTTAAGACTTCAAATTCAAACTTCGCGTCTAACAAACAAACAATGCTAGACCATCAAAACTGCACTCACCTTACACTTGAACTGTCAATCCTGCGCGTAAAAAGTGCGCGCTGCTTTTATATTTTAACGTTCGACCGTGGTCGGTTAGCCCCAACCGTCGAACTGAATGTTCACCGCTCTTACTTACTACTCGTCAGTTTGTAAATGCGAGTTAAGTCTGGGCACGCCCACGGTGTTTGAAGAATGACTCGCAGAGCAGGACTATTAGGCCCACGTAGGCGTGTTCTGTCGGTTTTCTCCGAAGAGATCGAGTGCTCCAGAAAGATTTTGCTCAGAATACGTAATCACACAATAATAATAATAATAATAATAATAATAATAATAATAATAATAATAATAATAATAATAATAAGGCTTAAAGTGGTTCGAGAGGGTTGTCCTGTGTTAGAACCACCAGTGTTTAATCTAGACTCCTGGACTCCGGGGAGGACTGAAAAAACGGGGGGAACTGACAAAGCCGGTGGAATTCTGCTAGGAGGCTGCTGTTAGTCCATGTAGTATGCCAAAATTTCCGGGGGGAATTTGAAAATTCCGGGGGGAAATGGCAAATTTTCCCCCGGAAACGGCCTAGATTAAACACTGAGAACCACTGTTGTACCATTCCAATCTAGTATCCTATAGTACTGATCGAGGTCATCTAATACAGTGGCGGCTCCAGGATTTGGCAAGTAGGCCTATAGGATGGCAACTTCTAAACATGGGGGCCAACCATTTGTTGTTAGGGGCATCAGGGCTTTTTGGGGCCGGTGGCAACTTTTAAAAAAAATAATTTTCTTGTGACTTTGCAGTTGTGATTTAGGGCCAAATACTTAATAAATGATATGCATCATTATGCCAAAATCGCTTTTGTTAAATTCTAGCCACAGACCACATAATCGTAATGGAAAAGTTAGGCAATCCACCGTAGTACCGGCACCTATTTTTTTACAAAAAGCATTAAGCATTAAGTATAGGGTTTCAACAGGGGGGCCACTGGGGCCCAGGTACTCAATAGAAAGACACGGGCCCCCGACCCCCCTGTGGAACCGCCACTGATCTACTAGACTAATGTTAATTCCCAAATTGTATAATAAACATTTAAATATTTACAAAATATTTACAAGGTTTAAAGCGGTTCAATAGTCTGCCATGCGTGAGAACCAGGGACGTCATTTGGGGGGGCAGGGGGGCATTTGCCCCCCTGATTTTGAGGGGAAAATTTTTTTGCCAATGTTTGTGTTATTTTAGATTTTACACGCCCTAAAGGAGTGCTTGATGATGTTAAGTAACCGTGAAAATTGGCTGACAAGCAAAAAAAAGGTCGTCAGCTTTTTCGCAAACTTGTAACTTGTCAGGTCGAAAGTGTTTTGCCCCCCCTGAAAAACAGTGAAATGACGTCTCTGGTGAGAACCACTATGTTTCACTCATCATATGGTCTTGTTGTGTAATTTCATTCTTTGCCCTCTGTCCTATTAATTATTATTACGCACAGTCGCCACCTCTACTCAGCATCGAGCGGATCGAGCCTTGATTCCATCCAACCAGTCGTCTAAATTTCGACGCCGACATTTTTTGACCACCCTTCATTCGGACTTTATTTTAGTTAAACTGCGTGGAGCGCTTCGTTCGTAGGCCACGAGACGTTTCCGGCGGTGAATCACGGACGCACCAGACAGACAGACAGACAGACCGTTTGCGATTAGCATTCATTCTCTTCGCCGGAGTCATTCAACCAGGGACGTCGCGCAGATAAGACACCCCGCCGTCACCCACCCACCCCTCCCCGCCCCTCGCTTGGCATCCCCGCGCTTTTCGCCTTGCTGCATTCTTTCTGCGGAAATATTTTAAAGCGAAACGGCGCTACAGTCATCACGAACCGTTATATAGCCGGCGTTGTTCTCGAGGACTCGAGCATTTAAAATGATTAAGCATACGCGTAAACAGCTATAGGATGCGAGACTAAACTGGGACTGCTATTTAATAGGAATCGCATCAAAATCGCAGATAGTTTTGTGTATTTTTGTCAGTCTTTTGTCATAGCGCGAAGGAACATTCTCACGCACCCGATGCTCAATTTGCAGAGGGGTTCGAAGGGTGATGAGGGTTTCCTCCCTCTCCTATTTTGACACGACCCTGCTGGTTACTGAGAATATTGGTCAGGCCGTCAGGGCCTCTGTCGCGTTTTAGGAAGGTCTGAACACTGTCCTCCCCTCGTCTAGTCTATGGCTAGGCTGGGGGTTGAACCACAAGCTTACTTTACAACCCTCCCAAAAATCGCATATCTGGTACATGCAGTTTCTGTCATTCACTGAATTTCATTCCTCGACCCCCCCAGCTCAAATTTCACAACTCCAACACTGAGGCTAACTAAGTTACAACGCCTATAATAATAGTAGACCTAGTAGTAGTAGTAGTAGTAGTAGTAGTAGTAGTAGTAGTAGTAGTAGTAGTAGTAGTAGTAGTAGTAATGGTGGTAGTAGTAGTAGTAGTAGTAGTAGTAGTAGTAGTAGTGGTGGTAATAAGTAATAATAATAATAATAATAATAGTAGTAGTAGTAGTAGTAGTAGTAGTAGTAGTAGTAGTAGTAGTAGTAGTAATCATCATCATTGTCATCATCATCGTCATCGTCGTCATCATTGGCATAGCCACTAGGGGCGGATCCCTATTCGGGTTGCAACAGGTCGTGGGATTTCGGCAAAACTGCTGAGAAATTTTGTTAGGGGGTTAGGTAGGCCTAGTATGAGTGAAGGAATGTGCGAAAGGGATGATTGACAGAGCGACCCATTTTTGCTCGTCAAGACTTTTTCACCCGAAAATTGTGGATTTGCAACAAACATGAACATCGAGGAACTGAGAAATGGATCGAGGGAGGGAGAGAAAGGAAAGAGAGAGAGAGAGAGAGAGAGAGAGAGAGAGAGAGAGAGAGAGAGAGAGAGAGAGAGAGAGAGGTAAAATGTCATGACAGCATAAAACGTTCTCTTGCTATCTACATAGTGGAATGGGGGGGGGGGGTGAAATCAGTAAACAGTGACCAGGGATAGGGATTTTCCCCTTTCCCTAAAACACAGACTGAATGGATTCGGCAAACAAAATGGATGAGTGGCAAATGGATGCTTTGAATTTCTTACTTTATGGTTAGATGCAATGTCGCTTAATACACTATAACTGGGAATTTAGACGCAACTGTCTTGCTGCATCCATAAAGACTGTTTATTCTAGGTCTTCTCTGCGGGGAATCCCCCCAATTTTAAATTCCCCCTCAACATTTTTGACATTTTGGCAAGTAGTATGACCTCCCCAATGTCTTTTACTCTCCAAAAAATTTAAACTTCCCAATTATTAATGTCTACGTGGCTAGAATAGCCACTGCATAAAGACCTCTTTCTATACCCAACAATTTCTCTCTGTCTCCTTGAACTCTTTCTATGTATGTATGTGTCACAGTGTGTGTCTCCGTCTTTCTATCTATCTGTATGTCTGTTTCTGTGTGTCTGTTTCTGTATGTCTGTCTAGGCTATCTGTCTCTCTCTCTCTCTCTGCCTGCTTACCTCTGTCTGTCTGTCTGTCTCTGTCTCTGTCTGTCTGTCTGTCTGTCTCTCTCTCTCTCTCTCTTTTGCTTTTTCTGTGTTTGAATGTCTGTCTTCTGTCTGTCTGTCTGTCTTGTTCTGGTTTGCTCTCTGACCCTCTCTCTCTCTCTCTCTCTCTCTCTCTCCACGTCGTTTTTATTTTTCTGTAGGACCAATAGCCGAATGTCTGCAAAACCAGACATAATTGTCTTTAATGTCGCGGAATCAGCTAATGGTGACCCCAGACAATTCTAGGCAATTATATTATAACCTACGCGTCCACGTCGTTTTTATTGAGGCTCAGGACCAAGAGAAGAATGTTGGGGTGGCAACTTCTAATCATGGGGGCCAACCATTTGTTGTTAATGTAAAGTAGAATCAAGATAGGGTCCCAACTGGGGGACAATTGGAGACAATTATATTATAACCTATTATGTCTATGGCCTAGAGACCTATTAGAAATAGAATTCGATGAGACAACGATTCCAACATGACGTCATCAAATAAAGGAATTGAGCATTAGGCCGAATTGAAAGATAAGCAGATATTTCTCATAGTAGGCTAAAAATGCATTGTGTGTCGTGAAATTAAGCAAACATGGCGGCGAATCAACAATAACTAATTGTGACGACTGAAACTACAATGAGTGAGAAACTTGGATGACGTCAGCGGCGTTTGTTACGTAGGCCTAAAGAATAAATAAGAAAGTTCGGCGTTTGTTACGTAAAGAATAAATAAGTAAGCTACCACAAAACATTACGAAACTGATTGCCTTGATTTATATTCACGATTCTTTATGTCGTTGGCAAAAGTATAGCTGCTACAATCAAGTATTCAAGTTAGGTCCTATATATACTGTAACATCGGCCTATAATCACTTCTTCTTTAGGCGCTGTTTTTATACGTTTAGACGGTTTAGACCCCATGGATTTCCACTTTGTTCGACATTGACATCCTAGATCTTATTAATTCGATGTTATTCTTTACTCCCTCAATTCCTTCTCGAAAGGCAGTCTACAGTATATAGGCCAAGGTGTTTTTTGCTTTCCTCTAGCTCTTTTCCTTCCACTTTTCGGTTATTGCCAATGGTCCAGGCCTTCCTTCCCCATTATAGGCCCTATTAATTAAGGTGTTCGAAGAAAGAAAGCTGCCTTTTTGATGGTTACCACCAGACTTTCTATTTCATATAAAAAATTAATTAGGCCTAAATAAATGAATAACTAAACATTCACAATTTATTTCACAAAATTGTATTAATTCACGGAAATTCACGGCATTTGTAAAAAAATTCACGGCATTAAGGGCAAATGCCAAAAACAGATTTAATGTCTTCCGTGATTTCATGAATTTCTGGCATCGACCCGTTGTCTGGAACTCTCTGTGGAATGGCCAAATGAACCCTTTAGTACCTACCACATATTATTGTAATATAATGGAATGTGGCATTCTCGAATTCTATTTATACTCAGAGGCGCTCCTGGCATTGGAGTCACAGGGTAAAGTCAAAGTCAAAGTCAAAGTCCTTCCCGAGCCACAGGCTCATAGGGCGGCGCTGATCTCCGTTTCTATTAGCCCTCAGCCAGGCGTGCAAGGCTACGGACACGGGGCTAGTGCATCGCGTAGCGACCTGTTTGACTTGTCGCAGCATTTTTAGGGCTGCTTCTCATTTATCACACGCCCCCTAGCGAAAATAAGCTGAGTCGAGTCACAGGGTAAAGTAGTGTTATATTATTATTATTATTATTATTATTATTATTATTATTATTATTATTATTATTATTATTATTATTATGAGAGGTACTCTCGTCAGATGGCGCTAGATGACCACGCGTCTATGTTGTTGAACTTGTTGATGTAAATAAATTGACCACGTGTATGAATCAACGACCTAGAAATCGTTCTTTAAAAGCTTTAATTTAGTGAAAATGAAAGTAATCGAGGCTTAAAACCTGGATACAATGTCAGATAATCGTTCGAAGCCGTCGACTGTAGTGAAGACAAAGTTGTCGAGAAGCAGTAAAGCGGTTGGAATTTGGATTTGATCAATTTTCGCTCGGTTCAGACAGATCTGTCACGATTTTCGACTTATATAGCGCTTTAATTGCGTACTGGTGATGACCGGAGCTTTGAATGTCTTGAATGTGAAAAGTTGAGCAGCAATTGCACGTAATGCATATCCTAAGTATTTAGTGACATCAGGTACTAACTGGGTGAGAACCAATGCTTTCAATGCGATATATTATATATCATAGATAATGTGAGTGGAAGATGGCTGACAGGAAGTTTTGTTTTTAAATGGGTAAGAACTTGTTTGGATATAGAACTGTGCTGCAGCAAATATGTCGAAAATGATTGTGTTGCTTGGAATTTCAAAATAATAGACTTGAAATAATAGACTTGCATAAAGAACAAAGCCTGATAAAGGAGATGCCATACAAGTAATTTATGTTTTACAGAATTACATTAACCCTTTTACACATATAAGGTCAATATTCTGGCTTCAGAACCTTTTGGTTATAAGGGTCCTTGTCGTAAAAGGGTTAATCTAACTGATCAATGCTGTATTATTTTCAGCTTAATTTGATTGTATTTATTTGTGCTGTTTTTAGGTACAGGGCACTAACGACAGCAGCATAAGAAGCAAGTGGTCGGCTGCGGCCCGTGGTTACTTCAAAGATGAATTTCTTTCGGAAATATGTAGATCTGGAGTTTTCCCAAATGGTCAGAGTTCATGCGTCAGGACGCCAGTCATTAACAGGTACGTGGAAGTCAGTGGCGGCTCCACAGGGGGGCCCGTGCCCCTATTGAGTGTCTGCCCCCCCAATGGCCCGCGTTGGGACCCTATACTTAATACTACATACCTCACAACAAATGGTTGGCCACCCATAATTAGAAGTTGCCACCCCAACGCCCCCCCACTTGCCAAATCCTGGAGCTGCCACTGGTGGAAATACATAGAGGCGTTTGCTAATATTTCATTTGATGTAATAGCACTACATCTTAAGCTTAAAAATTAACTAAGATAGAAACATCATCGTCATAACAACAGGCGGTCAGAAGTTTAAAAGCCAAAAACTTTAACAAAACTTTAACAGCCAAAAATTTGTCCATAAATGTCTTCACAGACATTTATGGACAAACAACTTGCAGCCTAATTTGAATAATCAAGAACTGGATAGAAGTTCTCATTAACATGTTTATCGGTGAGCATAAAAGGCATAAAATATAAATTATTTTGAAATGATTATATGCAACTCAGCAAGAGGCAAGGTGAATTCTTGAGCAAATAGCTGTTGTCTGTTATATTAGGGGCTATTGGATTCGTATGCATGCTGTTAATCACGTGATTACATCATTCCTTGATTACTTCTCTGATTCCAAAGTGACCACTCAGGTTAGTATATTTTTATTGTTCCACAAATTGGAATTCATAGTTAATTTTATTTTTTATTGAAAAAATTTTCTGTCTATATATGCATCAGCCTCACGATTTCAGTTGAGTAGTGATTGAGATTATTTTTAAAAATATAGTTTTACTTTTCAGCAGACTACTAAAAATTCTTTCTTTTCTTTACATGTTTTATTATTGAATACTTTTACTGGGTGTACATAACATCTCTAGCAATTATGGTTTTCAAGAAGTCCAGTTTATTGTCTCTTATTGAATGACAATTCTGAAATTGCTATGATGTGAAAAAGAATTGTTAATACACATACCCTCTGCATTGCATTTAAATTTGTTTACTTGAATGTTCTTGAAGATTTTTATGCTGTTTATGAATTAGATTATCTCGTTGGGTGCTGGTTATGACTCGACCTTCTTTAGGCTTTCCTCTGCTGGTCATATGGAATCCTGTTGCTACATTGAGGTAAATTATTGCAATCATATTTATATCTGTACCAGTAGTTGTTATTGTGAAAGATTTATAGCTTATAAGTTAAGGTTTCTGTCTTATTTAAACTAGTTTTTGAGGCTGAGGTCACTTAGGTGGAAAATAAAATGGAGGAAATATGTTTTATCATAACTAGTTGTGTGTAGCATTTGCTTAGAACATTGTAGTTTTTTATCAACTGTAGATATAGATACCCGGTAATCAGCGTGTGTGCCTGGAAAGTAATTTCTGATGATTTTAGGTCGATTTTCCTGAACTGTTAAAGAAAAAGTTAGATGTGATTCGAAAGAGTGAAACACTATTAAAATTCTTTCCTCTGTTTGACCATTGGAGTTCTGCGGAAGTTCTCTCTTCGGGGCTTGGTTAGTTGTGCTAGTTATGGGCTTTAAAACTTCTAATAATGTGATGTAATGTACGAATGTCAAAAAAGGTTGACATGTGTAACTATAACAATGTGTTCAATGCTGCAGTATAAAACATATGCAGGTTGGCACAAAAAAACCGGACTCTATTAAATGCAAACCTAAATATGACTAGTCCGGTTTTTTTGCGCCGCCCTGTATATTTAAACATGACATAGCCAGGTTTACAGAATGAGGGGCACCATTATCTTTACTGGTGAACCTGGTCTACTGTCATCCAACAAGTGGGATTGGGTAAGTTCCATGAATGGGGTCAGTCAGAAAATTATAGGCAATATTAGCTTCATGTAGTGAATTTTGGGTACATTTTGCAGTCTATTTGAAGGCTTACTGGCAATCACCCAGCCAGGGGCAGATAAGGTCCATATGTTATAAAGCACCTTTCAAAAGTCTGCAACTATGTTATAATTGTATATCTAATTATTTGAATGTATGTTTGTACCACTTATTTGATTTGTTTGTTTGACATTTGCAATCTGGTTATTCACCAATCTGCTTGTCTCATCATATAATTAATTATCAATCTTCATACTGTTTGGCTGACTTGAATTGAATACTTTATTTGGATTTGTTCTCTTAACCCATTTACTGGCCATGACTCATATGTGTGTTCATTTTACATTACATTACAATTAAATGTCCAGTAAAGGGGTTAAGATAGTGTGTGTCTTATTTCTGTTTTCAAATAGTATTTGATTCACCAAATTACAAGTTGATTGGAGCTGATTTGAATGATAGAAAGACGCTCGTCGATCTGTTGAAATGTGCTGATGTCGATTTTAAGAGGCCTACGCTGTTGCTGTCGGAGGTGGTGCTCGTTTACCTCAACTCTGATAGGTCAGTTTCTGTGCTTTATGTGCTCAAGTCTTTAGATCTAAACTTAAAACCTTCCTGTTTCGAAAGTCATTTCCTTCGTAGCCACAATGATCCAGCCTTGCCACCTTACAGACATACCAACCATTGCCTGACTGACCATTGTACATTGTCTATGGCTATTTCAAATTGACTAGGTGTCTAGGAATAGGCACCTGCTGCTACGGTACTGCTTTCAAAAGTGCTATAGAAATCCACAAGATATTACTTACTTGCTTGCTTATATGAAGCAATTCTTTAGGAAGTTATTGCAATTATGTCAGCTGCATTGATAAAAGATACAGAATATATGTACACTGCATGAGCATGCATGTTTATACGCACATACACACATACGTTAGTGATGACTAGAGATTAACTTAAATGAAGATGGGATTGAATTCTCAGGATCATTCTTGAACTTAGGAGGTTGGAAACAAGTCTTAACTAATGTGCTGTGTAATTTTAGCACAATTTTGTGTGCTGGAACATGAAAGGTAACTGTAGTGTCCAACCGAACGTCAGCTGCTTGTGTGAATTTAATTCTTCTCTGTGTTTGTTTGTCTTTTTCTCAGTTCTTCAGATCTTATTCAGTGGGCAGCCGAAAACTTTGACAATGCAATTTTTCTGACCTATGAGCAGGTAAATTATAATATTAAATTGCACAATTTACAAGGTATAGCAGTTGCAGAATGGCCTATACTGTTTAATAATCAGGTTGTAGAAGTTTACCTGCAGAGCTCTGTGCCATTTTGTACATATATGGATTATATGTAGGATTTTTAAATGTCTGTTTGAAAACTGTATTATTTGGTTTCATTTTAACAATAGGTTTATCCGAATGATGCCTTTGGAGATTTCATGTAAGTGATATTTATACATTTTGTATACACGTAAGTAATATCTATACCTTTTTTATACATCTGCACAGTAACCATAACCTGATCACTAGTAATTAATACTAATTTTCATGCTTTGTGACACATAAACTTTATACCTTTTTTATACATCTGCACAGTAACCATAACCTGATTACTAGTAATTAATACTAATTTTCATGCTTTGTGACACATAAACTGTGTAGCCCTCAATTTAACAAATGTTTGTCTCATTGCTTTTGGAACTTTACTTTTCCAACTTTGCCTTGAGAGTTCGTTTGTCTTGGACAGAAAGTCTCTGAAAAAATTCCAACTAAATGGATTTATGTGGTTGATGGGAGGCGTATTTGCAGACAGGAAACCACAAAATATGTGCTATATGCCAGTAAATTCCATTATTATTTTGCCTCTATTAAATAGTTTTGGGCTGGTTTTGCTATAGTTTGTAAAGTTTTACTTTTTCAGGTTTTGCTCAGTTCATTTGTTCATTATCAAAGAAACTGCAATGCTGCCTAATGATGATTTTGGATCTAAAAATTGCAAAATTTCATGGTTTATGGTCTGGAAATTTCAGGTGCCAGCATTTCAAGAACATCGGCACAGGTCTAAAGAGTGTAAACGAGTTTCCGACAGTTTCTTCGCAAGTCAAACGTTACTGCTCTCGGGTAATTAAAATATGAAGTTTGCATTCTCAATAGGTTCAACGTGATGCTTTGTTTTGGTTTCGCGTAGAATTCTGCATTTAAGACTTAGGATAAACTTTAGCAGACTTGACAATGATGAAGGCAGGTTATAAAGTTTTGATGATGTGGCTTGTGAAAGTTGTATTGTACATGGCAAACGTTTTAGAACTAAAAAGCATTTCATGATATTACTGTACTTATGGCCATTTGATGAGCATCAGACAAATTTTTGCATCTAAAAGATTTAAAACAGTATTTGTAGTTTGTTAGTTGCCACATGGTTAGACAGTAATCTGTGTATTTACTGTGAATTAAAATGTTGCAGCATAGATCGATGTCGGTATGTAAGTAAGTAAGTAAGTAAGTAAGTAAAGTCAAGATTAGTGTGGTGACTAGTCAATAGACTGCATGAACACATTACAGAATGATATAACTGGTCCTGAATGGCCAAGATTTGAGGTGTTTCTTGAAGGTGTTGTTCATGTTCTTGTGTTGTTGCAGGGTTGGTCGGTAACAATTGCAAGTGATATGAATTACTTTTTCAACAACGTTGTTCCGTTGTCTGAAAAAAATCGCATCGATTCGGTGGAGATGTTCGACGAGTACGAGGAGTGGCACCTGAAGTGCGCGCACTACGCGCTCGTAACGGCGTTTAAGGGAAGCAGTTCTCTGCTCAGAAACTCCATCTGGTGTGGACCCGATCGGCCCTCCATGTTTCACGCTACAGTCGTGCAGGACTTCATAACGGCCGACAAAATAGTCGAGGTTGAATCAAACGGTCTCCTTGCATATTCTTCATCAGCTGCATCCGATACGTTGGAGTCGTGCTGTCGACGGTCCGAAATTGAACTGACGTGTAGCATTAGCCAGCCTGTCATTTGGAATCGGATATTTGGCCATACATGCAACAGTTTAACACTATCGGACAACACTGGTTTATTTATATTAGGTGGATTTGGAGAGAAGCGGTTTGTCGGTTGTCATTGTCGAATGACCGGTGGTCACGTTATTTGGATCGAAAATCCTATGGAATCTTCAGATATAAATTTCTTTGAAAGCATGTACCATACGTGTACATCTGTGGACCTTAATCGAACTGTGATTTTCGGAGGGCGAGCTTCTCCAGCCAAACCTACCTCCAATGTGTACCTCTTAGAATTTGAAAAATCGGACAATGCTGATAATTGTTTGTCAGAGCGATTGTCAAGGATTGAGCCATCTGGTGACACACCGTGTCCACGTTGGCGACATTCGGCTGTTGAATACAAAGGTGCTTAAGACCAGGGCGTGATTTGTAGGGAGGAGGAGGAGGAAATCTTCCCCCTCCCCACTGCCCAACTGCATCCCCCTACTACTACATCCCCCCACCACTACATCCCCCACTGCTACATTTTCCAACAACTACATCCCCCAAGCTCGACATATCCCTCCCCCACTGCTCCAGGTCACAAATCGCACCCTGCTTAAGACACTATTTATTGTTTTGAAAGCCTGTTGACTCAGCTCAATTCTGAAATGAATGAACTGATGAAAATGACAAAAATCTGATGAATATCCTAAGAATTGTCCAGAAGTATTGCTTAAATAATATTATATTGCACATTAGTGTTAATGATAGTACACTGTTTTAAGCTGCCTTGAAAAAAATTGGGTTTTAAATGTTGTTTTTAAATATGGTAAATAACCCAGTCCTATATCTGTCAGTATTTGGTTTTTAAAATGATTGTTCATTTCTACTTTAGTATGTGAATTTAGCTTTAAAAAACAGTTAATTATATGCATCTGTTACACAATAGCACACACACATTCACTTATGCACCTATCTCTGGCTTCTTATTCTTATTTTGAGTGACTTGAATAGAATTTTTGTGTGTTTAAGGTTCTTCAATTTGTGACCAGGATAGTTGCTTGTTTTTTTAAGTCAAGCTTTAATAGCACTTTGATTGTTTTATAATTTAAGGTTCTATTGTAATTTTTGGTGGTCGAAACAGCGACGAAAAATTTCTGGACGACTGTTGGATGCTCAACTGCACCACTTGGCTTTGGACGAAGGTATAATTTGAAACTGATAAATCACGAATAATTCAACTGTTTCAGTATTTCAGGTGTAGATTTCCATTAAATCCTTTTCACTTTTCTGTTATTAAATACAAACCTGTGACTTTTGACTTTGTTGCGTGTCTCAGGTGCAGGGCACAGGTGAACTGCCTGCTGCCAGACATACGCATACCTCAGAAGTTTGGCAGTCTGAAGTTCTTGTGATTTGTGGCCTAGGACAGGAACAAGTCCCTCTGAATTCTGTGCATCTCTTAGACATGACGTCCCTTTCTTGGCGCAGATTGCCAGTTGTTGGTGATGTTCTGTTTCCAAGGTAAATTAATACGATTGCATTTACTATGCGTGAATTTGTTTGCATCATTACGGTATATGTTTTGTTACGTTTGTTCATATGAACCATTCATATGTTGCTGGTGACAGTTTCCTGAGTAAAAATTTAAGTTACACTGGTCAATGTTGAAAATGGTGCTGTCTTAAAAAGGATATAATCTGTAAGTTTTTGGTGTCCTGAAGACGAATATGACCATGAACATTTTTTATTGACTCTCGTTTTGAAAATATTTTGTATAGCTCATTTTCTATGTTTCACCATGTAAATTTATCCAATAGGACTGTAGCAAACAAGATGCCAAATAAACCATAAATGATGTATTATTGCATCACATTGCATAATACCATGATGATGATGATGAGGATAAGGATGATGGCGATGAAAATGATGACGATGACGAAATTCTAAGCATTGGGCCTATTTTCTTATCTGCTTTCATATATTCATAGTGACACACAAATCGCTGATTTTGAAAGTATTTGCAGATTAATTTGGAATTTAACTCTTCCTTTATTGAATAGTAAAGAAATTAAATAATTCTTAAACTCTTTTTCGTCTTTTTGTGTATCCAAACTCAGGTACTCTCACACTTCTACTGTGTATCATGACTACCTCATTCTTATTGGCGGTGTTTCTTTTTCCCATTCGTTCCCGTTGGCGACAGTGACAGACCTAGCTAATGGAATGACTGTTAACTTCGATTTAAAGGTAAATTGCGGATTTGCGAAGACTTTGATGATTGTGGTATAGATGATGAATACAGCAAAATCCTGTTATCTGCATATTGACAGCTGTTGTATCCAGAGTTTGTTGTTTGAGGATTTCACTTGTAGTGCTTGTTAAAAATGCGACTACATGATAGGCCACAAATGCTTCATGTGTTGTAATAATTTACTGCTTATTAAATTGGTGTTGTATATGGTAGCCTGAACTATGTAGGTCTGGTTCAGTAGATTATGTAGCAAACGTACGAAAGTTGAAACGGTGTGCTATTCTTACACTGATTGAGACTTGTAAGAATAGCCTTTTATCAACAATGTACTGAATTGAATTATAATTTTCTTATTTACAGAATTCGTTTACTTGTTTTGTCTGGGTCTGATATGTATAGCCTATAAGCCTAAGGTTCAAATTTCACTGCAAATTTAAATCACGTTTTATTCATTTCAGGGTTCCTGGCATATGCAGACCATTCAATTTAAACTTACTAGCATGATTAATTAGGGATATTTTACTCCCTAACCCCTCCCAATTTGATCCCCCCAAAAATTTGAGGTATGCATACAAAATGCATACTAATTAGCTCGGACATCCCCAATTTAAATTTACAAATTCACAATCCTAGAAATATCCCTGGCTATGTGGGTATTTGTTACAAAAGTTTCGTCTTTCAACTGTTTTAGATTCCACCCGAGGCCTTTCCAACAATGCTTCACAATCATGATGCTGTGGTGTATAAGAAAGACAGTGACACAATTGTAATGATGTTTGTTGGCGGAGGTGGCAACTGTTTCTCATTTGGAACCCACCTCAACAAGTTTCCGCTTACTCTTCATCTCACTCGTAATCGTATCGTCTCGGAGATAAGATCTAGACGTTCTGATGTCGCGTCGACGTCAAACACTTGACAAATTGAGTACTGTATTTCTTTTTACATTCTATCAGGGATATTTTTACACCCCCCCCACACCCACCAATCTGAGACCGACACCCCCCAATCGAGGGATATTTTGACATCCCCGAATTTGAGACTGACACCCCCAACACCCACCCCCTATCTGAGCTAGGGATGACCTTTTTCAGGGTTTTCGGATACTTGATAAGGTTTTTTTGCTTGTCAGGCTTTTCCAAATTATGACACCCCCAAAATTTTCCCGACACCCCCCAAATTGATAATCCTAGAAATAACCCTGCATTCTATATGTGTTTGCAGAATTGATAGCTTTAGCTGTGGTCTGTTGATGCTTTGTGAGAGAGAGAGAGAGAGAGAGAGAGAGAGAGAGAGAGAGAGAGAGAGAGAGAGAAGGGGATGGAGGGAAAAAGGAAGAGAGAGGGAGGAAGCTGAAACCTGGAGATGGTTTTGGGAGGATGCGAGAACCTAAATACCGCTTAAAACAGACACTTGATGATTTAGCCAAATTACATTGGTACAGATATCAACGACATAGCAATGATGCAATGATTAATGATTACAGGCTTGTTGTTTGTGCATGTGTGGTATGTGATTTCATTTGTGTAGTATAGACATGATTGTGCATTTTATAGGGCTACCGATGTTGTGCTTGATTCATTGTATCCAGTGGCGTAGCCAGGATTTCTGCAAGGGTGTTTTTGGTTTTGGTCGTGACCAACTTTGAAAAAATGTCGACAAGCAAAAAAACGTCATCCGCATCTTTTCTCCCTCTTCTTTTTCTTTTTCTCCTTTTCCAAACCTGACAAGCAAAAAAAGGCCGTCAACGTACCAGCCAAAGGGAGGGGGGTTTCCAACCCCAAAACAGCGTCAAAAATTTAAAAATGCATGGAAACACATTAAAGAAATTTTCTGTTGACAGCCAGGGAGTTTAACCCCAAACCCTCCCCATTGGCTACGCCACTGGTTGTATCATCTATCCAGTTGACCAACTGGGCTGACGTGCTTTGACTTCTGACAACAACAAGCCATTTTGTAACATCTGCTGTGATAATATGTGCTCTGATTAATTCTTGTGATTAAGTTTTACTGAGCAATGTTATCTCTTACAGTCATTTCTTCATTTATTATTATTTCTGATACATTTATTTATGATCATTGATTACTGGGTTTGGTGAGAACATCTGTCAATCTGCCCTTTGTTTTGTTTGTAAACTATGCACAATATGTTCTGCTTTGTTCTGCTGCCTAATTTAACCTCCTGAGATCGTAATAATTGCAGATCGATGCCTGAACCTAGAGATCATAAACACTCGAACAAGAGTTTTCACATATCAATTTTTAATTTCTGCATGGATTGGCAGGATTATACATGGTTTATTTCAAATATGTTTTCATAATTTCAACGCATAGAACGAATCTCACAAGAGGCAAAATATACGACATTATGCAAATAACGAATACTAAGTAAATTAACATCATTAACAACACGTGAGAATATACTGTAATACGCAAAATATACGGGATAAATCAAAGGGCGAAAACGGCAAGCAATTATATATAATAAACAATACTTAAGAAATTAATTATACAGTACTCGATTCCGAAACTTAAGAACTGTACAACAGCATGCCAAAGAAGGAAAGCTGATTGTATGCAGTTTTGAGAGATAAGAGAAAACTCGGTTTATCGCAGATTGCGTAGAGGACATCTGTAGCTTTCAGAAGAACTACAGTACCGCGTCCAGCGACTTCATTTTTCAGCGTAGGAAACGATTTCATAAAGATTTTAAATATGGCCTCATTTCGTTTAATTTTGATAGTCAGACGACATTTGTCATCCACTCCGCCACTAAAATAGACGTAATAGTATCCGGAAGTTTTGATGGTTACAGTCCTTGAATTCGGCGACCACAAGTCATCGTCGTTGTACAGTACGACGTTGAAAGGTACTGGCTCCATACGGTAAATCCAAGCGGTAATAGAAGGGGAGTCTTCCAGTACGGACCACGCCGCCGACTTCACGTACCTTGGTTCATATGGAAATGCGGAGAAGGTGACCATATCGTACGGTTCTCTGTTGATCACGCGGCCGGCGGTTACGTTCAGATAGACCTCCGATCGGAGCGAACACGGGCTGAGAATCGTTCTGGAGGCGAACCTTCGATTCAACTGAAAACTACGCGACAGTCCCCGCAGCTCCACGGTCGGGGCCGCCGACGCTGCCTAGAAGTGGACCGCAGCGAGATCGTGAATAGATACAGACCGCTGGAAACACAGGCGTACTTGTAAGATTTTGCATCGTAAACGCCCGAGGAGGAGGGGGTTCCTATTTTCGGGCTCATCGGCAGAATTCCGAGACCTGCGTCGCTGCCGTCTTTGCTGACTGCGTAAACAGCACGTGAGCTGGCTTCATCGGTCATGACATCGGACACGCTGAAGACGGGCAACGCCGTGACACCGGACAAACTACGGTTATCGAGCGATACGTATTGGGCATCGGATCGGGGCAGTTCCATCAGTCCTTCTCTACAGCGGCTTCCAGTTTCTCTGCTCTGTTCGGCTGCTAATTCGAAAATAAGCGAAGTCTCGGTCGAATCTCCTTCCCGTTCCACAGACAGCTTGGTCGATTTCTTAGACGGACGTTCGAAGCAGACTTCGACGAAGTAGATTCCTACCGAAGACGTCGATGATGAGGACTTCGTAGTGGGTTTAGGTGAACCGTTGATATTTACTAGGACGTTTTTCAAAGATCCTGACCTAACAGGACTCGTTAAATCGTCATCAAAACCAACCGATTCCTCGGAAGCGAAGCGTTTCACTACCAAAAACAAACAGGCCAATAATAATATACCGTCACCAGGGGCGTAGCGACGGGGGAGAGGTTATATCGGTATACATACCCCCCAAAATCAGTGTACCTTAAAGTTTTTTATGTGATTTATATGTGGTTAAATGCGGTTAAATGTAGTGTATATGGTTTTTAGTTAAGGTTTATACCCCCAATTTTATACCTTCCCAAATCAAATTCCTGGCTACGCCCCTGACAGTCACTAAATGTAGAGGTTTGCAATATTACAGTAGTTCATCACTTGGGCGTAGATAAATTGGTAGCAGCGTTAAGCTGCGAAGGTAAAACTCGGGTCTAGAGAAAGTAATGGCAACCTACTCTAGATTAGTGGCGGTTCCAAGAACTCTTGGTGAGGGGATGCAATGAGCTTCTATGAAGATCCCGCCAATTGTCAAAAGAATTATATGTAAACGGTTTAGAAGAAATCTGTTGATTTGATTTATAAAATATAGCCTAATGTTCCGAATTGACAATGTATAGGCCTAGAAGCCATTTTAGTCTAGTTGTACAAAACCATAGTGCAAACTCGAGTTTTCTATTGCTAGAAGGGAACTTATCGATGACATTGTCTATGAATATGTTCATATCTTTGTGGATATACATCAAGGCCAATTAGTTTAGACGATCATCTGATGGCCAAAAGACGCATGTTTGGTGGGCCGGTGGAGGGGATGCGTCCCCAGTCACCCCCAACGTGGAACCGCCCCGCACATACAGTAGGACCTATACAGTAAACAACTTACGTCTATGCCCTGGTAATACAGTGATTTTTACAACAGTGAGCAGTAATCGAACCGGCGTCTTCTGTCGGTTGCGTTTGCGAGAATTCATCTGGAAGAATTTCCGGTAAGGCGTCATCCACAATAGGCCGTGGAAAGGCCCGCGACAACGCCCTTTTGGCTGCAGCACGGACTGCAGCGATGGGTGTCGTCTCGAAGGATAAGACGGAACTGGTTACTTCTGTGCTCGGTGGGGTGATGATGATGGTTGTTCTAGTAGCGGCTGCTGAAGAAGAATTGGCAGCTTTCTTTTGCCGTCTTAGACGCGATCTTGCTCCGTGCCGTTGCTGCGGCGTAGGCAGCCAGTTCTCCCTCCGTTCTTGCACGTGCTGGCGGAACGTCTCTGGCGATTAATCTCGCTCGCCGCGGAAACGCCGTTGTCTCAGAGGTCTTAGGTGAGAAAAAATTGGCGACCATTTCCCAGATTGAAGGCTTATTAACCAGATCAACAGCGGCTCTGTGAGATGGGTTTCCACTTGTCGAAAGTTGAATAGATTTGACAGTTGTTCTCCTCTTAGTTACAGTTGGAAAAATACTGGCGAAAACTCCCAAAATCGTATTGTTAGCCAGAGCTGAATTTCCAGTTGCATTCATATCTAGAAGCAGAGTGGCAGCAAAATATGCGGATGGTATATTTAATACACCACAAAATAACTGTTAGGCTAATAATTATTATAATTCAGCATAAAAATTGACAATTTTTAGCATACTCGATAATTAATTAGACCTAATCCACGATAGGTATCTATCTCGACCTTACCTACACTTTCCTTTATTGGAGTAAACTTGGATGAAAAAGTGAAGGGTCCAACCCCAGTGGCGGTTCCAGGAATTCTTGGTGGGGTGTGTGATAAATTTATGATTTATAGGAAGTTGGTGGGGGGATGCAAAGTAAAAAAGAAATGAGAGAGAAAAAGGAAAATGTAATTCTTAGTGTTTTGCCCAGTAAATGCTAATAAACCTTGCCAGAAAAGGCCTACAATAAAAAAACGTATATTCGAAGTATCTTTTAGTAGATTTTTTACAAACTTACCGGAAAAATAGGCTGACAAGCAAAAAAGGCCATCCGCACCCGCGGTATTAAGTTCACCGGATGGCTGTCAAAATTTTAAAAATCTTACGAAAAATATGAAAACTATGTTGACAAGCAAAAAAACTCCGGTGGGGGATGCATCCCCAGTCATCAACATGGTGGAACCGCCACTGCCCATCCATTAAAATCGCCTTCCTCGTGGTAGGGCGCAACACTTGTGCCTGTGGGAAACCCACTGATGTAACCATCTGCATTCAATAACCCAGTTTAGATACCTTCACAGGAATCCGGTCTGATCAAATTGAAATGTCTGACGTTCTTATGCGACGAAGAACCGTTTTCATTGACCGAAATCCAGCACAGAGCGAAGGCACCCGGATTCTCGTCGATATCGATACCGATACACGATGGTATCGTAATGCAATGCTGCCTGCACTCGTTCGCAGAGGCTGCGCGTACCGGTATTCCGCCTACCGCCTTCGTGTCGAGCAAGGCTGCCGACCAATCGTACTGACAATCAGACGAAACCTCTGTGTAAAAGAAAAAAATTATTGTTCAAGAACAAGGTGTTCCGAGAAAGACAGCACATGTGGGCAGGGACGGATCCAGAAATTCAGTTGGGGTGGGGTGGAGGGGCGGAAATTTCGTGTTCCATTCCTTATTCTGTCTTGCCTCGTTCGCCCCCTTTTATGCACGAGGATTTTGGCGGTTCGTTCGTTTAATCGTATCTTTATAACTTGTCGGCCTCATTTCGTCTCGATGAAAAATTAGCAAGCAAAATTTTTGCGGTGTTTTGGATGCAGGAACGTGCCGTGTTCTCAGTGTCTTATCTAAACTCCTGGACTCCGGGGGGACTGACAAAGCCGAGGGCGGGAAGTCAGATAGGGGGCTGTTGTTAGTTGATGTAGTATGCCATAATTTCGGGGAGGGGGTTGAAATTGTCGGGGGTGGGAGAGGGCAATTTTTCCCCCGGAAACTGCCTAGATTAAACCTTAAACCCTGCGTGTTTTCTGTAGACCGTCTTTTTGCATAGACAGATAATATAATCAGCTCATGATATCTTAGTAAATAAGCCTAATCGCTGCGAAAATTTCGGGTAAAATTGACGCATATTTATGCAGAAATCGCATTTGCGGATTAACGGAAGAAAATGCGACGCATTAAAAAAATGTTTAAATATGCGACCCGTACAATCGCATTAAACCTTTATACCTTTAATTAGTGCCTACCTTGAGAAGCAGACGGAGCCACAGTAGACGCCTTGTCAGCTGGAGCAGCAGTAGGTCTAGAAGCTTTATCAGCTGGAGCAGCTGTACAGTTCTTTCCTGTCATACGATATTGGTCGACGAATGGCTTATCTAAATCGGCGCTTAGGACTTTTTCGTCAAAGTATATGTAGCAACCGCCCGATGTTTCGTTCAGTCTTCTGTCGAAATCCAATCCGATGCAATACTGCAATCCAGCGCATAGATCCATGCAGTGTTCAACTGTACGAAACTGAAAGTAGTGAATACCAGCATTCGAACTGGTGTTGAAGGCGAAGATCCAGTCTGTCGCGCAACCTGCAACCAGTAGTTGATATAGGTATACATATATTATGTATATATATATTGATATAATACATATATATCAATATTGATTATATCAATGTATATATATATATATATATATATATATATATATTGAGGCATGAGTGCGTTTTAGTCACTATACAATACAGTACAAGATGATTTTATTAAATCAACCTTGGCAAAACGCAAGGTCAAACCATAATGCATAAGCTTGCATGCCATCAAAATGCCATAAAAGGCAATGGCACAAACGCATTATGTAGATATGCATTCTCTGCCATAAATGCTTGCGAAGTGGTTGTCATTCCATTAGAACCAGTTGTTATAGCCTACATATTTCACGGTAATCCATATAAAGATTGAAGCTACAGCTAATATTTCCTTCCTAATAATAATTAGAATAATTAATAATAATAATAATAATAATAATAATAATAATAATAATAATAATAATAATAATAATAGCAGACATGGTTCAGATAGACACCATAATTGAATTGCATTGCATCAATGCATCTGGTGTCAAGCGTGAAACCTAGATTGAGTGCCTGGCCCCAGTGACCCCCTGTTGGGACCCTATACTTAACACTACATACCTAACAACAAATGGTTGCCCCTCCCCATGATTAGAAGTTGTCACCCCAACGCCCCCCCCACTAGCCAAATCCTGGAACCGCCACTGTATAACAATAGTAATTATTACTATTATTACATTCCAGCGACAAAATAGCACAGTTCAGCAGTACCCGGTAGATTCCACTTGCCTGGAATGAGACATTGTCGGTCAATAATATACTGAACAAAGTCAGCAACCGGACCATATGTGTTGTTTGGCAGGAGATCCTCCGGTTGCAGGTGTAGCCAACATCCAGTACTTCCAGTCGCGTTGGTTTGAAAGTCAACGGCATCGCAGTTAATATCGTAATAGCAATGACTGAGGCAGTCATCTACTGACTTCATTCCATCTTTATGCAGACCGTTGAGCGAATAGTAATTGGAGAAGCGAGTCCATCTCGGTTCGCAGAGACTGCCTGGAGAAAATCAGGTATAAACAAGATGTATTTACGAGTCGGAGATACAAGCTTACATTTACACGAACGCAAGTTGGATCATTATGATCATGGATTTTTATCCCTATAGACTTTGGATCAACCCCTGTGTGCGGCAATCCGTCAAGGAAGGGGTAGATTTTATCAATGTTTGATTTTGACTAAGCTTACAAGTTGTTCTCGCCTTTCTCGGATAAGATCAAATTAACTATTTTATCACATATGATGCTGTAAACCAACTGGGAGCCAAAACTGGTCCGTACTTATTTTGCTATTGCGATAGCATATTTGCATATTTCGCATATTTCGCATATTTCACATGTATGAGCTGTGCATACGATATTTACAAGTCTTTCTGCTCTGCATGTCAAATAGTATTCACTTTTATCTCTTGTATTTAATTACCTATACGTAGCCTATCATCTGGTTATCATTTGTTATAATGACCTTTTCGATGGTTTTATTGAATTCCAGTGACTTATCAAAAGTATGAATTCCTCTTCAAAGAATGCTATTGCAATCTTTAATCATTTGAGTTGTTGATGCTTTATAATCACATAAAAATTCAAGAAAGCACTAGCTTAGGGTGAAATGGTCATTATATCGTGGAAAACAGGAAGGAAATGGATTTTTACATGGATTTGAAATACCCGCCACAGCTGCAACGACGCGCACATCAAGGAACGGATTAAAGAATAGAGAAACTACCAGTTATACACTTAATCAGTAATTCTTCCATGCTGTACAGCTACTTTGTACTGTACGTTTAAGTAAATTTCGATAACATTTGTCTAGAAGAAACATCGATATTGTTGAGAGAGCATGGGCTTTCATAACACAAGTGACAGAAAGTTACATTTTTAAGCAGGTCACATTTAGGCCTGAAAGAAATTTATCACTGCTTCCGTGTCCGAGTGCCAACATACAGTAAATAAATTATATATATATATATATATATATATATATATATATATATATATATATATATCCTAAGTCATGCTCATGAGTCGAATAAAAAGAGAAAAAGAGATTTAAACGCCTGAGTTCAAACTACACCGCCATACCGACGCCTCTGCCTCTGTACAATCTCGTAATCAATATAATATATTGTAAAAACTTGCATTAGAATTTTTAATTGGACTACTAAATTTATAACGCAATAAATTCAATAAGAACCACTTCAAGAAACTTTCAATTGAATGTGTCTTTACCTTGAAGAGCAGCAGGACGAGGCGGAGCAGGTGCAACCGAAGTAGCCGTAAAGGCATTGCCAGCTGGAGCAGCAGCAGCAGCAGCAGTAGCAGTAGCAGGAGGAGTAACTGAAAAACGACCAAAAGCTACATTTCTTAATCAGATCACAATTAGGTCTAAAATTTATGCATTACTATTTCTGGTTCCGCTTTAGCAATATCAATGGATCCACAAAACTGCACAGGAGACGTAAACACAGAGAATGATTCAGACGTTAGAGTTAATTTTTGATGAATGTTAATTTAATTAATTAATTAATTAAAATTTAACTATCTGAAAATTGTCACTTACACATGTATGCCTAATATTTTCAGTGAAATCTTGCTGTTTATGATTTAATAAATATAGAATATCCCATTGGTGTTTTCTCAGGTTCATGTTTATTTTTGTGTTTGTATTTGAAATTGAAATAAACTGTTTCAATCTTCATTATAAAACAATTCTGCCATGCCGACACATCAACCCATCTGCACAATACCGTTACCAGCATTTGAGCCTTAAAAGGGCCTACGTCCAACTAATGAATGTATAAAATTTTAATCTAATTCTTAAACAATTAAAGATATTTGTAGTAGAACGCGTCTTACCTCCAGAAGGAGCAGGTGGAGCATAAGCAGATGGAGGAGTAGATGGAACAGCAACTGAATGATTAGCAGCTGGAACAACTGGACATACCAATTCCGTGAAACTATAGTGGTCGGCGAATGGTGTGTGGACAACTTTTGATAGACTTATTTTGTCAAAGTATATATGGCAACCGCCTGATGTTTGATTCACTCTTGTGTCGAAGTCATATCCGACGCAACTCGTCAATCCAGTACATAACTGGAAGCACGTGTCTGGTGTGCGATACTGATAGTAGTGAAAGCTTGTGCCAGTTGAACTGGTATTGGAATCTTTAGTGTAGTTCTGCACACAATCTAAAAACATTATTTGTACTGTATATACAGTATACACAGCATGAGTGAATGAGTGGGGAAAACTCGACTGCAATGTCTTTGCAGCAGCAATTCGTCAATGGTGAGTGGTGGCGACGTCTGAAATCATGTGTCAATTTTGGTGTTGGACTTTTTGCATATGCATTGCAACCTTCTTGAGATAATGTTTGCATCTATGTGAAGCCAATTTATTTCTGTTTCAAACTGCACATGTTTATAGAAATCGGCCAAGTAGTTTTTTAAAGTGAAAATAGAGTTGGCCCCTCCTTTCATCCGAGTACAGTGTATTATCGAGGGAATTAAACTGTTGCTCACCTTCTTCGCTAGGCGGAACTGCATAAAAGAAAAGACAACACTACATGTATATTACAAAATAATTATTTTTGGCTATTACATGTATGTACACCACTACAGGTTAAAGAGCAAACAGTTAAGCGTAGTCAGAGACTGTACGCAGAAATATACAAGAGATATCCTCGTCATTCAATGTCAATAGCTCTACGAAAAGAGTTCTCTATGAGAGACTGTGCTTTTAACACAGGACAAATCATTCTAAGATACTTAAAAATCCAATTGAGACGATACTAATGATTGTTATTATTGCATTTAAGCGACAAAGCAATATTCCTCAGGAATAAAATATCACTTACTTTCTTTTAGACACTGTCGGTCTTTAATAAATTGCGCAAACTCAGAAACCGGACCAAATGTGTTATTTGGACGAAGATCGTCCGGATTCAGGTGCAGCCAACATCCAAAATTTGCAGTCGTGTTGGTTTGAAAGTCAACGGCATAGCAATTAGCATTGTGATAGCAACGGTTGAGGCAATCATTCAAATCCAGCACTGGATTGGTGTCAGTAACATGCACAGCGTTGAGCGAGTAGTAACTGGGGAAACGAGTCCATCTCGAGTCACAGCGACTATCTGGAGAAAGTTAAGTAGGCTAAGCAAGATGTAAAAACGAATAAAAGATGGAACTGTATTTCAACTGAAGCCAGATGGGTCGTTTGGATAATAATAGATTAACACCCCTAGACTTTGAATCAACCCGTTTGCAGTGGCCCGGGTGTTGGTTATTTTATACAGGTTTGGTTTATGCCTACAAACTTTTTCTTATTATATACAGTGCATGGGTTAAGATGAACTGACAAGTCCATTCATCTTTTATTGAGTATAATTTTACTGCAATATGGACTATTGGTATCACGACTGTTCCTGCCACCCATTGGTGGCCGGGGCTGGAACTTGATAATTGTGCAATGGTGACAACATATCTCCATATAAGACACGCAGCACATCAGTGCGTAATATGTACAAGACCCTCTGGATGACTGAATAATTCACTCGTTTTTTTTATATTTAATTGCCTGTGTGTATTATTTAGTCATTCTTTGTCCTATTGATGTTTTCGATGTTCTTATTAAGTTTCTGTGACTGTTATCAGAAGTTTGTCTTTTCTTAAATGCATGCTATTGTAATTTGTAACCAGGGCTCATCCATATAGTACGTACGCAAAACAGCATATTTCAACTCCTCCCTCGTTGCACACAGCGTACATAGGAAAAATCTCCAAAATCCGACCCTCTCCCCTCAGTGCGTACGTACTATGTGGATGTTCCCACATTTGAATTAGGAGATGTTCCATTAATTATGTAAAATTTTGGGCAATTTTTGACCCCTCCCTACCCTTGAATTTGACAAATGAATTTATAAAATGATGATAATTCAAGAAGAAAAATACTCTATGAGTTTCGCAACAGAATGCGCCCTTACCTCGAAGAACAGATTGAGAAAGAACGATTGGAGGCGGAGGAACAGGAGCAGCAGTAAAGACGGAGTAGGCCTAGATGGAACAGCAGCAGAAGCACTAGCAGCTGGAGCAACTGGACATACCAATTCCGTGAAACTATAGTGATCGACGAATGGAGTGTGGACAATATTCGATCGATTTATTTTGTCAATGTATAGTATATGGCAACCGCCTGATGTTTGATTCACTCTTGTGTCGAAGTCATATCCGACGCAACTCGTCAATCCAGTACATAATTGGAAGCACGTGTCTGGTGTGCGATACTGATAGTAGTGAATGCTTGTGCCAGTTGAACTGGTATTGGAATCTTTAGTGTAGTTCTGCACACAATCTGAAAACATTATTTGTACTGTTTATACACAGCATGAGTGCGTAGGCTACTAATCTCTACCTTGATGATGCTTATAAAGGCAATGGTACCAGCGCTTTGTGTAGCTGTGCAATCTCTTCTTTTATTTAGCATATAAATGTTTGCGAAATGAGTATCTGTGGCATTAAAACCAAGTTGTGATACACGTGACACAGTGATATGACACATAAAAGCTACAGAGAATATTGAGTCGTGATAATCAGGGATATTTCTAGAATTGTGAATTTGGGGGATGTCGACATCAAATTGGGTGGTGGGGTGTCCGGAGCTAATTAGTATGCATTTTCTATGCATACCATTGTCACATTATCAGATTTTTGGGGTATCGACCTCAGATTGGGGTGTTGGGGAGTGTTATCCTCGGTGAAAATCATCCATTTCGATAATTGAAACTTTGAATTTACTTGCATATTAGAAATGACGAAACACTAATGTGTGGCGGTGCTAATTAGCCTAGGCCTACTTGTAGGCCTCTTACACTTAACGCATTTAGTGTAAAGTGTGAAACAAGCATGTTGCTACGTCTACTGGCGCCGACGTAATACCGGTCTGTTGGATTTAGTTACATGACAGGTTATTGGATTTTGACTTTGAAGCTGAACCGATGTATACAATTTATAGAATTAAAATATCGACTCATAGCCTCTCTTATTGTCGAGTGATTTAAACTGTTACTCACCTTCTTCGTTAGGCGGTACTGCATAAAAGAAAAGACAGCACAAACCTGTTTTACATTATTGCTCGTCTTGAATATTACATTCCTACTAGTTTGCTCTACTTTGTAACATATTTTCATGCAATGACTACCGAACTGTTTCGTGTATACATATACTTTTATACATACTTTTCGTGCTTCTTAAAGCTCTCTGGAAGAAAGTTTTATTAGATATCTAGATAATATGGATATTATTTCCCATGACATTTCAAATTTAAATAATAATAACTATTACTGTTCTTATTCCATTTTAGTAACAGAACAACGTAGACCGGCAAAACTTTCACTCACCTTCTTTCAGACATTGTCGATCTTTAATAAATTGTGCAAACTCAGAAACGGGACCAAATGTGTTGTCTGGGCGAAGGTCGTCCGGATTCAGGTGTAGCCAACATCCAAAACTTGCAGACGTGTTGGTTTGAAAGTCAACGGCATAGCATTTAGCATTGTGGTGGCAACGGTTGAGGCAATCATTCAAATCCAGCACTGGATTGGTGTCAGTAACATGCACAGCGTTGAGCGAGTAGTAACTGGGGAAATGAGTCCATCTCGAGCCACAGCGACTATCTGGAGAAAGTCAAGCAAGCAAGCAAGATGTAACAACGAATAAAAGATGGGACTGCAGTTTGACAGATGCAAGTTGGATCATTTTATAATAGATTTACATCCCTAGACTTTTAATTTACCCGTTTACAGTCTCCCGGGAGTGGTGGTTATTTTATACAGACTTTTTATATACCTACATTCAGTTTCTTTTATATATGGAACAAAATGAAATGGCAAGCCCACATGACTCTTATTGGGCATGATTTTACTGCAATATGAACTATTAGTATCACAACTGTTGCTGCCACCTATTGGTGGCCGGGGCTGGAACTTGCTTATTGTGCACTGGCGACATCATAACTGCCTATTCCGCATACAGCACAGCAGTGTGTAGGCCTAATACAGTATTTACAAGACCCTATGGATGACTGATAATTCACTCGTTTTTTCTTATATTTTAATTCTCTGCGTGTACTCGTGTTATTTGGTTAGTATTTGTCACATTGATGCTTTCGATGTTCTTGTTAAGTCTCTGTGACTGTTATCAAAAGTTTTCATTTTGCTTAAACGTATGCTATTTCATTCTGTAATTATGAGACTTAACGACATCTCAATCACATAAAATCAAGAACGAACTAACTCGTGGTAAAATGGTGATGAGTTTGTGGATAACGCCTAGGAAATGCATTTCCCACGGGTTTGAAATACCTCCTTCAGCTGAAGTGACATAGGCCTACATATTCACTGACGCATTTGAGGAGTGGGATAGGCAGAATCAACCCATCGTCTGGAACCCTCAGGGGAGGTAAAATTTATCCCAGGTTTGTGTTTGCCTACAACGTTTTGCTTTTAACTCGCTTTTGATTAAAGGATATAACCTAGCGATTTTAATTGGATACGATTCTACTTAAATGTGAACTATTGGTATCACATATGAGAATGGCCTGGTGGTCCGGTAACTAGGGTTAGATTTTGCTTACCGCAGATTTGGGGTTTCCTAACATAAACTGACCGAACGTTACATCTCTTGTGGAAAACACGTTTTGGCCTGAAATTAATTAATTACTACTTCCGATTCCGCGAAAATACATATAATGGATTCACTACTGTTCGGTAGACGTCTAAAAAGAAAGAAAGAAAAAGATTCAAACGCGGGAGTCTAAGCTCTACTGCCCTACTGGCGCATTGACGAACCTACAAAATATAGTTAACAAAGTATAAATACCGCATTTGAATTTTGAACCTGACAATTCGATTAATGAATTTATCTAGTGATAAATTCTAAAAGTACTAGGCCTACTTTATAGTATACTGCAAAAGAATGCGTCTCTACCTCGGAGTTGAGCTGGAGAAACAATAAGAGGACGACGTGGAGCAGGAACAGAAGCAGCTGGAACAGCAATAGAAGCCTTGCCAGCTAAATCAGTCGAAGTAGAAGTAGGGGTAGCTGGAAAAGACCACAACATTGCTCAGAAGACGTAAACAAAGAAAGAAATTAAGACGCGGAATTTAAAAAATAATGCCATGCCGACCAGGGTTATTTCTAGAATTGTGAATTTGGGGGGGGGTGTCGGTAAAATTTGGAGGTCTGTGCCAAATCTCAAAAAATTCTGACAAGCAAAAGAACCCTTATCAGGTCTCCAAAAAGTCTGACAAGCAAAAAAGCCATCAAGAGAAATAAAGTTGGGGGTGTTAGTTCTTGAATTTGAGGGGTGATCGGAGGTTATTAACTTATTTTGTGTACATACCATATATATACCATTGTTAGATTAGCAAATTTTGGGGTGTCGGTCTCAAATTGGAGGGTGTTGGGGATGCTAGGGGGTGTACAATATTCCTGATACCGACGCATCGACCCACCGGCACAATCCCGTTACCAGCACTTGAACAGTGAATTAGACTAATGTAGAATTTATTTGATTATAATCTTAAAAAGAGATTTCCTGTAGAATGCGTCTTTACCTCCAGGAGCAGGTGTAGGTGCAGTAGAATGATGAGTGGACGGAGCTGCAGTAGAAGCATTGCCAACTGGAGCAGCAGTTGTAGAAGGATGGGTAGCTGGAAAAAGCGGAGAAACAATAGAAGGAGGATTGGACGGCACAGCAGTAGACGCATTGCCAACTGGAGCAGCAGCAGCAGCAGTAGAGGGAGGGGTGCCTGGAACAAACGACCGAAAGTCACACTTTTAATCAGACCTCAATTAGGTCCAAAATAATTGATGTATTACTATTTGTGGTTCCGTTTGGCAATACCAACGAATCCAAAAAAAACTGCTCAGAGGACGTAGGATACATGTATACAAACAGAGAGATTCAGCCGTGTAAGAATTCAAACGATACTGACATACCGACGCAGTCACGCAGCGACCAATCTGCATAATCCCGTTACCAGCATTTGAACTGTTAATTAGGCTAATGCTAAATCTGATTACATTTCTAAACAACAGATTTGTGGTAGTATGCATCTTTACCTCCGGCAGCGGGCGGTGATGCAGTAGAAGAAGTGGACGGAACAGAAGTAGAAGCATTGCCAACTGGAGCAGCAGCAGTAAAAGAAGGAGGAGGAGTAACTGGAAAAGCGACCGAAAGCTAGATTTCTTAATCAGACCACAAATTATTTGGTATAAAATTAATTTATTACTATTTTTGGTTCTGCATTGGCGATACCAATGGACCCACAACATTGCTCAAGAGACGTACACAAAGAGAGAGATTAAGACGTGGAATTTAAAACAATACTGCCATACCAACTCATCGACCCACCGGCACAACCCCCTAACCAGCATATGAACTTTAAAATTCACCTAATGTGAAATTGGAATAGAATTTTTAAAAAGAGATTTCTAGTAAAACGCGCCTTTACTTCCAGGAGCAGATGTAGATTTAGTAGTAGAAGGAGGAGTGGACGCAGCAGCAGTGGAAGCAGTACCAACTGGAGCAGCAGTAGAAGGATGAATGGCTGGAACAGTAGTAGAAGTCGGAAGACCTCGACATCTTCTTTCTGTTACACGATAATGATTAATGAATGGAGCGGCGACCGTCTTCAATTCGCTTTCTTTGTCAAAGTATATGTAGCAACCGCCCGATGCCTTATTAACTCTGGTGTCGAAGTCTGCTCCGACGCAACCTTGCAAATCATTGCATAGATCCATGCAGTCGTCCTGGTTGCGATACATATAGTAGTGAATACCAGCGTTTGAGCTGATGTTGATCCAGTACAGATCACTTATCTGACACCCTGAAAAGCGCAGTTAAATAATATTCAATCATGCGTGTCTACTAACCAGTGGCGTAGCGAGGGGTCAGTGGGAGCGAACCGCCCCGGGCGGCACTTGCTCTAGGGGCGGCATTTTCGAGATTTGAAATTTTTGAAATTTTTTATTTTATTTATGGAAGTTGATAGCGTTTTTTTGCCTGTGAGGAATTTTCGGAGGCGGCACATTATTTCTCGCCCCGGGCGGCACTTTGCCTCGCTATGCCACTGCTACTAACCACTTCCTTTATGATTCTATAAAAGGCAGCGGTAGTAACATTATGTAGCATCATCGTCATCATCATTATCATTATCATCATAATCTTTATCATCATCATCATCATCGTCGTCGTCAGCAGCAGCAGCAGTGGCATTTCTCTATGCCAACGTATTAGTGACAATGGCTAGTGAGAAAACATTTCCAGTATGCGAACTCAAGTTCAATGTTGAGCCCTGCTAAGACCTTTCTTCCATGGATTTTATCATTGATTATGAACGCTATTATTTATTATAATTATAGTGATTATAATATAAATCCACGAAAGGCTAAAATTTAATATGGCTTAGCTGTTGGTGAATTTTGAGCTTATTTTTCACAGGGTCATAAATATCAGTTGTAACAGTTTCGACAAGAGGGATCGTATGAGTGACAGCGCGTTTAGCATAGGCCTACATCTGAAAATCATACTGAAATTATCCTCAAAATCCAGATAATAGATATGATAAAAAATTAACACAAAATTTACTATTATTATTGCGTTCCATCGACAAAAACAACAATTCTGCATCAAATTTCACTTACGTATGTTTAGACATTGACGGTCTTTAATAAACTGTGAAAACTCAGAAACCGGACCAAATGTGTTGTCTGGACGAAGGTCGTCCGGTTGCAGGTGTAGCCAACATCCAGAACTTGCAGTCGTATTGGTTTGAAAGTCAACGGCATAACAATTAGAATCTTTAGAGCAACGATGGAGGCAATCATTCAAATCCTTCACTGGTTCCGTGCCATTAGCATGCACACCTTTGAGCGAATAGTAACCGGGGAAATGAGTCCATCTCGAGCCACCGGAGAAATGAGTCCATTTCGAGTCACAGCGACTATCTGGAGCAAGTTAAGTTTGCAGGAAAGAGCTCGAAATATATTTTACTGCCATACCGACGCATCCACAAACTTGCACAAGTAACGATACCTGCATTCGATTTTTGAATTGATCTATTGGACTTAAGAATTTAACAGATAATAAATTAAACAAGAAATACTTTAAGAATTTTGCAATAGAATGCATCTTTACCTCGCTGTTCGACTGGGGAAACAATAATAGGACGACGTGGGGCATCAGGAGAAGGAGGAGTTGCTGGAACAGTCGTCAGAGGCTTATCAGCTAGACATTTCCATACTGTGAGACGATATAGATTGACGAAGGGAACCTCAGCAGCTTTTGGGAAAATGGTATTGTCATAGTCTATGTTCTCAAAGTATATGTAGCAACCGCCTGATGTTTCTTTCACTCTTGTGTCGAATTCAAATCCGACGCAATGCGTCAGTTTCAAACATAAATAAAGGCAACTCTCAGAATCGCGATACGTATAGTAGTGAATACCAGCGTTTGAAGAGAGATTATAATTGTACTGGTAGCGCTGGACACAATCTGAAAACAGTAGTTGTATATACCAGCCAAGAGTACGTGTAACGGTATAAACTACTGATTGATTGGGCCATGGTATTAACGCACTACGCAGCTATACAATCTCTGCTATAAATTCTGGCGAGATGGTTGTCTATTTTATTAGAACCAAATTGTGACAAAATTCACGCAGTGATAACTACACCGATAGAAGCTACATAGAGTATTCAATTTATGTTGATTCAATTACTTCATTCGAATTTACTCTCCGTCTAGAAATGACTGAAGACTAAATATTTGATGGTTATTATTACTTGTACAGCGTCTAACACATTTGCTGTCAAGTGTCAAACCAGAATGTTAATAGATCTTCTGTCGGTCGATTGGACTGTTCGATATGACTACCTGACAAGTAATTGGACTTTTGATCTTGAGACTGAATCGACGTAGAAAATTATTAGAATTAAATACTAACGAATACTTGCTATCGGCCTAATTAAAACATTACTCACTTGTTTCGTTCCGCGGCCCTGCATAAAAGAATAGACAAGATATATTATATAAGCAGCAAACGAAACTATTGGAATAATTGGATACATAAAAAGATAAAAAAGCGCTATGGATAACACAGGAAATATCAGATAAGAGCGACAAGAGAAGATCGCTAGAAATAATACAGTACGACAGTGGCGAAAACAGAATAAAACACAACGGACTTTCGAAGGAAATAAAACAAATATAAAAACACTGCAAGGAAGCATGGATAAGAAACAAAATCAGAAGAATAAAAGACCACAACAGATGACAAACCCGAGGATTATATTCCACATAATACATGCATTATGTGGACATGTCACAAATTAAGATCATGAATGTCAAGGATAAGAAAGGATATATGCTAGATCAGTGGTTCTCAATTCGTGGTCCGCGGACCTCTTGTGGTTCGCGGCGAAGGCTGATAAAATTTAAATAAAAAGAGATATAGATATATACTTTCCATGTGAAAAATCTGAAAAGTGCAACGAGCAAAGCAAGGTCATAAGCTTTAAAAGGTTATCGGCACATTTTTGCGTATTTTGTGCATTTTCAACGTGAAAAAGTCTGACAAGCAAAAAGAAGAACAAAAGGTCATAATCGATTTTTAGGAGCAGCATCAAATTATGAGGTCGTCCGCGAGAAATTTTTGAACTTCAAAAGTGGTTCGCAAGGCAAAGAGGGTTGAGAACCACTGTACTAGATATATAATAAGTATGAAGTCATGAGCAGACGGAAAGAATACTTCACAGACCTGTACAATGAACAACATCCAGTGGACGAAACAGTACTAGAAGAATTACCAGCAAGAGAAAAGAAGATAAGGAAAATTTCATCAAAGAAGAAGTAAAAGAAATATATTATACTACATACATTATGTAACAAAACTATAGTAGGACAAATCATACTAATATATTACATTTCATTTACAGAAATAGTAATTCTTAATCTTATTAGACCCACATCCAAGACATAACAAAGTAGTCTCAGCAACAAATTTCACTTACATTGATTTTGACATTGTCGGTCTCTAATAAATTGCTCGAACTCAGAAACTGGACCAAATGTGTTATTTGGCCGAAGGTCGTTCGGGTCCATGTGTAACCGACATCCGGATCTTGCAGTCGTATTGGTTTGAAAGTCAACGGCATAGCACTGAGAATCGAAGAGGCAACGGTTGAGGCAATCGCCCACATTGTTGACTGTATCCGTACTATTAATATGTACACCGTTGAGCGAATAGTAACCGGGAAAATGAGTCCAGGTCGATACACCACAGGGATTGTCTGGTAAAATTAAGTAAACAAGATAAGTATACTAACGAATAAGAGGCGTGGCCATGGGCGCCCACATAAATTTTTCCATAAGGGGCAAAACATAATGGTCATGGCTATGCCACATAAATTTTTCAAAGAGGGGCAAAACACATCTTAACACAATGGTCACGGTTAATATTTTAGCAAGGTTGTCAAATTTCAATGGGAAATATTGGCATTTTTATTTTCCAGGAGGGGGCAAGTGCCCCTCTTGCCCCAATGTGCGGGCGCCCATGGGCGTGGCTCTATTTTAACTGATGCAAGGTGGGCCACTACGATTCTCGATTTCTATCTCTAGACTTAAGAGTCTACTGTAACCCGAAGAGGGAGGTAAACTTTACCCCAGGCTTGTTATTTAAGCATCCACGAACGGGTGACCAGGGCTACACCATAGACCTTTCTTACTGTGTATTTGCTAATTTGCGACATCATAATTTTATCATCCACATGCAGCTCAACAGTCTATAATATTTGCAGGAACTTATGGATGACAAATATTTTGTTCTCTTTTAGTTATAATAATATGATTGCCTGCGTACATTATTTGGTTATTCTTTGTCATATTGACCGTTCTATATTTTTATTAATTTTTGGCGATCTATAATTGCCAGAAATTTGCCTTTTTCTTGAAAATGTGCTATTGCACGGGTTTGAAATGTCCGGTAAAGCTGCAGTGACATGCATGCTCACTAACGCGTTTGAGTAGTGGGAAATTGTTAATACATCAGACGTATACTTAATCGTTAATGGTTATTCTACGCTATAGTGTTACATTGTATCCTTAAGTTATTGCTAATATCATTTGTTTCAAATTAATATCGATTTTGTTGTACAGGTCTAGAGTTTCATATCATAAACTGACCGAATGTTGCATTTCTTATGGAAAACTCGTTTTGGTTTGAAACTAAGTTATTACTATTTCCGGTTCCGCATTGGCAATACATATTGGATTCGATACTGTTCGTGAGGCGCAGAGAAAAAAAGAAAGAGATTTAAACGCGAAAGTTTAAACTCTATAGCGCCATACCGACGTATCGACGAACCTGCACAATCTCGACAACAAAGTAGGCCTATAAATACCAGCATGTGAATTTTTTATCTGATAATTCCAGCAATGAATTCACACAAGTGATACATTCAATAAGCAACACTTTAAAAAATTTGCAACATAATGCGACTTTACTTCGAAGTTCAGCCGGAGAAACAATGATAGGACGACGTGGAACACGACCAGGAACGGCTGGAACGGCAGCACCAGATGAACTCCCAGTTGGAGATGCGGCTGCAGAAGGAAGAGTAGCTGGAAAAGCGACCGAAAGCTGCATTTCTTAATCAGATCACAGTTAGGTCTAAAATTAATGTATTACCATTTCTGGGTCCGCATTGACATACTAATAGAGCCACAAAACTGATCAGGAACAGGGCTTAATCTAGACCGTTTCCGGGGGTAGGGGCAAATTGCCCTTTCCCTCCGGAAATTTCAAATTCCCCCCGGAAATTTTGGCATACTATATCAACTTACAGCGCTGCCCCAAGCCCCGGTAGCTGACTTCCCCCCGGCTTTGTCAGTTTTTCTCCGGCGTCCATGAGTCTAGATTAGCCAATGTTCAAGAGACGTAAACAAAGAGAGAGAGGGAGAGACATTCCGATGTGAGATTTTAAACAATACTTCCATGTCGACGCATCGACCCATCTGCGCAATTCCGCCACCAGCATTTGAACTTTGAACCAGACTAATGTTCAATATTTGATTAAAACTTCTTAAAGAGATTTTGACTAGAATGCGTCTTTACCTCCAGGAGCAGGCGGAAGTGCAGTAGAAGAAAGTGGATGGAACCGCTCCAGCGGCATTGCTTGTTGGAGCAGCAGTAGAAGGAAGATTGCCTGGAGTAGTAGTAGTATATATATATATATATCTTGTATATATAAATATAATCTTGTCGAGTTAAATATTTTAAATTGCAGTTATTTTAAATTGCAATTATATTAATTTATAAAATGTAAATTGGAATATTATCGCCTAAAAACAATGTTTTATCGAATACAGCGTTATAATTTTAATTAAAATCGGAATAAATCTGGAAAAGTTATAACCAAATTACAAAGGGGTCCCAATTCAATGAAACACCGTACCGTATATTATAGGCCTATAGTCTAACTTTCTCAGAATTGTGTTTGCGTAACGACTGCTTTCGTCAGTAGTGCTTTGAGGAATGCTGTGCCCACACAATGCTACTGTATATGGCACGCTGGACATGCTGTTACCAGCCGAAAACAAATACGACGCTTTTAAGGAAAATACTAAAGTTCCAAAATACAAAATTTTTTACCTTCTGACGGTGACGATGTAGATAATGCCGCATTATCACGAGCAGGAGTTGCAAAACTTGGTGACAGCAGCGCTGCTTCTGCAGAAGTCACTGACAATGCTATTGCTATTGCTATCGCTGTTGTAGCCTTTGCTAGTGTAGTCGTGTCTGGAGAAGGTAAGTAGGGCGTGATGTTTTCAGTAGGTGAAGAAGTCGCTGCCGATTGGGTGACTGGTATAGCAGTCGAAAGTAATAGACTTGCTGTTTCAGTAGTCATTTTGATAGGTGTACTAGCGGGCTTTTGGCTAGACGTTTCGATAGTAGTCGTAGGAGGTGCGGGCGATTCTTCGGCTGATGGTGTTGCTTTATCAGTGACTGTATTGCCATTCGTTCGATAGATTTCCGGTTTGATGGTGTGCGAAGTAGTACCTATTGTAGCAGTTGTCGTCGTCGGTGTAGTCATGACTGGAGAAGGTACGTGAGGCGCTATGCTTTCAGTAAGTGGAGGCGTTCTCGTTTCGGTGGTTGCCGCAGTCGCAGTCGTAGGCAAAATTGTTTTACTGGTTGTTTTGCTAAGTTTAGCTTCAGACGTTTGATCCGACGTTTTGGGAATAGTGGTGGGAAGCATGTGCGAGTTCGAATCTGCGGCTAACGGCGTTGCTTTATCAGTGACTGTATTACCCTTCGTTTGCTTATGACTACCCTCGGTATTTGATGAACTATCTGTTTTCACTGTTGTTGCAGTAGTCTCGTTAGGTGCAGTTGATTTTGCAAATGTTTCAGAGGTAGTCGTTATACTGGAGTGTTCTTGGATAGTCATGGGGCCTGCAAATTTTACTGTGTTATTTGTGGCTATAATGGCACTCCTTGTTGCAATAGACTCTGGAGCTGTTGCATTTGAAGTCATAATGGTAGGATGGCTAGTCGCATTGTAAGTTCGTGAAGTATTAGCCCGTTGATGAATCGCGGTTGAGGCTGCAGAATTTTCAGTTTCCGTCGCAGACGCACTTGTCTCAGCAGTATCTGCATTTGTAGTTTTAATGATAACAGGACTAGTCGCATTCATAAGTCGTAAAGTATCGTTAACTGGTCTCTGAGTCGGTGCTGAAGACAGTGTCATGTTCGAGAAAGAGATTTCTGATTTGATGGCATGTGTGGTAGTGGCTGTTATAGCAATTGTTGGTAAGGTCGTGTCTGCATTACTTATGTAAGCCGTGATGCTTTCACTCAATGCAGGCGTTCTCGTTTCAGTGGTCGACACAGTAGTCAAATGTAATATTGTTTCAGTGGCTGTGTTAACATTTGCAGGGAGAGCCATTTGGTTGGCGGTTTCAGCAGTAGTCGCAGGAGGTATGGGTGCATTTGTACCTTGGGCAATATAGGTGGAGGCTTCGGCAGTAGTCGGAGGATGCATGGGTGCAGTAGGAGCCGGGGCAAGGTGTGAGATAGAGATTTCTGGCTTGATGATATGTGAAGTAGTGGCTGCTGCATTATTTATGTAAGGTGTGGTACTTTCAGTCAATGCAGGCGTTCTCGTTTCAGCGCTCGCCATAGTAGTCGGATGCAATATTGTCTCAGAGACTGTGCTTACATTTGCAGTGACAGCCGTTTGGTTGCGCGTTTCAGCAGAAGTCACATGATGCATGGGTGCAGTTGGAGCCGGGGCAAGGCGTGAGATAGAGATTTCTGACTTGATAGTATGTGAAGCTATAGTATGTGATAGTATGGCTGCTGTATCAATTGTTGGCATTGTCGTGCTTGCATTATTTATGTGAGATGTGATGCTTTCACTCAATGCAGGCGTTCTCGTTTCAGTGGTCGACATTGTAATTGGATGTAATATTGTTTCAGTGGTTGTTTTAACATTTGCAATGAAATCCGTTTGACTGTGGGTCTCAGCAGTAGTCGCATGATGCTTGGGTACATTTGGACCTTGGGCAATATAGGTGGAGGCTTCGGCAGTAGTAGAAGGAGGCGTGGGTGCATTTGGAGCCGGGGCAATATAGTTGGAGGTTTCAGCAGTAGTCGCAGGATGTATGGTTGCAGTTGGAGCCGGGGCAAGATGTGATATAGAGATTTCTGGCTTGATGGTATGTGAAGTAGTGGCTGCTGTATCAATTGTTGGCATACTCACGCCTGCATTATTTATGTAAGGTGTGATGCCTTCAGTCAATTCAGGCGTTCTCGTTTTAGCGTTCACCAAAGTAGTCAAATGCAATATTGTTTCAGAGGCTGTTTCGACATTTGCAGTGACAGCCTTTTGAGGCGGCGGTTTCAGCAGTAGTCGTAGGAGGTATGTGTGTGGTCGTATTTGTGGTTGCTGCCGTTGACCCATTAGTGAACTCATTGCTCGTCGTTTGGTTATTATTTCTGTCTGTATTTGACGAAATATTCGTTACCACTGTCGTTGCAGTAGTCTCCGTAGATGGAGTTAATTCTAAAGATGTTTCAGATGTGTTCGTTGTATAATAGGGTGCTCTTGAGTAATAGTTGGAGCTGTGAAATTTGCAGTATTAATCGTGGCTGTAATGGCATTGTCTGTTGCATTGGCGTGTGTGGTTGTTGCATTCCTAGTTATAATTGTGATATTAGTTGTGGTGTTGTAAAGTTGCGAAAAATGATTGGATGGCTCATAAGTCGTTGCTGGAGCGGTTAAATCAGCTCTTATTGATACCGCAGGCTCAGCAGCAGTCGCATTTGTAATGACAATGGAAGTCAAATTGAACGTTGTCTCAAGCGCCGTTTTGCTACCTACAGTTGCAGCAGTATGGTTAGATGTTTCAGTTGGAGTCATAGAAGGTGAGGACATATCAAAATGTACAGGTATGGTTGTTGGCGTTGCTTCATTAGTGACGGTATTGCTTTTCGTTTCATTATCACTTCGTTCAGTTTTGGATGAAATATCCGGTTTCGAAGTTGCTGCAGTCGTCTCTGAAAATAAAAAAAAGCGCAATACAGATGCATACGATTTTGTAGATGATCCAGATACAGTCTTTACATTAGCCTTTTCTTACTGTGCAGAAGGGCCGACGGGCCCCTGACAAGTCTTAAGTCCTAAAATTCCTGACGACCTTTTTTTGCTTGTCGTCGATTTTTTACGAAAAACGCACGGAACGCTATCACATGGCGACCTCATTTTTGTGCCGTTACCGTTCATATTACATAGTCATCATCGGCCCGGGCCCCCAGGCCGCCGGGCCCCTGTGCATTTGCCCCCCTGCCCCACCCTCTCGGCGGCCCTGGTGACAACAGCAGCTTCTATAAGAAGTTGGAAGAAAGAACGCAGAACAGAACTGAATAAAGAGGCTACCAAAGTACCTGCAGCCTTTGGAGAGCGAAAGAACGCTCCGTGAGCTCTCCAGTGGATCGACTTCTTCTTATCTAGGCAAAAAACCGAAGCCATTTTATTATGGAACGAGCGCAGAATCAGAAAAATTTGCAAACGTTCTCACTGATTTACGACGAACATTTTGCATGTTTCTATGTTTCTATCTCTACTCGTTCATCCACCCTGTGTTCTTAGTTCAAAATGGCTACAAAGCCACTGACTGCTTCCAGTCTCAAGAAATAACTAAAATGTTCACCTTTCTAATCAGTGGCGGCTCCACAGGGGTTCTGGGGCCTGTGTCCTCCTATTGAGTGCCTGGCCTCCAGTGGCCCCTGTTGGGACCCTATACTTAATACTACATACCTAACAACGAATGGTTGGCCCCCCATGATTAGAAGTTGCCACCCCAACGCCCCCCCCCCACTTGCCAAATTCTGGAGCCGCCACTGGTTCTAATACTCAAATATATCAATCGATGTTACTCCAAATCCATCCGCTAAAGACCAGGTCATTCCAGAGATCAGTCAGCGAGAAACAGCAAGACAGATCTTTGGAGGAAATGCTAATGGGAAGAGATGTGTTTTGAGCATAGGTTTGAAAAGACTCAATTTGTTGGAAGATCTGACATCCGAGGAAAGAGAGTTCCGGATTTGTGGGCTTGTAACAGAAAACGCTTTCTTGGTAATTTTAGTGTTGGCTCTAGAATCTAGATGTATTTGATAATTAATGAATCAGAAAGTCTAGTTGAATGAGAAAATTTTGGGTGATAGGTCCCCTACTGTATAGCATAGAGGTTGGCCAGACTGCACAGTTTTTAAAACCAGCAGATCAGTCTTGAACAGGGCGCGATTTGTAGGGGAGAAGGGGGGATTTCTCTCCCACTGCCCAACTGCATCCCCTACTGCTACATCCCCACCCCACTACATCTCCCCACTGCTACACTTCCCCAACAACTACGTCCCCTAAGCTCGAAATATTCTCCCCCCACTGCTCCAGGTCACAAATCACCGTGGTCTTGAATACAATTTTTTGCTCTACCGGGAGCCAGTTTAACGTTTGAAGAACAGCTTTACTTTGATTAATTATAATTATGGATATCACTCAACCGATATCGAGACATGCTTCTGTACGGGTCAGATTGAGATGTCTGAATCCTTGACGCGGTACAAGAGACGTATTTTCTACAGACATCCAGCAGAACGCCCTGCCACTCGGTTTGGAGTCAATGTCGATACCATTGCATGCATAGTTGCGAACGCAGTGCCTCTGACAGGAGGCGAAAGATGTTTCATTGAAAGGAACTGCTCCGAGCATGCGCATGTCATTCATAGGAGCAGACCAAATATATCTGCATATTATCTCTGCAGCTGTGTAATTTCTCTTCAGTATCTCTGTAGAAAGATGGCAAATTTGTTTCAGCGATAAAACGACGCATGTTGTAGTAGTAGTTATTCCGTTACTTGAATCTACTACGATCGCACAATTGCTAGGCATCTACTGTACTGTAAAAGCAGAAATTCGTTTCAGAAATTGACTTGACTTGACTTAGCATGATTTAATTAAAGTGGCTTAGGAGGCATTACTGCCTGTGTGAAAGCCACTAGGGGCACTAACGGGGCTTGAACCCGCTCCGTCAGCCTGACGCTCCAGCACGCAACCCACTCTGCCATCTTCCGCCCCCTTTTACGGCGCATGTTCCTACGTCGTCATAAACATTTAAATATAGGGCCTATTGTAATTTTGTATGATGACATCGTCAGATAGGTGACATAAAAATTGAATTCTAATTCGAGCCTTCACTTTCACCTGACGGGGTTTTAATTATTTCTTAGGGCAACTCTTTTATCGTCTTGCCAATTACCAAACTAACGGACTTTCAACTTGAAAATATCTTTTTCTACAACTAGTAAACATTTTGTGTTCAATTGAATTTTTAGGAAGTTGGTGGGGGATGCAATGAATTTCTAGGAAGTTGGGGGGAGGGTGAAATAAAATCCCGAAAAAGGCTTGCAAGAAAACATTAACAGTGTTTTGCCAAGTAAATGTAAATAGAACTTGTCGGAAAAGGCTGACAAGCAAAATAGGTCATCAACTCTGTTTTGCACACAAATACCAGGAATAGGCGTACCCGGTGAGCATGTAGCGGCGTAGTGACTCGGACCGGTAAACCCCACTGAATCGCTGGCAAACAAACAAAACTCGGTGGGGGGATGCACCCCAGTCATCCCCAACGTGGAACCGCCCCTGCCCATCAAGTGGTCTAACAGTCTTCTTTCAATATCAACATCAAGGCATTACCTTCAGCGCTCAAATGCTTTGACGAGGAGACCGTAAAACATAAAATGAAAATGTAGCTAAGGTGCATGATTAGTATCGTAACCGTTTGGCTTCTCTATACTAGTACTTTAAACTTAAAATCCTAAAACTTATGAAGCTATCAAATTCTTAATTGATTTCTTAGTCTCTTAGTTTCCAGGATCAAAGCTTAGAATGATTATCGTCATAGATACATATTCAACGTCGTCATAAAGCAGTGTCTTACAATTCAGGTAAAATGCGAATCACCTAGTTTATCGAGATAGCCTTTGAATCCGTTTACTGACCGTGTAAGATCAGCATTACGTAGCCACGAGATTGCAAAGACGGTCGGGCCTATGATCAAGCCCAAACTAGTTGTGAGATTCGTCAAAAACATACCGATTAGAATATTTTGTATAAGCAGGGTAGGATCATTACCAGTAATTTGTCGTATAGTCTACACAACTGCTCCAAACAACGAGATTTGAATTTAATGTTATAGCGCATTTTTGCAGCTGGGTATGACAGTCCGTAGAGGTTTGTTCTCTCCTGCTTTTCTAATTTAGGACCCAAATTCTTGTTACTAATATGAAATGTATCTTAATTTTCCCTACAGACATTGTTTTTGCGCCTAAATTGTCATTTTAAATATCAACCATGCATTTGAATTATTGGGGTAGCTAGGAAAAATCCCGAACGGTGCAAACCCCCGTCGCCGCCTTTCCCCTACATTCCCTCCCTTCTTTTCACAGCCTCTTTTCATCCCTTCCTCCACCTTAACTAAAAATTAGTTAACTATCCTTTTTTTAGTTGCATCAAAAGTTTGCCAGTAGTTGGGTAAAAGTTTAGGAGTTAAACTGATTTTTTTAGTTAACTAGTTAAACTTGAAATCTTTTTTGATCAAATATCACAAATGCCCATTGTAACGAGAATTTTAATATGCCGCATTTTGGATACACTGCTGTTTAAAATTATAATCGTAAATCGTACGCTTCGATCACACAGTGGCTGCCAATAACTGTTACAGCAACCTGTCAATCACACAGTGGCCATCTATCAGACAGTAGCTGCCAATCACCCACTATATGTCAAACAGACAGTAACTGAAAACAAGAACTATTTATCTTTCTCTTTCTCTCTCTCGCTCTCTCTCTCTCGCTTCCTCCTTGATCTCCCTTCTTGCGCTAAGAAATTTGTCAATATCTGGAGATAAATGTGTAACAACTGACATGTGCATGATTAGTTCTGTTTGAAACAATTAAAAGCAATACAACAGAGGTGGCCAAACTGCGGCTCGCTAGCCGCATTCGACACTTCTAGCAGAAAAATATGTTTGGAGCAAATAAACAGATCAACAGAAGAAATAAATTGTCACATAACAGTAATGATATTGCATGCTTGCAAATTTTATCATAGGTCCCACAAAAATAGCAGCAGAGATTTAATAAAATGTTGCAAAGAATTGGAACACAACTAACTCGTTTTTGTGTTCAATTTGGACAATGCGGTCCACAGACCGTTGAAAATTGGGCTTCCAAACCTTTGAAAATTGTCATTTGCAGTTGGCACCTTTATGAGTTTGACCAACCTTGCAATATGGGATAATCGAAGCGCAGCATTTATATGGCATAATTTCCTAAATCCAGATTCAACCAGCAACCCTATAAAAAGGATTGAGTGCACTGCCACCAATAGGCCTAGAGAATAAATATTTATTATGATAATCGCGACATTTAAATATTGTACAGAATCATTCCAAAGAACGAAGTGTAATGTCCGGTGGTATCCGCATAGCTGTAGCTTTCGACTTCTGCAACGATCTTCAGAACGTCGTTGGCGTTCAAGGCAACTATACCTCCATGACCTGAAAACTCGTTGGTATTTAGGGTCGTCGTCTGATGGTTGATCTCGAATAACTTTGCCCCGTTACGCTGTAAACTGAAGCGCAGCGGTTTATCTCGTCCAGTCCCACTGCTTATGTATACGTAATAGTATCCGGCAATTTTTATGTTCACGGTCTTCGTGTTCTTGTCGTACAGACGGTCTTTATTGTAGGACACAATGTTGAAATAGAACGGGTCCATTGGCTTTTCCTGAGTGTACGAACAGTAGTCCTTCAGGAGGACCCACGCCTGCGAGGTAACGTGTCTGGGACGGTAGGGAAAGGCGGAAAACGTTACCAGCTGGTAGTCGTCGTGGTTGGCGACGTCACTGTTTTTCAGTTTCAGGGAGAGGTTCGTCCCGACGGGACAGTCTATGAGGAACTCGCGCGACAGCGTCGTCAGGCCGTGGTGCAGGGTGCTCTCCCTGGTCGTCAGAAATTCTATCTTATGGCCGTTCATTTTCATGCCGTTGAACTCGACGCGCGTTGCACGGTACGGACCCAACCCGACCGTAAAGCTGAAGAAGTGCAGCCCGCCGACGGTGCACGTGTATCGATTGGCGGCCCGGTCGAAAACTCCCGACGACGCTCCGATCGTCGGCACGAGAGACACGTCACCGTTGTCCCCGAACGAGACGGAGCCGACCGCGTGGACCGTGCGCAGACGGGATTCGTTCGTCATGGCGTCCGAAACACCGAATACGCTGATCATCGTTTCGGAGTTGTTGCTGAATATTGTACCGTTATCGAGCGATAGCTGCTGCGTCTCCGACGATAGCAGTCCCATCAGTCCGCCACGGCATACGGTCTGAGACCCGTCGTGAATCGTCGCCTGCCAGGCCAGACCCATGACGGTCTTACTCCCCTCCACTATGGACAGCATTGCCTGTTCGCCGGCCACCAGTCCAACGCAGATTTCTGCGAAGTAGCTGCCTATGGACGGTGCTGCGTAGGAACTAGCTGGTTTGCTTGACGACAGCTTATTTACGCTGGTAAGATCGATGGTAAGAGGAACCGGATTCGATGGAGCGATTATGGTCCCGCTCGGACTCGCTGAGAATACAAATGGAAGCGTCGGGGCCAACTCTGCAAAGAGAAATGCATACACACGTGTGAGCAATGAGTATTGTGGACTGCCATTAGCGGTGGAGTCTCTAGAACTACACCAATAGTAGCCTATGAAGTTGGTTTCAAAGATAAAAATTGTCACGGAGGTCACGGAGAAGTCTCAAAACTCATTTGTACCGGGCCCACCAACAAAATAAAATTTAGGACCCACCTTTTCTATTAACAATATTTTATAACGATTTTTATGATTTGTTTGTTTAAACAACTTTATTTTCCGAAATGTAACCATTTGTCTCGCAACGTGTCCTGACTTTACACTTTTGAACCAATTTTTAATCTTTCTGCTGTAAATTGCGAGATATATCATCGTGGATATTTTGTTGTGGTTCTCGAGACTGTCTCGAGACAATGTCTGCGTCTCGAGATGTCTCGACGCTCAATTTTGAAAGTCTTGGCTCAATATCAGTTTTGAGGGGTCAGAGTTGTCAGAGCTAGAATTTTCAGGGTCTTGATCAATGAGTCTGGACGGCAAGTCAGGGAGATCACACATTCTCAAAATTATACGACCTCACTGTGCGTCCTCGCAGCTGCCTGCTCTACAGAGTGGGCCAAAAATTCCGGTGCCACCCTCTTCCACTGTAAATATTTTTACAACCCTCACTCGGAATGCATGAAATTCGGTGAACTTCTGGGGTGTAATATCCTTAATGCAACAATTTAAGTTTCTTATTCAAATTTCAAAGTGCAGCGGTGCCACCTACTGAAAGCCAGGCTAAATGTAGGACGCGTTCATCAAAACTATGAGCCACTATGTTTGAATGCTAAAATTAGTAACTGAAGGTTTTAATGCAGTGTCTAAATAGCTGATCCGCTTCCTTACTATTTTCTGTTATGATAGTGTCATGGTGATAGGCCTATATTTGTTTCATTTGCAGTTAGTCCTTATATGATTTGCAGTTAGTTTTGAAAAAGTATATACTATACATTTTAAAATAAAATGGACAGAATATAGAAAGATAATCGTTTCCTATCAAGAGGTTTACGTCAGGAGAAGTTTTGGATTTCCCGACGACTTCTTTCTGGCGGAACTTTCAAAATGATGTAGAGTAGAACGAGTCTTGGACGCCTGCTGGAGAAAGTCGATAGTACAGATGCTACGGAGGGGCAGCAAGGCAGTGATTAATTATCCATTCTCTGCCAGGATGAGAACCAATATCACAGTTTTCCAGGAATTAATTTGCAGCTAGGAGGACAAGTCGTAGGTACACACACGTCCATGTGGAAATGCACGACAGACTGGCATTTGTCACTTTGTAACTGTTGTTAATTTTAGCAATCAAAGGGGTCTACGAATCAAACACGGTAGCTCGTATTTTTTACGAACACGCCCTGTCCATGCATAGCCTGGTTTTCGTTAGGTGGCACCGCTGCGAATTTTGAATTCGAAAGAAAAACTTCAATAGCTAAATTCAGACTACAATACCGCAGAAGTGTACCAATCAAATTTCGTGCGTTTTGACCCACTGATTGTGGAAATATTTGCGCTGTGACACGAGTGCTGGTTTTATTGGTCTACCCGGCATATACTACTCCAATTACCGTGGTTCAGTATTTTTGAAACATGTTTGCACATGTCTGTCGATTCGTATCACTCTATCGTCGTCTGATGCGTAAAGAGAGGTCTAAGATCCTACCCTACGAAGGCACGTCTTTTCACTTTTCACTATGTAGGCTTAAATCGTGAGGCTCACTCAGTGTTTATTCTAGGCCTTCTCTGGGGGGAATTTCTCCCCCCCCCCAAAGTTTTAAAAATCAATCAATCAATCAAATTTATTTTTTCTCAACATTTCAAGAGTAGACAGCTTAACTATAGTATAAACCATGAATAACTGTATATTTGAACAGAAATATGTTGAATAATTTTAACATCAAATTTGTGCAAATAACAAAAAAGTAATAATCTAGTAATAATAATTAATTAATGAGAGTATAAGGTAGATCTAGGTCTTATAGGAAAAAATATAATAATAATATATATATATATGTTTATATAGTGAATACCAATACTATAATTCGCAGACATATAAAGTACAGAAATCAGTCGAGAAAAAAATCCCTCCCAACATTTTTTGAATGTTGGTTGGGGAATGGAAATCCCCCACCCAAAAAAGTGTGGAGACTCAGACCTTGCCCCTCCAAACATTTCAAAATCCCCAATGTCAAGGTGGCTAGAATAAACACTGGGCTCACTGAACAGTGCGCGATTCCTATGCACTGCGCAGTATATCTGTGTTTTAACAAATTGTCAATTGTCACACAAAATCCGCTCGGCAGCCAGTCTTGTCTACAATGATCCTGTCAATATAATTAGAGTTAAAACATCGCCTCAACCGATATCTTGCCAGCATACTACTGATGTGGAATTTATTTTGCGCCATTGTGAATTATAAAATTAAAAGATTCACTTACCGACTGGTAACGTAGGTTTAGTAGTAGGTGTCGTCGTGGTAGTCGTTGATGTCGTTGTAGTTGGTGTAGTAGTGGTAGTAGTTGGTGTAGTAGTGGTTGGTGTAGTAGTGGTAGTAGTTGGTGTAGTAGTGGTTGGTGTAGTAGTGGTAGTGGTTGGTGTAGTAGTGGTAGTGGTGGTTGGTGAAGTAGTGGAGGTAGTTTGAGTTGTGGGGGCTGATGTGGTACTACATGTAGTTGTAGTTGTACGCTTCCTCCTTAATTTAATTATTACAGCATCATCAGGATTTTGTCGTAATGATGTTTGCGTTGTCGATGGTGGAATAGGTGTGGTAGTCGGAGTGGTTATAGTCGTTTTAGTAGTCGTTGAAGTAGTTGGCGTAGTAGTGGTTGGTGCAGACCTCATTGGCTCAGTTGGTCTCTTAGTGGGTGCAGACGTGGGTGTCATTTTTCTTCTGGTTCTTTTAACGATCCTTACTGTGTGGATAGGCTTCTTGCTCGTGACTACAAAACTGTTGGGATACGCCGTTTTGATAATAATTTCGGCAGTAGTATTAGGAATTGAAGGTACAACTGGAAGTTCGAGTTGTCCTTGTCTAAACCTCTTACCTTTAGTAGTTTTCAGTGTTGCTGTTTCTATTGTTGCCATGGTGACATTTTTAGCAGCTATTTTGACAGGCGGCTTTCTATGAGGTTTACATTTGCAAGCTGTAGTGGTCTTTCTAGTGTTAAGGTTGACTCGTTTTGTAATCGGTCTCTTGATTGCAGCCGGTCTTCGAATGATTTTATATGGCTTATTTTTTCTAGTGACTATTTTAGGCTTACGTTTGACACGTTTTGTAGTTGTAGATGTCACAGGTCTAGATGTTGTAGATGGCACAGGTCTTCGAATGATTTTATATGGCTTGATTTTTCTAGTGACTATGCTAGGCTTAGGTGGGACATGTTTTGTAGTTCCTGTTGTATTAGTCGCAGGTTTTCGTATAACTTTATATATCTTTAATTTTCTAGCGGGTTTTCTAGTTTTAAGTGTGATATGTCTTGTAATTGCTGTTGTGACCGTAGGTGTCGTCGGTTCAGTAGTACTTTTACGCGTGATCGGCCTAAGAGTCACTATAGTAGTAGATGTTGGAATTATTTTGCTGGTGGTTTTCCTAGGTTTAGGCCTCAATGTGACTATTTTTGTCGTCGGTGTCGTAGTTGTGGACGATGTCGTTGAAGTGGTTCTTATAAACGTAAATGCAGGTGTTGTCAATGAAGTAATTCTTTCTTGTGTTTGAGGCGTTAATGTGGCTCTTTGGAGCGTAATTTCAGATGTTGATAGATAAGTAATACGTCTTTCAGGCGTGGTTGCCTTAAAAACTATTCTAAAAGTAGGTCTTCTAGTCGTCGTAGGTAGTTCTGTTTCATAAGTACCGGCATGAGCAGTAGTTGTATTTGGAGCAGTGGTCGTTTTATTGGTAGGAAATGTGAAATTGGTAGTAGATTGAGTAGTTACCATAACTGAAGTTTTATTAATGGACTCTGTTGTTAAAGTGGCAGCCGATGTTGTACTTATTTTAATTATAGCACTTGTCAATGCAGGCGCTTTCGTTACAGTAGAGGATTTGTTAGTTGAAAAAGTGATGGGATAAATAATTGTCGTATTGGGTGGAGGAGTAGTAAGAATAGTCGCATTTGTCTTTAAAGTACTCAGTATGCTATTTATTGCAGTTGTGAAGTTGAAATCCATGCGATGTCTTAATTGTTTAGATTTTTTCCTGATTGGAATGGAAGATTTTGTCTCAGCAGTTGTTTCAGTCGCATTCGTTGCTACGACTTTGGTTGTAATAGGTGTAGTTGGTCTAAAAGTGGAATTGGTCGCAGGGACTGTAGATTCTGCGGTTTGCATAAGATTCGCAGTTCCACGCATTCTCAAATTCTTTCGTCTCTTGGTACCTTTAAACAAAGAGTCACAAAATGAAGTCGTAACGAAATTGTGTTAGTGCCTGCACTATTTCGAAACTCCAAGAGCAGTTCAACGCGACTGAAAGGACATTGAACTGGTCTCATTTTGTTCATGCGTCAGCAAAAATATTTCGATCAATATCCTAGAATTGACAATGCGAAGAACCACCGATGTCCAGTGTCCTCAGTGGCGGCTCTAGGATCTGGCAAGTATAACTTCAAATGAACCATTTGTTGTTTAATGAGTCATTAAGTAAAGGGTCCCAACTGGGGAGGGCCACTGGGGCCACTCAATAGGGGGCACACACACACACACAGCCGCCACTGGTGTCCTCACCAAAATATATGCAAATGAGCGATTCTTCGATATTGAATCATGCCAAGCACACACCACACACACACACACACACACATGTATATATATAACATACTTAGAAAATGATAACAAACAAGAGTATTTAAAAAGATGGAGTCTTCTGGCGTCTATGTTAAAGTAGCAACCCATGTTGTTCTAATGGAGTCAATTCATCATTAGGAATTTAAGCAGAACCAGAGAATAGAGTAATAATAACATTGCATCTTATAATACGAGTTTAATATACTAAAAATTATCAATAGACGGTGCTTCAAATTCATCCAAAGAATACCAAATCATATGCAGACTTCAGTCAGGTGGTAAACAGCAGGAGAGACTATGGAGAAAATTCGGACTGAAGACATATATTTTTAAAGTCCAGGTCTGAACATGCCTTGCTAAATGAAAGATTTAACAGACAAAGAAAGTGACTTCCAGATTTCGAGACGTGTAAAATAAAATGTCATAGCATGTTTTGTTTGAGATAAAGTTTGCTCCAAGTGGTCCGATAGAAATAAATAATAATAATAATAATAATAATAATAATAATAATAAATGCTACAAGCGCCACATATTCTTTCAATTTCCATATAGGCTAGGCCTAAGCTATAAGCTACTAACCCAATTTGTCACATTCTTTCTTGCGGGTCAAAGTGAAATGCGTAGATCCTTTATAAGGCGTTAGAGATTCATTTTTAATAGACAACCAGCAGAACGCAAATGCAATCTGTGTTGCGTCAATGTCGACTCCAATGCAATCTGATACGCGAACACAGTGCGCCTTACAATCGACGAAATTCACTTCAAGTGCAGGAACTCCTCCGGCCATGTTCATGTCATGCATAGGTTCAGACCAAACATACCTGCAGTCAGATGATTCCGCTGCACAAAGGACATATTGCTAAAGATGGTAGCATTTTTTTTAAAGGAATCGCAGATTGAAATACAGTATTAGACCTACACTTCTTATATCCACGACGGCATCAGATTTTAAATTAATGCACTCAGACTCATGATGTAGAAATGTACCTCGGTCTACCTGATGGTAAATCTGCACCACACTTGCGGTTGGTTGCTAGTGTATCAATTTCTAAAGTGCCAGGCTTAGGATGGTCTGATGGCGTTTCGGACTTAAATCTTACGGTTGTTGAGTGTTGAATTCATGAATCAATTCTAAAAAAACTGAAACTGTGTAATATCTTGCAGTGTCATCGTATAAATTACATTTTGATTACGATCCGCCCTATATTTTGACAAATAACTCTCAAGCTAGAGCTAAACCGAAGCTAGATATTCTTAGACTCGAGTTAAAAACATTTACCTTGCTCTGTAGTAGGAACAGATGGAACCGATGGAGGAAAAGGTACAGCAACATTAGCAGGAGGAGGAGGAGCAGGTGGAGGAAGAGCAGGAGAAGCTCTACAGTTATCCCCATACATCCAAAATTGTTCGATGAATGGAGCCTCGAATCCATTTGCTAGGCTTTTATCGTCATAATATATATAGCAACCGCCAGATATTCTATTAACTCTTGTATCGAATTCTATGCCGACGCAATATTGTAATCTGACGCATAAATCTTTGCACGTTTCAGTTGTACGAAACTGAAAGTAGTGAAGACCAGCGTTTGAACTGGTGTTGTTAACTAGACGCCAACCTGTCACACAATCTGAAAACGGTGTTTACAGATAATCAGCTCTCTGTATGTTAACTAAAACCTGCACTTATTAGCTAATGTAAAGTGTGTTTGAGATAAAAGTCATATTCGTCGAATTGGTTCTTTTCTGGTTAGACTCTCCTAAGCATCTGTGGTTATTGTTAAATCTCGGCGCTAGAAAGATGATTATTGCAAGTCGTTCTAAATGAACGACATCTAGCGCTACATAAACTGTTGATCTCTCGTTCATACAATTTGATAAAAAGTAATTGACGCGTGATAGTAACGTGCCTTAAAATGTATTTTAACAATGGATTATAATCTAATAGATAAAAATGGACAGCGAAACTTATATTATTTATATAATTGTGGGATGGCATGCCGTAGTCCAATTTTCCCCCTATCCCCTACATGATGACTCAGTAAGAAATTAATAAACCGTGTTTGTCGATTATTGTGAATTTTTAACCGCGACATTTGACTCCAGCCGAAACTAATCGTCTTTGCACGAGAACTACTGAAAATGCCAAAGCGTATTTGTCTGGGACTATCTCTCCAACTTCTCTGTATTAAAGTTTGGAGCTGTCTATTGCATTGAACGTGAACCACAAAGGCATATGATTAATATTTGAGAGTAGAGTAAGACTGCCACTCACCTTTCTTGTTCAGCGAAACTGTATAAAACATAAAACATTATCATCAAGTATCACGCATCCAAACAACATTTCCATAATTTTCATCGCCCGTTGTTTCAAAATTGTCAAACACCAAACTTCGTTCACATAAATGATTATAGGATATAAGATAAGTTTACAGCAGGCGTAATTACATTCTGATATACAGTAGGTCTAGTTAAATTTCTATACAACGTTTGGTGATCTTAATCCGAGAAGCTTCGCTGCAGCTCCCTGAAATTTTATTCAGGCAGGTGGGGGTGGAGATCAACGTTTTGTTCATTTTAGATAACTATGGGATAACGATGGGGGGGTCAAAAAGTGCCAAAATCACGTGACGTAATTTATGGACGACCCCTAAGGTATTTTTTTAAAAATCTGACCAACCCTGTCTATGGCCTAAAAACTTTCGTTAAGTTTAAATTTGATCTAGGCCTCCAATTCTCCCTCGACTTTTGAAGACTAGAGACAAATTTAGGTCAGATTTCAATTGAACTATAAAATAACGCACTGCACTTACTCGGAGCTAGACATTCTCGGTCAATAATGTACTGGACAGTGTCGTATTCCCGAAGAAATGTGTTATTGTTCCACAAGTCTTCTGCTCGTAAGTGTAACCAACAGCCAGGACGCGGATTCTCTGGGGCTTGAAAATCAACGGCAACGCATTGAGGTTCGTCGTGACAAATGTTGAGACACGATTCCGCTGTACTCATACCCTGATAGTGTAAGCCATTGAGCGAATCGATATTCGGATATCGAATCCATCGCGGCTCACAGTCTGCTCAAGATGAAAGTTATGAAACATATAAGATGCGATTCCTGCACAGATCTTAAAGAATGTAAATTGACGTAGTCAACGATTGTGTTTATATTTTAAAGATTTTGACATTAAAATAATCATATAAGAAGATTGTGCCTTTAAAATAATTATATAACAAGATTGTGCCTACTAGAAAATAGTTTGAGAAGACTTAAAGGAATAGCAATGTCAGTGGGTCACTAAAATGAAAATTTCCTGACCTAAGTCCAATTGTAAACATCTTGCATGTTTGAAAGAGAAAAATGTACACTAGGTCAACGTGCGTATATTCATAATTATAAGTCTCAAAGACTTTGCCATTGTCTCAATCCAATTTAAATATGGTACGTGAATTCACTGTTTTGTGAATTCGTTTCTGTAGTTTAAGTACCTACCGTCTTCAGGAAGAGAAAAGGCAGGAGGGGGAGCAGAAGCAGAAGGAAACTCAGCAGAAGGAAACTCTTTGCATTTTCTTCTTTCGATGCGGTATTGTTCAATGAATGGTACCAGATAGCCATTCGATAGGCTTTCCTCGTCAAAGTATGCATAACAGCCGCCGGATATCTGGTTCACTCGTGTGTCGAAATCTATACCGATGCAACCTTGCAATCGGAGGCACAAACGTTTGCACGTTTCGGCTGTGCGGAACTGAAAATAGTGAAGACCAGTGTTGGAACTGGTGTTGCTGTCGAGGTGCCACTTTGTCATGCAATCTGAAGACAGTCACCGCATGTGCTCATGCCATTTGGTGCACTAGCGCACTATGCATTATTAAACTGGTACTTTTATAGAATTGTAATGAAAATGTAACGAGAAACGCTGCACGCGACAATGCTCAATATTATTTAGAAAAGAGAAAGAGATGTCTTTAATTTCGTCTTATAGTCAGTGATCGAGGTTTTCCTCCATTGATCATCCAATAGAGAATTCCATAATGAGAGTTAGCGAATACAAATGATGAAGGTACTTCAATATTATTATTTTGTGTTAAAATTTAAATATATCGAAATAGCAACGTCTTTTGGATTTGGAGAAAGTGAAGGTACTTTATATACTAGAGAGCGATCAAAAGCGGATCGAAATTACTTTACTCAATTTACGGAAATTATCGAATGATACGTTATTCGAATTTTACTCAGAGAATTTCTCTGACTAAATGAATAAATCTACGATCGTGCTAAATGTGCATACTGCATCTTCAACTACGAGAACAAGAACCAGACCTCATCATTTTAAAATTGCATCGTTTGTTATCTCACACGACAAAATTGCTACTTTGATGATCTCTCTTTAGAATCTAAACAAACTGGATATTTCGAAATGATAGGGCGCCACAGAAGTCACTAAGTTACTTTTAAAAGTTACCTGTTAGAATTTTAATTGATGCAAAACGTTACTCACCAGCTTCGTTCGGCAGAACTGCATAACAAATATGCCACATTTACATCATTAGTAACTATTCATGCTGTAATTATCGCTGCATTGTATTAGATACTTTACTAGATACTTGCATGCATGCTGCTATTCTGCACCCTCACTCGTGTCCCTAAATTAAAAATTGCATATATGCAGTGTTTTATCCAGACTCCAGGCTTTGGGGGTGGGAACTGACTTGGCTGGAGGGGAAGAGACACAGTTCAATGCAAAAATATTTTAGTGCTGCGATTTTTGGGTGAATTTTGAGGTCTTTTTGGAGGGGCGAATCTCCCCTCCTAACAGGCCTGTATAAAACACTGCACATATGAGCCATGAACGATTAAAATACGATGCTTTATGAAGTGCATTGAATCCGGCGGTACGATGTTACATCGAGATGAATAGAACTTTTGAATAGCATATGAAATACGCCAAAGAACAATGTGTTATTTCAGACATTTGGAAAATGTGGAAGCAAAACATAATATTTGAATGCTGTTGAATGGGACCGTGGAGCAGCATGACGAGTCAAATATCTTCAGCTGCGTGGATTCACTGAAATAGTCAGAATAAATGTGCAGCCAAAACTTGACTTCTAGTCGTCATCTAAGTTTGTAACATCTGCCCGCGTCCTGGAATAAGGTCGGTTACAAACAACATGAACATAGGATGTATTCAACTAATCATTCATGAATGGCGCTGGTCTCTCTTTCGTGTTTAAAACTCCTCTATTCAATTGTGCTCCCATCGCTTACAACTTATGATGCAGGCTCTAGGAAATTCAATTAAACCGATACCTTTCTGGGATTAACGCTTTTAGAGAAAAACTAAAATATTTTGGATACATGTTTAAGCAGCCTGAAGTACGGAATCAATGATCATTGAATGATCAATGAAGACAATAGCAATTTATTGGCAGCACCGCCTGGTTGATGGAGAGTAGCTTACTTTATAATTATTAATTGAAAAGGCCTCGCCAACTACACTCGCTTTCATTTCCTATTAAATAAATAAGTAAGTAAGTACAGTGTAAGTAAGTAAAATCTCGTTAATTTCTATAGCACCTTTAAACGAAGTACCGAAATAGCTCCTTATTCCTATGCGCTTAATCTCAAAATGGAGTAGCTATAACCATAGGTGGGGTCGTTCATGCCGGGTCATTTAATTAAGAGGGCCAGTGACTGGGACGTTACAGCTATTAAGCATCAAGATGAATGAAATCTTTCGCTTTGGTACGATTTGGGCATATCATGAGTTCTGATATACTATAGCCTAATTGTCTGAAATTATGTTGCGCCAATCAGCGCCATAATGGTGAAAAAATTAATTTACACTCACTGGCAAATAGACAAGTCCGGTCAATAATGTACTGGTCCATACCACGAGGCGGGCGTAGCGTGTTATTTGGCCACAGGTCCTGTGGCTTCTGGTGCAACCAACATCCAGCCCCTGCAGTCCTGTCGGTTTGAAAGTCAATAGCTACACATTGTAGGTCTTCCTGACAGAAGTTGAGACACGCCTCCATTGAACTCGGACCCTCAATTTGGAAGCCATTGAGTGAGTAGAGATTAGGATAACGGATCCATCTTGGCTCACAGAGCGACTCTGGTCAAAATCAAAGACAATGCGTACGAGAAGAAAACGCCTCACTGAGTCGTAAATTAAGGAAGATAATAATTTATCCTGTCTGTTTAATAATGTTGCCATGATTTCAGACTTGAAACGAAAAGGATGCGAAGAATATAATGCGAAACTGTTTTTAGATCAGGATTATGAGGATGCGTGTAATTGTGTTCATACAGGATTTCTTAGTTATTAAAATTTTTGTTGACCAATGTACGGGATATGTATCCCCTAGGTCAACCCTTTTTCCATCATTTTTAATAAATAAATTGTAAAAAACAAGTTAAGAATACAATAATGTCAATGTATTTAGTTAAGTGTTGTGCTAGTTAAGTTCTTTCTTCTTTTTTGTTTCTTCTTGATATAATTTAATTTTGAATATTGAATATTGAGAGGAAAAAAAATAAAATTGACTGATTGATTGAGGATTTTAAAAGAAACACGGGTTTCACTAAATATTATACAGTTCGGTTAAATGTAGCCTATCTTTGTGGAGGCGGGATCTCAGTGAAGAATTGACTTTAATATAAATGAAAGTGGGAGTGGTGTAAACACAAAACCATTATCATGCCGATATGATTCACAGAATGACGGGTGCAGATTAGGCGAGTCAATATTGCATTTAGAGTTACCTTTATCATCGAAATCAAATGATAACGACACTGCCAAATAGGATAGTAGTATGAAAATTAAATACATGATAATAATGTGATCATAAAATACTTGAAGTTTAAGTGTAACTGTAAGGCATTTAAAATTAAAAAGCAGTCGTTAATTAAATTTTTTCGTTTAAATGATTTTAACAATCAGGACTTGAACGGACTGTCACCACAAACATAGACTCAACGTCATCATAGAGGATTATTTTCAATCCGAGCAACGATAAATTATTACGATACAATAGATTATTATGATGGATTGCCATTATTAGGAATAATTCATCCATGCAACAACAGATTAGGCATTATGATCGATGACCATTATTAGGAATTATTCATTGTTTATCATTAAGAATTTTCTTTGCCTTGCAGTTTCTTAAAACTAGCTGTCTAGACAGAGATTTGATTCTGGATGCAGTCTGTTTTGGCAGGTAACAGCCGTGCCAGCATTTGAATATTTCGTGCTCTCTGTCGGAATTATGATGTTTACCTGTGGCATAACCAGGATTCCAGAATAGGGCATTTATACATGTTTTATACCCAATAGTCTTGACGAGACGAGCAAGAAAAGAGAGTTTGTTGTCTCAAAAGCTTTCAAGTCTGCAGTTGCCTGGTGCGTTTTCCCGTCGACCACCACCACCCCCAATCATAACTACTAACCGGTTTTGGGCGAATCTCACGACCGATCCCGAACAGAATAGAAGACCGGGCCGCCTCATGCCCCTTCCCCGTTGTCACGCCAATGATGTTTATCCTTTTGTAAGCATTTGAAGAATTCATTAGAAGGACTTCGCACCCAAAGCAATCGTGCCCTTAGTGAAACTGCTGGTCTCTAGTCTCATTTCTCCGTTGAAAGTCTCATCAGCGAGCGACAAAGGTAGCAAATGAGGGCCTGTCCATTAATTACGGTTTGACAGTTGTCAGCAGGGGCCCGGGGAGGGGGTGTCAAGAGAAGTTGATGTCAGCAATTTCATTTTTTTACAAATAATCCAAAACATAGGAAGTTTCGTGGAATGTTATTTATTGCAACACAAATAAGCCTGATAAGGAAAAAATGGTCATCACCACACCACATTTTGACACTTGATGAGCAAAAAGGGGGAAAGGTCTAATCGCCGCAAAAATAACGACCTTCTAAAATTTTTATGGGGACCCGTCACTGATCTTGGGGAGGGTTAAGCAGTTTTTGACATAATAATAATAATAATAATAATAATAATAATAATAATAATAATAATAATAATAATAATAATAATAATAGGGGTCACTGAAAGTTTGACCGTTGTTGGCAAGGGAGAAAGGGTCAAAATTGGTCAAAAATTGTTGACGATCGACGTAATTAACGGACAGGCCTTGAGGGAAAAACGTTGTTCAGAATGTAAATTGAGGCATTCTCTTACTTTCGGGCCTTCGAAAATATTGTCGATATTTCAGAAACCGCACTATCCTGCGACGATAGGCCTAAATTTCTCGAAGTTTGGCCTGATATATTTGCCCAATCAAAAGAAATCAAAATCAGATAAGAGAAACGTTGGATTTATTCGGGCATAATTTCTTAGATCCGGCCTTAAAGAGCCAAGTAAAGGTTTGTTCGCACCGACCTGCAACCAACTAATTATATTATATTGATAATTACAATAGATTCAAATTTTGTACAGAATCATTCCAAAGAACGAAGTATACAGCCCTTTGCTGCTCGAATAGCTGTAGCTTTCAACGGCTGCAACAATTTTCAGAACGTCGTTGGTGTTCAGGGCAACTATCCCGCCATGACCTGCGCTCTCGTCGCTAGTCTGGCTCTTTGTCTCATGGGTGATGGCTATTAAATTTACTCCGTTGCGCTGGAGACGGAGGTGCAAAGGTTTCTCCAGAGCCGTTCCACTGCTGAAGTACACGTAATAATATCCGGCCATTTTGATTGTTACAGTTTTCGTGTTCTCGTCATATAGACCATCTTTATTGTACGTTACGATGTTGAAATCGAACGGATCCAATGGACGACCCATCGTATGCGAAACGTGATTTTTCAGGAGGGACCACGCCTGAGAGACAACGTATCTGGGAAGGTAGGGAAAGGCGGAAAATGTTACCGTCTGGTAGTTGTTCGCGTCGTAGACGTCACTGTGGTTTACCTTCAGGTGGAGTTTCGTTCCGACGGGACACTCGACGAGGAACTCACGCGATACCGTTGTCGCTCCGTTGTGCTGAAGGCTATTCCTCGTGAGAACGAACCGTTCCCTTTGACCGTCTGTTCTGATAAAATCCAACTCGACCCGCGTCGACTTCTTCGAACTGGATCCGGCCGTAAGGCTGACGAAGTACAGACCGCTGCGCGTGCAGGTGTAGCGATTGTTGGCCCGGTCGAAAATCCCGGACGCGTTTCCTATCGTCGGCACTAGATGAAAGGCGTCCGAATCCCTCAGCGGGACAGACCCGATGACATGCACCGTGCGCAAGATTGCATCGTCCGTCATTGCGTCCGAAACGCTGAAAACGCTGAGCATTGTTTCGGAGTTATTGCTGAACAGTGTGCCGATTTCCAGGGACAGTTGCAGCTTCGCCGACGGTGGCAGCTGCATCAGTCCGCCGCGACAAACGGTGTCGGGTCCGTCGTGAACTGTCGAACCCCAAAATAAGCCCAGGACACTTTCGCTTCCATCTACCAAGGATATCATTACCGATTGACCAGCGACCAGTCCAACGCAGATTTCTACGAAGTAACTACCGCTGAACGGTGCTCTGCAGACATATGTCGCGTTTTTGGATGACAATTTTTTCACACTGGTAAGATCGATAGTAAGCGGAACTATAGTAGTTGGATGAGTGATGATTCCGGTCGGACTCGCCGAGAACACAAATGGATGATCTAGAGGCAATTTAATTTTAAAAAATGCACAAACATCAATGTTCATCATCGTTGACTGCCATTATTGATTTGTTTTTTAATTCACATCTGCAATTTTCTCTAAAACATTTTCGAATAAATGTGATTTAGCCCCAGCAAGAATCTCCGTGACATACAGGTATTTCTATAGAATCGAAACATAGAAAAGATATATTTCTATCGCAAGTTTTACACAATTAACGATTGAATTTTGAATCGAGATCATAAATTTTCTAACGATTACGACCACATTTATACCTACATCTGCCTGCTCTATAATTATGCTATATGGCTGCATAATTTTAAATGATAAATCTTTATACATTTCCTACTGGTCTATTTTTTTACATACGTCTGTCCATTCTTTGGTCTAAATAATGAAATAATGAAATATATAGTAGACATTGTTCACTAGACATAGTTGGGCAGCATGATATGCCTATGTTCGAAGTTGGTCAATTGCTTTTAAGGATGGCGTGGCAGCCAGTCTAACCTGCAAGTTTTCTTCTCTCTGTAATTAAAATGAAATACATAGCCTCAACGGATAATTGAATTCTTCAGTAATATGCTAATGGTATGGACAGGCCCGTCGAGAGAAATTCCGGGGTCCTGGGCAGAGCAGTCACGGGCCCCTAAAAGTGTGGAAGTTTTTAATTTAAAAAAATAAAGCTTGTCCTCAAAAAGTCCAGCTGTTTCAAAATAGAAAGAATAGAAAGTGTGAAAAATTGGTGATAACCTTTTTATACTTGTCAGACTTTTATACTTGTCAGACTCAAGACGTTAAAGAAAGACACGTAATGCATTCGGCTGGCAGCAGCCCCCCAGTACCACCATAGCGTTCATATAATAAATAGTATTGCATGAGATAACATTATAGCAGACCCACCTGGGCCCCAAAGATCGCCGGGACCCCGGGCACTTGCTCTTCTGCCCCTGCCCGCCCCTCTCGGCGGGCCTGGGCATTGAAACTGTTACGCTATTGTTAGCTAAAAAAAGAGACACACCGATTGTATTTGGGGTGGCGGTTTAGCTTTGTAGCAGTGATAGAAATTGTAGAATTTGGTAGTAAATTATCTTCCCCTTGTAGTTGAAGTTCCTCCGCTGGAGCCATTGTAGTAGTCGTTGACGTAACGGTGGTAGTGGTTGGTGTCGTAGTCGTAGTGGTTGAGGTCGTAGTAGTAGTGGTTGGGGTCGTAGTAGTGGTTGGTGTCATAGTCGTAGTGGTTGGTGTCGTAGTCGTAGTCGTAGTGGTTGGCGTCGTAGTCGTAGTGGTTGAGGTCGTAGTAGTAGTGGTTAGGGTCGTAGTAGTGGTTGGTGTCGTAGTCGAAGTGGTTGGGGTCGTAGTGGTAGAGGTTGTTGTCGTAGTGGTAGTGGTTGGGGTAGTAGTAGTCGTAGTGGTTGGCGTTGTAGTGGCAGTGGTTGGCGTTGTAGTGGTAGTAGTTGTTGTGGTAGTAGTAGTAGTAGTAGTAGTAGTTGGTGTTGTAGTCGTAGTGATTGGTGGTGTATCGTAATCGTTTGCATTGTAGTTGTTAGTTTTGTAGTAGTAGTAGTGGATGTTTTAGTTGTAGTTTTTGGTGCAGCAGTGGTAGTAATTGATGTTGTAGTTGTACTCGTTGGTGTCGTAAATATAGCAGTTGGAAAAATTGGCATCGCCATGATTGTTGCTGCTGCCGCAGTAGCAGTCGTTGGCTCAGTAATAATAGTAGATGTTGTAAACTCGTTACTAGTTGTTGTTGTAGTCTTTGCTCTCTTAGTGATATTAGTCGATGACGTGGTGGGTGTTTCATTAGTAGCCAGCGTATTCGATTTTATCTTCGTATAGGAATTTAAAAGTTTTATCGCGCCAGCAATATTAAGGGTAAAGATTGGTATAACCTGTTCAGTAATGGTCATAGTAGTCCCTGAATCAGCAGATGTCTCGCTAAACAGCGTCGACATGTGCGTTTCGGAAGTGGTTTGTCGTGTTTTGGGAGTAGTTGGTTTTTTAATTATAATTCTTGACGATCTCGCTGTTCTACTAACATTGATATTAGTCAATGACGTGGTGGGTGTTTCAGTAGTAACAGCCAGCTTATTCGTGTTTATATTCGTATACAAATTTAGAAGTTTTATCGCACCAGCAATATTAAGGGTAAAGATTGGTATAATCTTAGCAGTCACATTAATAGTAGGTCTTCGCGTTACAAATAGCTTCCTTCTTCTAGTGGTTTTTTTGGTTTTAAGAGTTGCGCGTTTTGTAGTCGTAGGTTTTCGCGTGACGAATAGCTTCCTTATTCTAAGGGCTTTTCTGGCTTTCGGAGACGAGCGTTTTTAGTCGGTCTCGTAAATGCAGGTGTTTTAGGTTTGGACGTCATTATCTTAGAAGTCATTTTAATTTTGGGTCTTCGCGTTACAGATGGCATCTTTCTTCTAGTGGCTTTTCGAGTTTTAAATCTGACTCGTTTCGTAGCTGCTGTTGTAATTGTAGATGTTGCCGGTTCGTTAGTTAAGTGAGGCATTGCCATCCTAATAGTCGTTTTAGTAGATGATCTTTGAAGTTTATTCACTTTTTCACAGTCGTCTTTTTGGAACAGTTTTAATTTTAGGTTTGGGATGTTTTGCTTTATGTATTGCAGTAGTTTGAACGAGATATTTTATTTCATTTGTTTTTAATTTTGGTTTGCGATATTCTATTTCAGTGATTATTTCATCTGGCTTTGTTTTCCCAATTGTAGCTTTTCGTAAATGAGACTGGAACGCAGCTCGTGCAGGTATTTTGATTGGTTTCGTGTGTGTAGATGGTTTTCTTCCAGCATATGCCAACCCTGCCAACTTCAGCTTTGCTAATCCTGTAAACGCATATTTACAAAATAGTCGAGAAAACAGAGCGTAACGACAGAGGTTTTCAACACAGGAAAAATCCTACTAAACCACTTCAAATTTAGCTAATACATACAGTAGTATTATTCATTGTGTAATAAAGTCTTTTCGAAAGCGGTTTGATGCCTTAGCTAACGTTGTATTGTGTCATAAACTCTGAGACATCAATGGACGCTGGTGAGAATTACATTTTCGAATTAATTTGTGGGCATGGTGTGCAGAGTCAGGTGGATGCCCGGGGCCAAGTCAATTTGAATGCCCCTATCTTCTGATCATCTGGATTGACGAGCAAAAAGGTCGCCGATTCATGATTTGGATGTCCCCATCTGCTAGGATGCCCGAGGCCAAATTGATAACATACTAAGGGTTTTCATGTAAAGAAAAGTGTGACGAGCAAAAAGTCGAAGAGCCAGTTTGGATGCTCCCATATGGTAGATGCCCAAGCCACCACCCCATCGATCGCCCCTTCACTCTGCACGCCACTGTTTGTGGGCCTATCAAGCTGCCACAGTGCCACAACATGAAGCGATATATATATATATATATATATATATCATATATATATTATAGCTATTTTCCATTTATCTTTTTCCGTTGTTAATATTCCATATATATATATATATATATATATATATATATATATATATATGAATCACGAATCTACCTGCTAATTTGGCCAACAACTTCCAAGCCAAAGTTACACTGAAACTAAATGTTGTGAGATTCGAGTTCGAAACACATACCTCTTTCTAGAGAAAACGGATGAACCAGATGTGAAGTTGCAGCAGGGCTAACACCAGCAGGAACAGAATGACGAGCAGCAGTAGTAGAGGGTGGACGAGCAGGAGCAGATGCACAGTTATTCCCATTCATACGATATTGCTCGATGAACGGGACCTCGAATCCGTTTGCTAGGCTTTGATCGTCATAATATATGTAACAACCGCCAGATATTTTATCCACTCTTGTATCGAATTCCATTCCGACGCAGCCTTTTAGTCTAATGCACAAATCTATGCACACCTCAGTCGTACGAAATTGAAAGTAGTGATGAGCACCGTTCGAGCTTTTTGAACGGGTGTTGTTGGCAAAATGCCAATTAGTCACACAATCTGAAAAGAGTACTTACTCAGCTGCATGCTTTGAAACTCAGATTGCTTTTATTAGTAGAAGTGCACCGATAATCGGTATCGGCCGATAATCGGTATCAGTCGATTATCACTATCGGTCGTTTACAATCGGCTTCGGCCGATTATCGGCCGATTAATGCACAATTATTAGGATATTATTGTTGCTCATAGTAAAAAATGGAAATTATAACGGAAAAAGAACAACAGAAATACGTAAATCCTAAAGTAAAATGTTGAGTGGAGGGAGTTTGCATAGCCCTCGGTGCACTAGCGTCGCTACAACCAATCTGTAGTTTTGTGAATACCCAGTGGCAGGAGAGAGATCAGCGACTATACAACGGTAGAGCATGTCAGGTATACCCTCCTTTTCATTGGGCACCCTGCAACTACAGTGCCTGGTTTCTAAGATCGAGTGGTAAGCTGAGGGCAGTGCTGAATGATTATAGCCATGAGAGATTGGCGACAATAAATACTGGTGGCAGGTGCTGTATACTGCCAGTAACCAGTGGCGTCGCGCAAAAATTTTGTTAGGGGATGCCCACTCCTGACGCCTGCCCGCCGGCATGAACATAAACATAGACATAAACATAGATATAGACATAAACATAGGGGGTTAGCTCTCCGTCCCCTATAGCGTTTGCAAGCTGGTTCGAGGTACACTTAGGCGCAAACAACAGAGAACACGATTACTTTGAAACACGTGAGTGAAGCTATCACATACCATTCTCTTTCGACTGCACAGCTAAAAACATAAAAATATAATCACAGATCATGCATATGAAAATGTCTCCAAAATGTTTATTCCATTAGGTCTATACAAAAAAATAAACATGAACCTCCATTCAAGTCACTTATACTGTCATATGGCAGTGGTTTCCAAACTTTTTCGCTGGTGTACCACTTCAGACACTTTTCCAAAAATCCGTGTATACCCATAATTTTCAAAGTAAATTTAACTGTGCTCTGTACTATATATATATATCTATATATATATATATATATATATATATATATATATATATATATATAGTATAGTATAGTATAGTATAGTATAGTACATCGTGAATAAATTGCAATAAAGTGAGATGTGTTCCAGTTCGAACGCTGTAGAGCAAAATTGAGACATGGTATATTGAATATTCTTGTAGGATATTAAGCAATGAAGATGGGGACAAACGAAAATGTGATTTTCGTCAGATAATAATTATTTGTTTAAAACATGAAATGTTAGCATCTTTATACACTGCCTGTTCAATACTCCTCGCACTGGCTTCTGTCACATAGCTATTAGGCCTAATCAATCAATCAATCATTTTTTATTTCTCAAGATTATACAGGTTAAACATACAAAATTAAATAATTTCTTACTATGTAACAAAAAGAACATCATGATATGTAAAAACAATATATAATTCGTTTGAGAAATGGGTTGGCCAAAGGGTATAAAACCTGTCAGACGGTCAACCTATTTGGTTTAGTGATTTATAAGTGACAGTACTAATTATAGAATTTCAAAAATTGAAGGCAGGAGTGTCTTGAGTTGTATTTATCAAAGGCACTTAAAAGTGGTATAATAATTATATAGAAAAGTATAGAAGAATAAGAAATGATTAAGGCCCGATTCATTTGAACTATAAAGCAACATATTAGGCTACACTTACGCGGAAGCAGACATTCTCGATCGATAATGTACTGGTCAGTGTCATGTTCCTGACGAAATGTGTTATTTTTCCACAGGTCTTCGTGTCGTAAATGTAACCAACATCCGGGGTTTGGATGAGTTGGGGCTTGAAAATCAACGGCGACGCATCGAGTTTCGTCATGGCAAAGGTTGAGACATGCGCTTCCACTGTATCCACACCCTTATAGTGTAAGCCATTGAGCGAATAAATATTAGGATGTCGAATCCATCGTGGCTCACATACCGACTCTGGTGAAATCAAAAGTGCAGGAAGCAAGATATACACGAATTTTGACTGATGTTGGCTGATATGGTTAACGATTATAGTTATATTTTGAAGATTTTGAAGATTAAAACAAATAATATGAAAAAATACTAGAAAATAGTCTAAGAAGACTGAAAGGAATAGCAACAACCCTGCTAATCGACAAGTAAAAGAACATATTCTTGCCTGATTATAATAAGAATTGACTCAGGATAAAGATCATATGCAAATAGAGTTTTATATTTCTACAGCATGGCTATTGAACTAAATTTCACGAAGGGATAAATTTTGTACGATTGGCGTCAGAGGGCCAGGTTCAAATATTTTTAAAGTTGCCATAAGAAATAGAAAACAGATTTATCGTTTCAGTGGTTTCACTGGTCATTTCGCAATCCATTTAGAGGGCCAGATCTGGCCAACGGGCCGCCATTTTAATACCCTCTGTTCTGAAAAGTATGTAAGTAAATGCTCTTCAGAATTTTGTTCTCCGTTCAAGTTTCAAAGCTCGCTTGCTTTGCATTCACTTTAATAAAATGAAGACAAATTGAAAAATTCGCTGTTGAGTTTTGCCAATGGCTTCTAAACATTGAAATCGTTCCTCTAATTTATGCTCTTACCATCTTGTGAAAAAGAAAACCGACTGAGGGAAGAAGAAGAAGACGTCGAAGGAACAATAGCAATAGTAGCAGTGTAATCTTTGCATTTCTGTATTGCAATGCGGTATTGTTCGACGAATAGAACCAGCTGGCCATTCGATAGACTTTCCTCGTCAAAGTAGACATAGCAACCGCCGGATATCCGGTTCACTCGTGTGTCGAAATCTATACCGATGCAACCTTGCAACCTGAGGCACAAACGTTTGCACGTTTCGGCTGTGCGAAACTGAAAATAGTGAAGACCAGCGCTGGAACTGGTGTTGCTGTCGAGATGCCACTTTGTCATACAATCTGAAGACAGTCACCGCATGTGCTCATGCCATTTGTTGTAATAGCGCACTATGCATTATTAAACTTAGTATATGTAAACTTAGTATACTTTTTATAGAATTGTAATGAAAATGTAACGAGGATCGCTACAAATGACAATGTTCAATATTATTTAGAAAAGAGAAAGAAATGTCTTTAATATCGTCTTATAGTCAGTTATCGAGGCTTTCCTGCATTGATCATTCAAGAGGGCATTCCGTATTGAATTCAGATAGTTGCATCAATGGTTTTCACACAGGCTTACTTAGCCTCCTAAACCACTTAAAATCACATTATTATTATTATTATTATTATTATTATTATTATTATTATTATTATTATTATTATTATTATTATTTGATAGTTAGCAAAGACAAATGAATGCATTAGAATATTCGCTGTGGTAAATATTTCAAAATGGTAACGTCTTTTGAACTAAAAGAAGTGAACGTATCTGCTAAATTGATCAGAAACAGGATAGAGACAACTTAATTCAATTCGTGAAAATTATCGAATGGCCCGTTATTCAAAATTTACTCAGAGAATTGCGTTGACTAAACGATTAAACCTCCGATCGATTATAATACTGTTACTTCACCTTTCTTCAACCATGAGATTTAATTGGTTTTAATATTTTAAAAATTATTTCCTATGATAGTTTGCTAAAGCTCGACAAAATTGCTACTTAGATTGAGATCTATAGAATCTAACTACACTGGAGGTTTCGAAAAGTGCATCTCCACAAAAGTCACCAAGTTTAATTTCAGTGTACAGTGTAGGACGACAGTATCAATTAAATGCAATATCATTTCACGATTTACAAGTACGAATTCAAATTGATTCAAACAGTTACTTACCTGCTTCGTTCGACAGAACTGCATTAAAGAAAATATACTGTATATTACATCATTAATAATAACTGATAATATATTGTGGTATTGTATCAGGCACTTTATTAGACACTTGCATGCTCTCATTCTATGCTTTTATTCCTCTGTATAACTAAATTCCGTTAAAATTAACGTCTCTAACCTCTTTTTACTGTCAATGATCGAGGTTTTCTTCACATTTATGAAGAACACTTCAGGAAATTCAATTCAACCAATATATTTCAGGGATTATTAATTTTGGAGAAAACCCGACAAACGGTGAATAAATATTAAAACAACCAAAATCAATGAGCAATCGCAGTGGCAATAATCACTATCAATAGTTCCAACCAGCTGATTGAAAGGAGCTTACTCTAATATAAATTGGAAAGAACTCTGCAGTCTGCACAGCCACACCACTTTCTATTTTTAAACTATAAAGATACATGAAATTTGTCACTTTGGTCCAACATCGGCGTATAGTGAGTCCTGTCATGTTATAAAATGATTGAAATTATTTTGTGCCATAATGGCGAAAAACAAATTGCACTCACTTGGATTCAGACAAGTTCGTTCGATAATGTACTGGTCTATGCCGTGAGATGAACGAAACGTGTTATTTGGCAACAGGTCTTCTGGCTGCTGGTGCATCCAACAGCCAACCCCCGCAGTCCGGTTGGTTTGAAAGTCAACGGCGACGCATCGGAGTTCGTCCTGACAGAAGTTGAGGCACGCCTCCACTGAATTCAGACGCATATAGTGCGAACCTTTGATTGAATAGAGATCAGCGTAACGAATCCATCTTGGTTCACAGACCGACTCTGGTTAAAATTAAATAGAGTTCTCACAAGAAGAAAGAAAGCGTCTCACTGAGTCTTAAGAGTAATGTAATTTAGGCCAATTCCCCGTAGTAGGCCTAAAGTTTTTATGATTTTGGGCTGAATAGAATATATTAGAAGAATATCAAATGAAATTGTTTTAGAGCATAATTATATGCGGACTGTAGTTGTTTTATGCATAATCTTAGATGAAACACGTTTTCCACAGAAATAGTGAATTACATCAGGGTTAAATGTAGCATTTCCTGTGAAATCACCATCTCAATTATTACTTCAACTTAAGCCCATTTACAACTGTTTACGTCGGTCTCGTCGATCTCGGGAACGAACTATTGTATTCTCTCGCGGAAGACCGCTTCTTCGGATTTCACCGGCGGATGCTACCGTACGGAGAATTCCTACTTTCAACCTGCGCATTCTCAACACCTACTTCCGTAACTCGCTGACGCGTCAATGTTGCTGAACTATTTCTAGGAAGGACCGTTCTCAAGAACTCAAAACCGGATTTCTTTACGGCGGCAAAGTTCTTTTTGCCATCCAAGTGGACCTTTTAACATCGTCACCTTCTTACCTTCATTGACATGTCAGCGTTGTCAAAGCGCTTTTGACTTTGGTATTTTTAACTATGCTACAGCGCTATATAAATTGTCAAATTAACATAACATAACTTAAACTGAGAGTGTCGTACTACTAAATTATCCCCAGTTATAATTTGCAAAATCACTAATTCAGAGTACGCGAGTTTCTGTTACATACAGAGTTACCTTTATCATCGAAATCGAATGATAATGACATCGTAAAAAAGTGTATTAATATGTAACTAAATTGCATGTATAAGAACATGATCATTAGAATTATTCAAGTTGAGCCATTAGGCTTTAAACCTTTAGATTTATAAAGCAGTCGTTAATAACATTTTTGTTTTGAATAATTTTAATAACCAGAACTTGAACTGACTTCAACACAGAAACAGAAACAACGTCGTCATAAAGAATTATCGCAAATTTATCAATTATTGATTAATATTATTCATTATTATATGGAACAATTCATTGTTTACTATTAGGGATTTTGCTTGCTTTGCAATTTCTTACAGTTTTATGATGTCATTATCAATCTGCTGCGCCAGAAAAATGCCAGAGTCTGTAACTAACGAATCCCTATCCAAGCGACACTGCCTCGCAATTTAGGTAGAATTTCGTGTGTGCAGTGCATGTACTGTATTAATCTCTGCACAAGACAAAAATACTCCTTCTAATTAAGCCTAAATGCTTATATATACACACAGTCACACACACTTTTTGATGTTCCGAATGAAAGACCAACAACCAATTATAAGAGTTTTCAAATTAATTTTCAAATTTAATTATGCATAAGATTGTCTCTTTGTTCGACTTGAGATGGTAAAAACCTATATTTGTTTGATTGTTTGCATTAGGCGTCCGTTATTTAATATTAATATGTATTATAATAAATCTATGTAGACTATGGAGACTATGGTTGCCGTTAATCCAATGTTGCTAGGCAACATTTTGAAAAACTAGTCAAAGTTCTCTAAAATTTTTGAAAGGCAAGTAAAGATATATTTCCGTCCTGTTGAGTTTATGCATAGGCTATAGGCCTATATATTGCCTCAATTTGTTTCAAATCAGATTGCATCGTGGTTTTCCTATCTACTAGAAAATGTGAAACTGTTAAGGACTGGGTTATTTGTATAGACAATGCTTGAATTTCCTAATAGCACTGTGACGGTTGCACTATTCTAAGCTAATCTTAAACCAGAGGTGTCATTTGTGTCATTTGTCTTAAACCAGGGGTGTCACTGATGACGTCAGTAGGCAGGGGAAATGTATAAATAAGCAAGGAAAATGGCATTAAAACTTGAATAATAGCTAGACAATTATTATATTATATCAAGAACACTGTCAATGTGCGGGTTTTGGGCCACCCTGTAATTTTGAGTGATTGCTTTAGGCCTATAGCTTTTGATATGCGTATAATAATAAATCTATAATATTAGCATTAGGCTTTAATATATTATACACTAGATGCCGCCTATCTATGACAAAGGCAGCCGAAAGTTTACGCCAAAAATCCATCTTTTTGGCACGATGTTGTCATGGTAACCATTGTCTATATTATTATTATTATTATTATTATTATTATTATTATTATTATTATTATTATTATTATTATTGACAATTTTTATAGCGCCAAAAACATGACATAGATCAAAATCTAAGGCGCTTTACACAATATATATATATATATATATATATATATATATATATATATATATATATATCCAGCGTATATATTTAATTGATGCACACCATGACAACATTGTACTAAAATGGCGGAAACTTAGCGTCATCCATCAAATGGCTTTGTAGAAGATTTTTAATCTGTTAGATGGTTAGCTATCTACATTTCAAAAATTTATTACGACGCCAAATCATTTAGGCGCTGCAGTGTTTATAAAGAAGCTCTGCTGTCGTAGAAACCGGTAGACTGACTAAATTGCAAGGAGGATTTCCGTTCTGCGCTGCTTTTGTTTCGCGTCAAGGATCAACAAAAAAGATTCAACATGAATCTGCGGTGGGTGAGGAGAGGTGAGTAGATCCGTCCAAATGGCGTTTGGCTCTGGTGATTGGAATGATTACAACGATGTTTGTCAGTCTACTGACCCGACGGCTCACTGGGTAGTGGTGACTCTCCACCTAGTGCTCCGTACCCCAAGTACTGACTTGGTACTTGGGGTACGGAGTACTTGGAGTACTTTCTTTGGTGTTGATATTGGTTTTATTGTTAATTACACATATTCATTATTGGCCCGGGCCCCCTCCAGACCGCCGGGCCCTGTACATTTGTCCTCTGCCCCTTTCTCGACGGCCCTGCCAACGAATCATCATTCGGGGATTTTATTGGTCCGGCGGTCTTATACATTATCAGCGGGCGATATACAATAATTAAATCAACGTTCCTTCTAAGCGGGCGATAACAGTGCGCGCTGCGCTAGCGACATTGTGCAAGGGTCATTGTGCTTTGTGCAATATTTTTTTACAGCGTTACGTTTTAAACCTAGAAATGGAAAGAAATTGTGCTGCTCTTTTGCATAGTCTAGAGTCTAGACGGGGGGGGGACACGGCCCCTTGTCTCGCCCCAAATGACACCCCTGGTTTAATATTAGTTTAGAATAATGCAACCGTCACAGTGCTATTAGGAAATTCAAGCATTGCCTATAAAAATAACCCAGTCCTCAACAGTTTCACATTTTCTAGTAGATAGGAAAACCACGATGCAAGGAATTAAGAAATAATTGAGAAATGATTGTGATATAGAATTCATAGAAAACGTTTACGTGATATTGTATGCGGTTTTGAAGATGTTCAAACGGACAATATAGAAAAGATTTACGTGAGTATAAATGAACAGTATAAGAAACATTTGAGAAACTATAGAAATGCGTTGTTTTGAGTAGCATATTCTATGTCGGAGAAACAGTTGTGAATATAACTGTGTGTGTGTGTTGAAGAAAAGGAATTCATTTATTGATCAGTGCATTGTTTATTTGTCATACATTAAGACGAAGAGGTTCTAAAAGTGCATATTACATTGAAGAAAAAAAGAACCCTCACATGCTTAATAGGAGCTTGTGACAGTGGGCCGTATCTTAGTCTTCTAAGTCTAGTGCGTAACTTGATGGAATTCAATCATCCTGTTAGAGTCTGCCAGCAGATGGTCACCTACTGATGAAGTCTCGCGGTGGCGCCATAGAAGTTTATTGATTGATTGATCGACCTGATTTTGCTAGGCCTACAGATCGTCCCTGTTCACCTGTTTAGACTGAGTTGACTCTAGTTAGAAAAAAACTCGATTGTTCGAAAGTGTCAAGTCGATATCAGTCATATCACAAGCCGAATTAAGCGTTAAATCGAGCTCCACTTCCAACCATAAATTACACTGGTCAACAAATTTTATGCAAGTTTTTGTTTCCTCTACAAATTTTGGTGAAACTAATAGATTTAATATTTAATACTACGCTAATGAAATTAGTGCCTCATGTGGACGTCTGATTTTAATGTATTGTTCAAAGTAGTCTCTTGAATTGAAGAGCCTACGTGACAGATGAGGGAAAAGACTTCGGCCAGGATTAGGGTCAATGGAAATTCACAAAGTCATGAAATCCACTGTTTTTGGCATTTGTCTTGAATGCCGTGAATTTTGACAAAAGCCTTGAATTTCCGTGAATTCAGACAATTATATGAAATAAATAACATATTCTTGATCACTCAAGTGATTATAAAACCTGATAATACTATACTTGCGCCAACAATAAAAAAGTCCGAAACATGACTATAGAGCGAAGTAATAATTAGTTTCTTAATGCTTGTAGTAGCTTACTTATTTATTCTTTACGTAACAAACGCCGACATTTCTTATCTATTCTTTAGGTCTACGTAACAAGCGCCGCTGACGTCATCCAAGTTTATCAGTCATTAGTTTCAGTCTTCACAATTAGTTATTTTTGATTCACCGCTACTTTTGTTTAATGATTGTTGGAGTTAAAGAAGGTTTTGATTTTCTAGTTGGCATAGGCGGGATGAATACTGCATTTCATTATTGAAACATCATGTTATATATAACATAACAATATATATAACATATAACAATATATATACATATATAGTATACTATACTGTCAATTCGCAGTGACAATTTTCTAAACAATGCATGAATATTGAGGTTTTGCCATGAATTTCCATTAACCCTACTTAGGATGTATATAATAATGTATTGCTTCACTTTCTAGCCTTCTAAAACCTCACACACACAGTGTTTATTCTAGCCACCTAGACACTGGAGAGTTTAAAAACATTTTTGTGGGAGTGGGGTGGGAGGAACAGACATTGGGGAGGTCATACTACTTGCTAAAATGTCTAAAATTTTGGGAGGTAAATTTCAAACTTGGGGGGAGAAATTCCCACCGGAGAAGGTCTAGAATAAGCACTGCACTATGCGATAAGTAATCAATATCTCGATATTTAGTAAGATATATTTAATAAAATACTGAGATGAATTTAATTCAAATTCAAGATCAAAACTAAACTCAGATGGGTGAAGCGTCGTATTTATACGGCATAATTTCTTACATCCGGATTCAGTCAACAGACTTGAGGCTTTGGGTCCAGTGACAATAGTAAAGAATCAATATCTATATATAGCAATCGCCATATTCACATTGGGTACAAAATCATTCCAAAGAACGACGTAATAAGACCTTCCTTGGTCGAATAGCTGTAGCTTTCCACCGCACCAACGACCTTCAGAACATCGTTGGCGTTCAAGGCTACTATTACGCCGTGTCCCTCGCTCTCATTGTTGTTTTGAGTTTTTGGTTCATGGGTGATCTCCATTACCTTTACTCCGTTACGTTGGACGCTGAGGTGCAGGGTCTTATCTTCACCAGTTCCACTGCTTACGTATACGTAATAGTAACCGGCGATTTTTATTTTCACGACCCTGGTGTTCTCATCCCATAGACCGTCCTTATTGTAGGTCACGAGGTTGAAGTAGAACGGGTCCATCGGAGCGCCCTGCGTATACGAAACGTAGTCTTTCAGGAGCGACCACGCCTGCGAGTCAACGTTCTTGGGAAGGTATGGAATCACGGAGAACGTATTCAAATGGAAGCCAGCGGTGTCGGTGAATTCCTCGCGTTTCATTTTCAGCACGATAGACGCTCCGGCGGGGCAGTCTAAGAGAAATTCGTGGGCAATCGGTGTTTCCCCGTTGCGTCGAACGCTGTCTCTGACGGTAATAAACGTTTTCGTATGACCGCTCTTCTTTTCAACGACCAACTCAACGGTGGACGTTGCGTGCGCTTTCGCACCGACCGTAAAGCTGGCGAAGTACAGTCCGCTGGTGGTGCAGACGTATCCACTCGTGGACTTGTCGAAAGCTCCTCCGCCCGGAACTCCGATCGTCTGTACGAAAGACAGCCAGGGAGAACTCGAAATGCCGCCGTTACCGACCGCCTGAACGGTACGTTGACGGCCGTCGTCCGTCATGGCGTCCGAAACGCTGAAAACGTTGAGTATTGTTTCCGAGTTGTTGCTGAATATTTTACCACTGTCGAGAGACAGATGCAGGGCTGCCGACGCCGACAGCTGCAGCAGTCCGCTACGACAGACGGTTTCAGGGCCGTCGTGAACTGTCGACGTCCAAGACAAACCCATGACGGTTCCCTTTTCATCTGCCAAGGACATCACCGCCGATTCACCAGTGACCAAACCTAAGCAGATTTCTACGAAGTAAATACCGTCAGATGGCGCTGTGCAAGAATTGGACGCACTATTGGACGACGGATTTTTGACGTCGGTACGATCGACGGTAAGAGGAACTGGATTAGACGGAGCGGCGACAACCCCTCTAGGACTCGCTGAGCACAGAAATGGACGCGATAGAGACGATTCTACAAAGAGCATTGCATAGTTTTCAGCAATGTTTTTTCTGAGGTCTCATAAACTTCGCTTTTCAATTCTAGGTACTGAGACAAAATTATCCATCTAATGCGCGTTTCTTCACAACGACAACAGTACCATCGTCCCTACTACTCTGACTGCCCGATTTCGTCTTTTAAACAGTAAATCTTTATACATAGGCTAGCTATATGTGTGACTATTCTGATATTCGTAGCACTTTGTCGTCTGCGGATGTGTAACTAATGGTAAGTTTAATATACTTCTTTATGAGTGTTCTCGTTTTCACTTTTCTTGTATAAAATACGCGGTCAGCGGGACAGATTTCAGGAACTCAAAATATTTGTGCCCTAAATTAGAAAATAATTTATAAAACTCGCGTGGAAGCCAGTTTTAGCTGAAAGATTTATTCTCCATCTATACCATGATCTCCGCCAACAATTCAATTGTTCAGCAGCACGCCAATGGCATGGAACCTAAATATGCCATATACTCAATTATAAAATAAAAAGAATAAAGATACACTTACCAACGGCAGTAGCTGAAGTCGTAGTGGTTGTGGTCGTTTTCTTAGTGGTAGTGGTTGGTGTCGTAGTGGTAGTGGTTGGAGTCGTAGTGGTAGTGGTTGGAGTCGTAGTGGTTGTGGTTGGGGTCGTAGTGGTAGTTTTGGTAGTGGTTCGTGTAGTAGTGGTAGTCGTTGGTGTTGTAGTGGAAGTTGTTGGCGTCGTGGTGCTAGTCGTAGTCTTACGTTTTGTTGTAGTAGTCGTTGGTGTCGTCTTAGTTGTAGTCGTTCGCGTAGTAGTGGTACTAGGCGGTCGCGTAGTAGTAGTAGTCGATGGTTTTTTCGTTGTGGTACTAGTCGGTCGTGTAGTGGTAGTAGTTGATGTTGTTGGCCTTGTAGTGGTTGTTGTCGGTCGCGCAGTAGTAGTAGTCGATGTTTTTTTCGTTGTGGTACTAGTCGGTCGCGTAGTGGTATTAGTTGATGTTTTTGGCCTTGTAGTGGTTGTTATCGGTCGCGTAGTAGTAATAGCCGATGTTCGTTTCGTAGTGGTAGCAGTCGGTCGCTTAGTGGTAATAGTTGATGCCGTTCTGTTAGTTATTGGTCTATTAGTGGCACTAGTTGAATTTATCTTGACAGTAGTACGTGTCTTAGTCGTCTGTCTCATACTGGTAGTCTTTTGTGCTGTAATTTTAGTAGTTGGTTTTGCAGTGGTAGTATTTGGTCTTATAGTTGTAGTGACTGGTCTTTTTGTGGTAATATTTAATTTCGTAATGGCAGTCTTTGGTGTTGTATTGCCAGCAGCTGGCGTTTTAGTGGTATTAGACCTATTTGGTTTCGCAATGGTAGTCGTTTGATGCGTCGTGATCTTATTTGTTTTCACAGTGGTCATGTTTGGCCTTTTAGTGGTAGTGGCTGGTGTTATTGTGATTGTGGTATATTTTAGTTTCGTACTGGTATTCTTTGGTGTTCCAGTGGTAGTTTTTGGTTTCGCAATGGTAGTTATTTGTGTCTTGGTGATACCAATCTGTTTTCTAGTTGTAATGCTTGGTCTATTGGCGGAGGCAGTGGTAGTACTTGTTATTTTAGGTGTCGTCGATGTAAATAATGTTTTAGTAGTTTTCCTCTCAGTCGAGCTCCTCGTGGTTATTTTAGTACTCATTTTAATAGTAGATTTTCGTACTTTCTTTTTTCTAGTGGTTTTTCTGGATTTAAGCGTAGAGCGTTTTGTAGTAGGTCTTGTAATTGCAGGTGTCGCCGGTTTAAACGTGATTATCTTAGAGGTCATTCGGAGAGTAGGTCTTCTTGTTACAAATAGCTTGGTTTTGATAGTTGCTCTTCTAGTTGTAAGTGTGACTCGTTTTGTAGTTGTTGTTTTTGCAATTGACGGTTTTGTCGATTCCTTAGTTCTTTTCGGCGTTGTCATCTTAACAGTCGTTTTCTTTGGAACAGTTTTCTTTTTAGGTTTGCGATGTTTAGTTTGATGTATTATAATAGCTGGGATAACGTATTTTATTTTATTTATTTTCATTTTAGGTTTGCGATTTTCTATCTCGGCAACTGTTTCATACGCCTCTGGTTCTTTCTCTGCCAACTTCAGCTCTGTGATTCCTGAAAACGCATTGTTGCAAAATATTTGCTGATATAGTTTGCGACACAAAAGAAATCCTACTAAATCACTTAAAATCCAGTTATTGTTATTATTTGCTAGAACATTACTTCGTTTCGAAAATGGTTTGATGCCCTGATTTTACGTGGCATTATGTCACAAACTCTGAACTAGTTTACGAATTTCTGAAGTTTAGCGAGTATTTTGAAGACGGACATACACTGTAAAGTGTCATGAGCGAGCGAATTTGAAAATGGTTCGTTAACCAAATAGGTGCAACAGACCAATTACTCGATATGCTGCAAAGTCCAGCATATGTGGATATATATATATATATATATATATATATATATATATATATATATATATATATATGTGTATATATATATATATTATCTGCTTGGATTATATATAAGAAACAAAACTTTTCATAAGATGGACATCTGACGGCTGTTTTACATTGTTGTACATTGTTGTAAACGATTTATCATTTCTGAATTTGGACAAGTTCTGATAACATGATGATGGTGAGAATCATCACCATAGGAATAGCAATGTAATAAATAGTAATAATGACTAAAACAAATACTGCGACTAATAGCTAGTATAATAAAACAATGCATCTTTATGCCATGAGTTCTAATACTGCAGAGGTATCAATTGGCGCTCTTCCAAAATCAAATCGCGATTAACCAGGTATCGGTAAACAGCAGTCAATGTGAGAAGTATTCAAGACACACTGGAATAAAGACAAGCGGGAGGAGATGTGTCTATTGTGGATTGGAAGATAGTAAGATACTATGGCTACTGGAAGATAACAGAAAGATAAAGAGAATTCCCGATTTTAGTGGTTAAAAATAGAATGTTAAATCACGTTTTGTTTCGGAATGAGGGTCGCTTCACTGTTACACCGCTTCAGTTGAGAAACATTACAATTTCATTAACTTACATTATTTCTTCGATTCCACATACAGTAGACCACAGACCTTTACATGCTTCGGTGCGAGTGAGATTCAGATGTGTCGATCCTTTCTGTGATAACAGACGTGTATGCTTTTTAGACAACCAGCAGAACGAATAGGCTTTTGTAGACACGTCAATATCAATTCCGATGCATGTTGATACGCTGATACAATGTGCCTTACAATCGGCAAAAGACGCTTCAAGAACTGGAACTCCTTCGGCCATGTTCGTGTCATGCATAGGGGCAGACCAAATATATTTGCAATCGGGTCTTTCCTCTGCAAATAAAGGACAGATCGGTCAATAAAAGCCTAGTTCCACAAGAAAACAGTGTTTTTCATGCATTTTTCTTTAGAACGAAAGGCGAAATAAATTGCCTCTCAAACGTTGCCGTTTTGTCTGTATACTGAAATGAATCGTGCATTTCTTTCTTTGTACAACAACGTGTCCGGTAATTTTAAATCGAAAGACTCGAAGTTGGAGTAAATACCTTTTCTTTCAAAAGAGGAAGGAATTATCATAGGACGTGGATGAGGATGGGGTGAAGGAGCAGGAGAAGAAACAAAGAACGCAACTGGAACAGCAGCAGGAGGAGGAACATACGAAGTAGGCTTACAGCTCTTTCCTGACACACGATATTGTTCGATGAATGGAACCTTGACTCCCATTGATAAGCTTTCATTGTCATAGTATATATAGCAACCGCCAGACATTTGATGCACTCTTGTGTCAAATTCCATGCCGACGCAATCTTGCAAACCAAGGCATAGATCTTTGCACACCTCAATTGTTCGAAACTGAAAGTAGTGCAGACCACTGCCTGAACTGGTGTTCTTTGCGAAAAGCCAATTTGTCACGCAGCCTGAAAATAATATTTACAAGTAATCAGCTGCGAGTAAATAACTCATATTGCACGTATTAACTAATTTGTATTTGTGACAGATGCTCGCTAAATAGATCCCTTGATGAACTGAGTTTTCTCAAGCATTTAGGTGGACACTATTATTGATAAAACTCGGTGTGAGAAAGATAATTATATTATTAGAAGTCGCGCAAAAATGAATGAAATCTAATGAATGCTGCAAAAGGGAATTTTATCCCTCCCATATTTTGCTACACTTTTACCCAAAAATAGACAAAATAGACATAAAAAGATCATCCGCATATTCCGCAGTTTTCCCCCGAAATTTTACTAGACTTCTACACAAAAATGGGTTTCACAAGCAAAAAAAGTAAAGTAAGTCTGGTAGGGGATGCATCCCCACTCATCCCCCACATGGAACCGCCACTGCGTTTGACTTAAATTTTGTCTTGCATTTCCAAATTCCAGCAAACGATTTAAGGAAGATCTCATTTCAACTTCATACCAACATGTTGTACTAACCCGGAAGCAGGCAGGCCCGGTCAACAATGTATTGGACGGTGCCATGGGACAGATGGAATGTGTTATTTTTCCACAAGTCTTCGGGTCGCAAGTGTAGCCAACATCCACTGCTCACATTCTTTGTGCCTTGAAAATCAGCGGCTACACATCGAGGTTCATCTTCGCAAGTGTTGAGACACGCTTCCACCGTATTGGCCGCTTTACGGTGCAAACCATTGAGCGAATACATATTCGGATATCGAATCCATCGCGTCGAACAAGGCGACTCTGGTCAAAGTAACCGTACAAGATGCACGGCTTACATGAATTATAACTGATGCAGGTTATTATCTTCAAATACTTTGGTCACATTTCATAGAGGTCAATATTCCAGCAAAATGAGAAAACTGAGGAGAGTGAAGTATAAAGTTCTGTGATAGTCGCTTCATACAAGTTGATTGCTTGATTTCATTGTGCACTGTTGAGCCTAGTATGTAAGCCTATGTGCGAGCGTAGCAGACTAGATGATAAAATAATAGAGCCTAAGCGACGCAGTTCAAACATAAAGGGGAGAAAAGAAGGGTTGATCTTTAACTTGGGTAACTATATCTGAGAATTAAAAATTCATAATTCATTCTCAAGGATTTTTTAAACGATGCAATACCATAAAATAAAAGCTCATATAGGTCTAGTGCACATAGGCCTGTGTATTTAATTATTGTATGGCAAAACAAATTCATTGAAGGCGATACTCGTTCGACGATTTGTATCCCTACCAGTAGCATGTATAGAAAAGAGACGAGGAATAGGAGGAAGAGGAGGATGAGGAGAAGGAGTAGAAAGAGGAGGACGAGGAGGACGAAAAATACGAGGAGGAGTAGGAGTAGAAAGCATGGCGACAGAGGCAGAAGTAACTTTGCATTTCTTTCGTTTAGCTCGATATGGTTCAACGAATGGAACTTTGTGGCCTTTCGTTGCGGTTTTCTTGTCAAAGTACGCATAGCAGCCGCCTGATAATTCGTTAACTTTTGTGTCGAATTCTATGCCGATGCAGCCTTGCATTCTGAGACAAAGTTTTTCACACATTTCGGCTGTGCGGTACTGAAAGTAGTGAACTCCAGCGTTCGAACCGGTGCTGTTGTCTTCATGCCATTCTTTCATACAATCTGAAGACAATTATCGCATAGACAGAGCCTTGAATATGTACGGACGCGCAATGAATTGATAAACTTAAGGTTTTAGAACTATAGTAGATTAAGTAAACCACGAGCACTATACGTGTCGATGTCCAATATTGTATCGAAAATAGAAACAAATTTCTTAGTGTCATTTTTACAGTCAGCAGTCTAGGCCTTCCGTGGCGGATCATCGACATGTAGTAGAAATCCCATAATGAAGAGGCAGACGTGCAAATTAGCGCAATGAAATACCTAGCTTGTTAATTGTCTGCCAACTTGCTACGTCTGTTTACTAGAAGAAAGTGATAGTGCATATAACACAATGCTCAGAAACATAAAGAGCTGCTTTATACGATTCATGATCAGTATCGAATGGAATATTACTCGAATAATTATCCGACAAATTTGGATAGCCAATTGAATAAATGTACATTATGACTAATATTTGTATTGTATTTACGACCGCCGAACCTATTTCGTCGTCGTGGTCTGTGTTGCAACTGAGTAGACTCAAGGTTTTAACGGCATTGCAAAACGAGTTACCAAATTTAATTTTAGCGTTATGAGGAACTGTCAATGCACTGTTAATAGTAAAAATTTCAATCCATTCAAACCGTTTACCTGTGTCGTTTGGCAGAACTGCAGAAAAAATATAAAAATATTACATTATATATCATTCTTTATATTTTTATAGCTGCATAATAGGCCTACTAAACACTTCACAAACTACCTGCATGCTGTCGTTCAACTCTTTAATATACATGCCTGATTGACGTTAATCTCATAAGCTTTGTTAGAATTCTTGGTAAAACAACGAAGCCTACTGCATCGGCATATAAAACGGATGTAGGCTAATATCAATGTGTCGTGAAAGGGAATACTTAGGACAGACTGATTTGAAGTTACTGAAATGTTGTCGAATTTAACAGAAATCGTGTCTTCAAATTTACTAAGATTAAATGGTGCTCCAAGAAGTAGAAACTCAGTTTTTGAGTGGTTTAATGAAAGCTTGTTATTGAACATCCAAGACTTGACTTGATGCAGACAGAGAGATAAGTTTCCAAATTACACTGATGAGGTCTTATCATCAAAGGCAATGAATAAAAAATGTTCTCAGACAAGACATCCGGTATCAAGTTCAAATTTCCCTCCTATCACAATCATGACGACTGCTCGATTCCAAAAACTCCTCCCCCGAAATTCAACGCATTCCACCCAACATCTTTGTCCAAAATACGCCAAATTATTTTCTCTTTACCTAATAAACAGTGTCTGCTGGTCCAAGTTGCACATGTTGAGTGTCCTACCTCACTGCAAACGGTTTAAATTATGTTACGTCTTAATGGTTGAGGGACAAGTTACGCTCACTTGGATTTAGACATGTTCGGTCAATAATGTATTGGTCCATTCCACGAGGCGAACGAAACGTGTTATCTGGCCGCAGGTCTTCCATCTTTTGGTGTATCCAACATCCGGAACCTAAAGTCTTTTCGGTTTGAAAATCAACGGCGACACATCGGAGGTCGTCCTGGCAAAAGTTGAGACACGCCTCCATTGAATTCAAACCCAAATAATGTGAGCCATTGAGTGAGTAGAGATTAGGATAACGAATCCATCTTGGCTCACAGGGCGAATCTGGCCAAAAATAAATACAGCACTTACACGAATAATACGCCAAGCTCACAGTCTTACCTAGGTCTTAAGCACTGGAAGTTAAGTTAGTGATGTTCTAAGCAGAGTCGGCGCGTCACTTTTTGGGGCCCCCTGCAACTTTTCGATATTGTGGGCCCTGTCATTCATATATTCAACGTTTACGTTACTTCAATAGTCAATGTATATATATATATTAGGGTGGTCCTTATTCCTATGGAAGAGAATATTTTTCGAGAGTTTTCAAGTCTGACCCCCTAAAATGTTTCCATCTGGTATAAGAAGTACACATACCAAATTTAGTACAAATGTTTTACTTCTAAGAGGTCGCTCAAGGTCTCAGAAGAATGTAGTGTTTAATAAGAAGAAAAACGTCAAATTCGGACATGCCCTCTTTTAGATGGCATTACATTTATTATAAATTGACATTTAAAAGTTAACCGAAATGTTCCAAAATCGCAGTCAGATTACTGTTACTCAGTTTCTGAACTATCGCCACAGTAATTTCGCTTTAGGCACCCAGGATATCTCTTACGATGATCAGAAACGGCTTGAAGTAAAAACTGCAACTGTTCTTCGTCTTTGGTCAAGCTACCAGTAAATTCCTGAACTAATGCAACCCCTCGTTCAGCATGATCATTTGTTACTTGAAAAGTCTTAACAGTATTACAGGCTAAGTTGTAATCATTCCTGTCATGCCATTGACATACCGGAGTGTGTAAAAAATCAGAAGGTAGGTTGAGCTTTGTGAAAAGTGACATAGTCATCTTAGTTGTAAAGTCTTCCAATGATTTAGTTTGAACTTCATCTAGCAAGAGGTTAACGTGCTGTGGCACCATCAGTACATAGCATTGCCATCACCATTTTCTACTTTGTATCATTAGAAACTCTGTCATCAAACAAAGAGAGGCCGACCAACTCCTCAGATAAGTACCAAAGCTGACCTGCCAGTTTCATTGACGTTTTGCAGGAAAATCGCTTGTGAAATCTCGTGTAATCAACTAAGGACTTCAGTAGATTTAAATCGTTATAGGGTGCGCCCACTGCAAGAGGAGCTCTTATCCACCCGACCACATAGATTCTAGAATAGAAGATGCAGAGGCTTCGAAGACCATGTAATTGACGTTGTGCCAGTTTAAGTTGAGAACGAAACATCCATACCTTGAAGGTATAAATCACTTTGCTCATCCAGCGAGCTAGATGCATGGGACCAGGTGTCGACCATACTACGCCACGACATGCATGAGTACCCAAAAAGATCAAAGTTATCTCAATCAGCTCCTTGTAGTCGTCACGTGGTTGTTGTTGTGATAATGCAGTTTGAAGCTCCTGAACTACATCATCCCTTATGTCAGATAAGGCCTCAAAAACTTCAATGTCACTCGAATAATCTTGAAAATGAGTTTTATCGATTTTCTTCCATTGTTCTTTAAATTTCTTAAATAGTGGAATTTCTGGAGATAAGGTAACGCTCATGGCTTCATTGAATGCGGCGGCAGCAACCAATTCCAAGATATGATGTCTGCAGGCTAAATGCAACAGACTACGACCAAGCAGTTCCTGAAGTATAACACATGCTCCATTGCTCAGTCCAGTATTTGAACTAGTTGTATCGAAACATAAACCACATACACTATAAGATATGTTCCAAACATAGCAAAGACTGCACGAGCCTGCTCCTTTCCAGTGCCTGAACATATTTGAGGTACCCCCAGCAACTGTGAGCCACCACCCAACAAAGAAATCAGAATAGCCAGGCGATCTACCTTTTGTTTTCCAGAAAGATCCAGTAACAGCTTTCCATCCCAATGTACCAACAATTTTACCCCAGGTTTGAAGCTTCCATGAATTATTGAAAAAAGCAGCTCGTCTATGTTCTTGCCTCTGACGGCGTATAGTGCTTCTATTAAGAGCCAAACTTTGAATGTCGCAACCAATACTTTTAGCAGTTTCTGCAACAACCGAAACTGCTGATCTATCTGAAACTTTATTGCGATCCAGTACAGCAGACAGTTGAGGAGTTAATATTTGCTGTCGTCCACGCTTGGCTCATGGGGGATGCTGTGGAAGAGAATACTGAGCACCACCCTCATTACTTGAGGATTCATCATCTGAACATGAAGAACGGTCAGCGTCTAAGGTGTTTAACAAATCCACCGCACCTACTTGTGCCTTCAGATGTCGCTTTCTTTCTTTCTCAGCTCTTTCTTGTCGTCTTCTCTCTTTACCCGCTAGTACAGTATCAACGGAAGCCATGGTCCCTCTGCGCCCTTTCTCTCTTTGTGATAGGAGAAAATCGTTAAAACCTAATTATTGATAGTTAGACTGTACCACACAGGCTCCTTCATTTTAAGTAATTATCACTTACTACCATGGTCGTTGCTTCAATGTTTCAAGTTGTTTAGCATATGATGCAAGAAATAGCATAATTTCATAATAGAACATAATGCCTACATTACGCAATACTTTGATGCGCTTGAGCAACCAGTTAACAATTGAATATTGATCTGCAATTTTGTACTAATAATCTACTTATAAAAAGGAACAAATATCAGGGGTCAGACCTAGACATTTCAAAATTTCTAAAATAAGGACCACCTAATATATATATATATATATATATATATATATATATATATATATATATATATATATATATATATGGAATCCTACTGCTTGGAATATACAATCCACGAAAGTCTGGACTGCGGTTCCCTTTTGATTTGGGAAATTTGTAATATTTGACCTGTACAACTGCAGGTTTCACAGTGTCAGTATGCAGACCATTTGATATACTTTATGGTCAAGATGGGAGGTCAGTACCGAAAGTAGTTAGGCTTACTTCTAGCGGCAACGCTTGAGAAAATTGCTATAATTATTATAACCGGTCTTTTGAAGATGTACGCAGGTCACGTTGATTGTGACACAGCAATCATATATTAACCATTTCTTCAAATTAAAATAATTGGCTATAAAAACGAGACCCCCTAAATATCCGAGGCCGTGGGCCCCCTGCGGCCGCAGGCATTGTAGGCCCCACGCGCCGGTACTGGTTCTAAGATTTCCGAAAACGAAATGGACGCGGAACTTATCCTCTTTGACTGTTTAAAGGCATGATTAGGGCCTACCAATGGGGCCTGCAGACGTGTTCATTCGGAATTTTCACTTAAATCCGTTTTCGAGCATTATGATAAACGGCAGTCAGGCTATGTAGGCCCTAATAATATTATAGTCACCATATGGATGAACAATTTAAATAAGACCCACTTAAGCAGAGGGTTGGTCCAAGAAAGAAAAACTTTTTTAGTGCAAGGGTTGTGGACAAATGGAACAGTTTGGACGAGGTGGGAGTGACAGTTGAAACAGTAAACGGATTCAAAGGCTATCTAGATAAACTAGGTTATTGAATGCAGATGGTTACATCAGTGGTTTTCACACAGGCTTATTTAGCCTCCTAAACCACTTAAAATCACATTATTATTATTATTATTATTATTATTATTATTATTATTATTATTATTATTAAGATTGAAGCACGGAGTGCTGTAGCACAAGATAATCATGTATTTATAGTTAGCAACATGATGGAAGCAAATTAGACAGTAAGAACCTCATCATGTTTAAATTGCTTACCTTCGTCGTCGGAAACGAACGCTAGCGACATCGTAAAGCAATGCATTAATATGACACTAAGGTACATTTTAAAAAGGATTATCGTTTAAATTCCCTGAATTTAAACGCCTGCATATCAATGTAGGAAATCGCACGGCAGTCGTTAGATTCATTTTCTTTTAAATAGTTATATTATTCAGATCTTGAAACGAATGTCGTCACAGATGTCGAAGCGGTGTCGTCATAAAGGATTGTTTTCAATCCAAGCCATAATAGACTGACAGAATTAATGATTATTCTTAATTGCTTTTAAGAATAATTCGTTGTTTTATGTTAAAGCATTTGCATGAAATGAAATTTTTACATATAAAACATCTAGATAGAGACATTATTCTAAGAGTTAGTCTGTTTAGAGAGGTAGATCTAATAGCTTTGTAATCTCGTTTTCTCTTATAAAAAAATCACACGTTCATACTCTTTAAAACATCGGAAAATGCATTCTGAAGGTGTGACTATTATCATCCTTTATTATTAGTCTAATTTATATGGCGCCGTCAGGGCCGTTTTAGGGGCTTCGTATAGCCCCCGGCACTCTCATGCTCGTATTTCGCAGGTTCTTTGCAGCTTAAACAGCCAACACAACGCAAGTGCTCATCTTCCATTGTTTCCATTTTAACAGCGACTGTTAGAGCTACGAACGTTATTACAATTTTATCTGCTATTTCTGTAATATTTTTAGGTAAAATAGCCTTATAGGCTATTCTTTTGTTTTCAATATTTTATTTTCTGGCTATCGTTGCGATTCGTTAGCCCCTGAAAGCTTCGTAGGCTCTTAACACTATTTTGTCAGTGTGCCTAATGGATAAGGCATCCCTTAGCGCTGTGGACGTGGCGAGTGCAGAAGGCTATGCCAGTTTAGTAAACATGACTTGAAAAAGATGTACTCGTTGCAGTGGCGTCAATCTGTAGTAAAAGCTGTGAGGTCCACCTAGTGGCGGTTCCACGTGGGGGATGAGTGGAGATGCACTCCCCCACCGGACTTCCGACTTTTTTCGCTTGTGAAACCTATTTTTGGGTAAAAGTCTAGTAAAAGTACGGGGAAAATATGCGAGAAAATTGTTGGTCAGTAAGTAATTAAAGACATTGTTTCCCAATCAGGACTTATAAAAACTAGTTGTCATTATCACAAGATTCGCGTTTCTACAATTGTAAATTTAACGATGCATTGTCCGACATATTTACGACATAGGTTACAGTGATTAATTTAATTTTTAAAAAAAAAAACTTGAAAGCAAAATAAGATAACAGAAGATGCGCTCCGTTTAAACTGGATAATGGCTTAAATCGGGATTCAGTCTGCAAACTAAAAGCACTGCGCGCACCATTAACAACAAAGTATTGATAAATGTATTAGCAATCGAGAGATCTAGATATCGTACAGAATCATTCCAAAGAACGCAGTGTAAGGACATGTGACAGCCGAATAGCTGTAGGTTTCAACTTCTCCAACGACCTTAAGGACATCGTTTACGCTCAAGGCAAGTATCGTGCCATGACCTGCGACCGAATGGTCATTTTGAATTTTTGGATCGTGGTTGATCTCTATTAATTTCTCTCCGTTACGCTGGAGACTCAAATGTAACGCCTTTTCTGCTCTAAGTCCGCTCCTTATGTACACATAATAGTATCCGGCCACTTTGATTGTTACAGTTCTTGTCTTCTCGTCCCATAGGCCATCTTTATTGTAAGCTATGATGTTGAACCTGAATGGGTCTATTGGCTCACCCTGCGTATACGAATAGTAATCCTTCTGGACGACCCACGCCTGCGGGGCAACGCGTTTGGGAAGGTATGGAAAGACAAAGAATGTTTGTAGATTATACTTGCTATCGCCACTGCCAGTATAGCCACTTATATTCGTGGTAATTTTCATTCCAGCGTTGCACTTAAAGAGAAATTCGACAGACAATGTCATTTCGCCGTTGACTACGAATGTGGTCTTATGGCCGCTAGAGGTAGTAAAGGTCAACACAAGCCACATCATATCCTTCGAATCCGACCCGGCCGCAATGCTGAGGAAGTACAGCCCGCTGCTGGTACAAGAGTATTGATTGGTATTTTCGTCGAAAACCCCGGACGCGGTTCCTATCTTCGTCACAAAACGTACCACATCGTCAGGTCCCGGAGGGACAGAGCCGACGGCATGTACCGTGCGCAAGATTGCATCGTCCGTCAAGGCGTCCGAAACGCTGAACACGCTGAGCATTGTCTCGGAGTGGTCGCTGAATATTTTACCACTGTCGAGAGACAGTCGGAGAGTCTCCGACTGCGGCAGCTTTAACAGTCCGCTGCGGCATATGGTAGCAGGTCCTTGATGAACTTTTGAAGTCCAAGCCAAATTCATGACAGATTTACTTCCCTTTGCTAAGGATACCTGTGCAGGTTCACGAGCGATCAATCCGACGCAGATTTCTGCGAAGTAAACACCGGCGGACGGCGTTTCGTAGGTTAAGGTTTTCTTGCTGTTCGACGCCTTTTTGACGCTAGTAAGATCGATGGTCAGAAGAACTGGATTTGATGGAGCGATGATGATCCCGCTCGGACAAGCGGAGAATACAAATCTGCGATTTGGACGCAATGCTACAAAGAGAAACGCATATTTTTCAGCAATGGTTAGCATAGTTTTGAAACTGGCTCATACATATTTCTATCTGAAGTCTCATAGACTTCACTTTTGAATTACGAGTAAAGATAAATCGTGTCGAACTGAGATGGCCTCCTTCACAGTGACAACTGAACAGCCTTCTAAACTACTTTTACTCCAATACAACCGTCTTTCTTTACAGTAAGTCTTTAACATATGTGTGTATTCTGATATAGACCTACATATATAATATGATATATATAACAAGGTTTAAAGTGGTTCAGTAGGGTCTGCCCTGTGTGAGACCCTACTGAACCACTATAAACCTTGTTATATATTATATTATATATGTAGGCCTATATTAGAATACATATCTCTTCTGTGGATGATCATTAAATAGGAAGTTCAATGTAATATTAATTCTTCATGGGTTCATTTGTGTTCACCATTCCATAGGACTGATTTCGTGAATCCCAAGTATCTGCGTTCAGAATTATTAAATTATTTTTAAAACTCGCGATAAGCCAATTTTGTCATAAGATTCATGTTCTCTACCAATAATTCAAGTATTCAACAGCACACCAATGACATAGATCATTGTTGTAGCCCAGAACCAGTTATAACATGGAAGGATACACCTACCAACAGAAGTCGTTGGTGTTGTACTGGTAGTCTCGGGTTTCGTAGTTGTAGTCTCTGGTGTTGTAGTTGTAGCAGTAGTTGCGGTAGTCGTAGTTCGTGAAGAAGTGGTAGTGGTTAGGGTCGTAGTGGTGGTGGTTTGGGTCGTAGTGGTGGTCGTCGGTGTCGAACTGGTAGTGGTTGGAGTCGTGGTAGTGGTTGGGGTGGTAGTGGTTGAAGTGGTAGTGGTTGGAGTCGTAGTGATGGTGGTTGGGGTCGTACTGGTAGTGGATGAAATCGTAGTGGTAGTGGATGGAGTCGTAGTCGTTGTCGTAGTGGATGGATGGAATCGTAGTGGTAGTGGATGGAGTGGGTATGGATGAAATCGTGGTGGTGGATGGAGTCGTAGTGGTAGTGGATGAAATCGTAGTGGTAGTGGATGGAGTCGTAGTGGTAGTGGATGGAGTCGTAGTGGTAGTGGATGAAATCGTAGTGGTAGTGGATGGAGTCGTAGTGGTAGTGGATGGAGTCGTAGTGGTAGTGGATGGAGTCGTAGTGGTAGTGGATGGAGTCGTAGTGGTAGTGGATGGAGTCATAGAGGTAGTGGATGGAGTTGTAGTGGTTGTAGTGGTTGTAGTTGGTCTGGCTGTGGATTGAAGGTCTTCTTTAATTGAAGGTCTTCTCGTTACAAATAGCTTCTTTATACTAGTGGGTTTGCTGGTTCCAAGAGTTGCGTGTTTTGCAGTCGGTCTCGTTATTGCAGGCTTTGATCCGATCTTTTTAAGCGTTTTTCTCTTGGAAGTAATTTTTGCGCGTTTTGTAATCGTAATATGGGGTTTTATCGTTTTATCTTTGAGAGTCTTAGAAGTTATTTTTGCAGTAAATCTTGGCGCTACAAATAACTTCTTTTTACGAGTGGATGTTCTTGTTTTAAGTGCTCCACGTTTTGTAGTTGTAGTGAGAATGGTTGTTTTCGTCTTCGTAGCGGCAGTGAGTTGCTTAGCATTGGTATTTGTCGATTGTGTGGTAATTCGGGTGGTAATGGTAGTGGTTGGAATGGTAGTGGTAGAGGTTAGGGTCGTAATGGTGGTCGTTCTTCTCGTAGTGGTTGTGGTTGGAGACGTAGTGGTTGTTGTTGGGGTCGCAGTGACAGTAGTTTGGGTAGTAGTAATGGTCTTTCGTATCTTAGTGGGAGAGGTTTGGGTCGCAGCGGTGGACGTTCGTTTTGCATTGGTAGTCTTAAGAAACGTAGTGGGAAAGGTTGATTTCTTAGTGGTCGTAGTTGGCGTAGAAGTTGTAGTGGTTGGGGTTGTATTGCTGGTTGTTCGTGTCTTAGTGGTAGTAGTTTGAGACGTAGTGGTAGTGGTAGGGGTGGTAGTGGTAGTTGTTTGGATGGTACTTGTTTTCGTTCGTGTCGTACTGCTAGTCTTTGGAATCATAGTGGTTGATGTGGGAGTCTTGGTGTTAATGGTTTGGTTTTTAGGGATAGTGGTTGGGGTCGTAGTGGTGGTAGTTCGTGTCTTGATGGTGGTGGTTGTGTTGGTAGTGGTAATGGTTGGGGTGGTCGTGATAGTGTTTGGGGTCGTAGTAGTTTGCGTTGAAGTGGAAGTAATTGGTTTAGTAGTGAGAGTGGTTGTTCCTGTAGTAGTATTTGCCGTTTGAATTCTATTGGTAGTCGTTGGTGTCTTCGTAGTGGTAATTTTATTTGCGGTAGTAGTGGTACTAGTCGTTTGTGCAATAGCGGCAGTTGGCTTTGATGGTTTTATAGTGATATTGGTGCGTCGTTTGGTGGTGGTTGTCTTCGAAGTATTTTTGATAGTAGGTCCTCGCGTTGGAAATACTATGTTTTTGTCAGTTGATTTTCTGGTATAAAGTGTTGTGCGCTTTGTAGTCGATCTCATAATTGTATGTGGTCTCGGTTTGTACGCGATTATCTTAGAAGTCATTTTAATTGGAGGTCTTCTCGTTACAAATAGCTTCTTTATACTAGTGGGTTTGCTGGTTCCAAGAGTTGCGTGTTTTGCAGTCGGTCTCGTTATTGCAGGCTTTGATCCGATCTTTTTAAGCGTTTTTCTCTTGGAAGTAATTTTTGCGCGTTTTGTAATCGTAATATGGGGTTTTATCGTTTTATCTTTGAGAGTCTTAGAAGTTATTTTTGCAGTAAATCTTGGCGCTACAAATAACTTCTTTTTACGAGTGGATGTTCTTGTTTTAAGTGCTCCACGGTTTGTAGTTGTAGTGAGAATGGTTGTTTTCGTCTTCGAAGCGGCAGTGAGTTGCTTAGCATTGGTATTTGTCGATTGTGTAGCGGGAGTAGTTGACGTTGATGGTCCCGTAGCGGTATTGGTCTGTCGTGGAGTGGTGATTGTCTTAGAGGAAATGTTAATAGTAGGTCTTCGCGTTGGAAATAACTTCTTTCTTCTAGTGGTTTTTCTGGTTATAAGACTTGCGTGTTTTGTCGTAGGTATCGCAATAGCGAGTATTATTCCTTTATACGCGAGTGTCTTGGAGGTTATTTGTAGAGATGACTTCTTTTTCTAGTGGCTTTTCTTGTTTTAAGTGCGCCTAGTTTTCTAGTTGTTGCTGTAATTGTAGGTTTTGCTGGCTTACTATATTCTATTTTGGTAATTGTTTCATATGCCTCTGATTCTTTTTCACGTAGACCTATAGATTTTGGAAAAGTTTGCACGGGCAAAGTGTGTGTATGGATTTTGATTGATTTGGTATGTGTAGGTACTTTATTTCCAACAAATGACAACGATGCCAACTTCAGCTTTTTGATTCCTGTTAACACAAAGTTGCAAAAATTGCAATGCTAAGCCCCTTGAAAATCCAGTTAGTTAATAATTATGCCCATTATAAAATTAAGTCTTTTCGGAAATGGTTTGATTCCTTTACATAAGCGACATTATGTTACAAACTCTGAAGCAGTTCAGGGATTTCTAATAGTTTACTGAGTGTTTCGACTAAGAGCACAGTGTCAAGATACTGTGGAATAAAGAACAGCGGAAGATGTGCTGTAATTCTAGATTTGAAAATACTGCGATTAGTGGAAGCCTTAATATAAAGGCTAAGAGAATTCTCAATTTTGGGATGACAAAATAGAATGCCAAATCACGTTTTGTTTCAGATCGAGACTTCACCATTTCCTCCGTTTTAGTTAAGAAATATTACAAACGCCACTTATTTCTTCGATTCCGAATACAGTATACCACAGACCTTTACATGCTTCGGTGCGGGTGAGATTTAAATGTATTGATCCTTTCTTCAATGACAAAATTGTGCCCTTTTTAGACAACCAGCAGAACGCATGGGCACTCGGAGAAAAGTCAATGTCAATTCCAATGCACGTTGGTACGCGAATGCAATGCGCCTTACAATTGGCGAAAGACGTTTCACGAACAGGAACTCCTTCGGCCATGTTCGTGTCATGCATAGGAGCAGACCAAATATATTTGCAGCCAGCTGATTCTTCTGGGAAAAGGACACATTTGTCAATAGAAGCGTATCAGCTATTGTTATTATTTATTATAAAAGTTAAGTCGTTTCGAAAATGGTTTGATGCCCTAGATTTCGTGGCATTATTTCACAAAATCTTAGGCATTTCAAGAATTTCAGCAACTACTGCACTGGATGCTGACTAAAGATGAATACAGGTGCTGTCCATTAATTACATCAACAATTTAGGGGAGGGGTTTGAAAAAGTTTGACAGTTGTTGACAGGGAGGAGGGGAGGGGGTCAAGAGAGAAGTTGACGTCAACAATTTAACTTTTTTACAAATAATCAAAAACTAGGAAATTTCATGGAATACTACTTATTACAATGGAAAAAAGCATGGCAAAAAAGGCCATAACCATCACATTTTGACACTCGACGAGCGAAAAAGGTTAAAAATGGTCATAACCGCAAAGATAATAACCTTGTTATTGCGACCTGTCATTGATCTTGGAGGTGAAAAGTTTTTGACGTAATTATGGGGGGTAACTGAAAGTTGACAGTTGTTGACTAGGGTGAGGAGGTGTCAAAAATTGCCCAAAAATTGTTGACATAATTAATGGACAGCCCCACAAAGGATTATGAAATATTTCAACGCCACTTATCCATTCGATTCCATGGTGTAGGCCACAGACCTTTGCAGGCTTTTGTGCGGGTTAGATTTAGATGTGTCGATCCTTTCTGCGATGATAGAGCTGCGTCGTTTTTTGACAAAGAGCAAAACGCAGAGGCATTCGAAGAGGTGTGGATGTCAATTCCAGTGCAGGTTGATACGCGAATACAATGCGCCTTACAGTCGGAGAAAGAACCTTCATGGACAGGAACTCCTTCGGCCGTGTTCGTGTCATGCATAGGAGCTGACCAAATATATTTGCAGTCAGCTGCCTCTGCAAAAAGTACATTAGATTTTGCTATAGCATTGTATAGGAAATTGCAATAATCAAGTCTATAGGTAACAAGAGCATTGGCAAGAGGAATTAGTTCAGACTTGGGCACAACATCACGAATTCGTCGAATGTCTATAATGTGCATATGCGATGACCATTTAACTTAGTCGAAATTGTTTTGGCTGAGAGTGAGATGATAAGAAATAACATTTAAGAATGCGTTATGCAGACACCTAAAACGCTGGTAGGTCTAATATCTGAAAGCGAAAACCAAGAATATTAAAATCAATAAACATTTTTGGAATGAAACACATAATTAAACTATAATATAAAGAAAATAAGATAGCAACAACCATAAGAAATATTAAAAGCAATAAAAAAATCAAACATTTTTATAACATAGAACTAGAAAGAGAATGAAACACATCATTAAACTATAATATAAAGTATAAGGTATTAATTATAAGATAGCAACAGCCAATAGAAATAATTAAAACCGGTTCTACGAACAAATTAATATAAAAAACGCATCGCGACGTAAGGACTAAACGGTCTCCAAACATATATTATAACCGTCTATCAGAAACGCTTGCAAGATATAAATGCCTAAAATTACATACGTTCATACAAAAACTATAAGGAAGCATAGAAAAGCAGCTGAAGAAGAAGAAGAAGAAGATAATCAGTGAAATATTGCAATGTCTTGTCAACATCGAATGTTTTGAATTGACGCTTTAGCTCACATAACCATGCTCCGACGTTTTAGATCTAGGCACGCATGACTAAACATTTAAGTTGATTGGCTAACGGTGACTAGGGAATTTCAACCGTTTGGTACTTAGGCCCCTAAATTCCAAATGAAGACAAAAAATACGAATTTTTGACTAATTGATTCTCAACCAAATGAGCGTTCAGCCGTTCACCTTTGCTATTGCGTCAAGTTCTAAAAGATGGTGGTATTTAGTTATGAAAACTCCCACCCCCAGTTTTCAATCGAATTTCCAGATGTATTCAGCACAGGTTGCAAAAGTGCTACAGTATGCCATGCATACTGTAGTTGTATTTTGACGTGTCTTTTTGGTTTGGACACAAACTTGCACGGTATTGTTAAACCGAAACCATACATTTTATACTCGAAGCAGAAGCAATTACCTTTTTCTGCAAAAGACGAAGAAAGAGAATGAAGAGAAGCAACAGCTGGAACGACAGTCGAAGAAGAAACATATGGAGTAGCTCGACAATTATCTCCTGTTATACGATATTGTTCGATGAATGGAAAGCCGAATCCACTTGATAAGCTTTTACTGTCATAATATATATAGCAACCGCCTGATATTCGATTCACTCTTGTGTCGAATTCCATGCCGACACAATCTGGTAATCTAATGCATAGATCTTTGCACACTTCAGTTGTACGAAACTGAAAGTAGTGCAGGCCACTGCCTAAACCGGTGTTGTTGGCGAAAACCAAGTCCGTCACACAATCTGTAAATAGTATTTGCAAGTACTCAGTTGCGTGTATCTAAACTCTTATTGTACTTATTGGCTAATGCGTATTCGTGACAGATGTCCCCAAAATACTGTATGAGTGTAGGTCCTTTGCTGAATTGAATTCTCTTAGACATATATGCGAAGAGTATTTGCAGCCTAATTGATAAATCTCGGTGTGAGAAAGATGATTATTACAAGTGAAGCACAAATGAACCATGGGCGTCCGCATAAATTTTTCAGGGGTGAGCAAAACAAGGTCTTGTGACGAAAGAAATGAATAAAATTTTTCAGAGAGTGCAGTGCAAAACAAGTTTTGGGACGAAAGAAACAAGTAATTCATAATTCCACAATTTTTCCAGGGGGATGCAATTGCATCCCCTTGCACGCACCTCCGGACGCCCATGAAATGAACGAAAATGCAAGTTTTTTGGCTTCAGCTCTTTACAAAGTGGGACTAAATTAGAAAGAAACAAACTTATGGGTGCGAAACCTAATTGATTACGAAAAGGATAATGATCAGCCGGATGCACAAGATAGCAAATGACGGAGTCCTAGAAAGGAAACATTTCGTTTCCCAAGGATGCAATATAAATTGTCATGAACAATAACAATAACAATAAAGCATCCCTGCGAGAAATAATACGAAGAAGAATGTACTACGCGGTCACATCATGAGAGGTTTGGCCGGAGACCTACCATCGATGATAATGGAATATAGCATAAGAATAGAAGGAACAAGAGGTAAGGGTGACCAAGAAGCCGGAGAAGGACGTCTTTGACTGGACAAAATTAAAGAAATGAAAAAGAGCGACATAAAAGAATAATAGCGTTGCGCTACTGAAATTTTTTCCTATAAAATTGGTATATACAATAAATTTATGACCATTCAGATCAATTATCGTGTAATTTCTACAACGAATAACATTTGCTTTCAGCTGAATCAAGCTGTGTTTGCGTTAGGACAATTGGAAAAAATACAAGAAACGTACTATTCCTCGATTACCACTCTGTCAAGACTGCTTTTTATTTTTAAAGGTGAGTGTCGCTTTAAAAGTGATTAAATTATAGTATTAAAACACACATTGTGGTCCAATAAATTAAAAAACTTGTTATTGTGGCTATATCTTTGTGAAATTATGACCAATCGTGATAAAACTCGGTTGGACTATAGCTGAACAAACTATGTTCAAGTTGTTCGCAGCATGTATTGCTAGTGGCAACTGTATGTCACGAAAAGAAAATCATAATGTAATTAATTATTCATTTACATTGCATAAAATTGGCAGCAGTGGTCGTAGTGTTAGTGGCAAATGTGCACAGTCGAATAGAACAAAGTGATAGGCTGGCAGGAAGCATCTCCTGCAACAGCACGCCACAGTAGTAGCCTAGACGTCATTCACCTTGATATCCAACTCAATGAGGATTGAGCTGGTGCAGCCCAGTTTGGTTAAAACAATGGAAACCATTGCTGACTTTCTGAACGTTGGGCGTTTGCGAAGCAGACCGTCTCGTCGGTAATGTCGCGTTTCTTGATTGCAATCGGAGCGTAAATTCGATCATTCTGTAGGTTAACTGGTGGAGCCACTGTGAAGAATTCTGTCCGGTGCACTATTCACGATAATCTGCATTTGAAATTTATATAATGTAAATGAACAAATGCGATGTTTCGTGACATACAGCTGCTAAATAATAAAGGTTCGCATTCAGTTTGTTGAAAATCATTTGGTCGCCGCTCATTTGGTCGAAAAAATATCGCAGCCTAGAATTCCCTGGCCTTTTAACTTAGCGGAAATTGTTTTGTCTGTGAGTGGGACGGTAGGAAATAATGTTTTCGAATGCGCTATGTAGAAACTTAAAACGTTGACAATATCTAAAAAAACGAAAACCAAAAATATTATTAGTATCTTTTGAATGAAGCATATGATTATCACAAAAGGTATTAATCGTTAGAAAGCAACAGCCATGTAGCCTATAGTCATATTAAATAGGCAAATTAATTTTAAAATCCCTCTAGACATATATTATAATACAGAATTGCAAGATCTAAATGCCTTAAATAACATACGTTCATACAAAAACTATAAAGAAAATTTAGAAAAAGTAGAACTGAAGAAGACGAAGATAATCCGTGTATTAATTTGTCTTATTGTCAAGAGTAAATAATTTTGAATTGAAGCCTTAGCTCACATGACTTAAGCCATTTTGCTCAGAATTTTACGTTGGCACGCATGACTAAACATCTAATTTGATTGGCTAACAGTGACTAAATGATTTCAACCGTTGTTACTTAAATTCCGAATTCAGACAAAAAATACGGATTTTCGACCAAGTGATTTTCTACAAATTGATTTCTACGAAATGAGCGTTCACCACAATTAATCATATTGCGAACAAACTGAATATTTAGGTGTGCTGGTGTTCTTCCAGCTACATCATTATCGATTTTTATCAAGATTGGTCAAAATTTGACAAATTTCTAGCAAAACTAAAATCGAAGCGGGATTTATTGGACCAAAACATATAATTGTTAACAGAAGAGTAACGCTATCACTTGCCTTTATCTTTCGACGGCACTGCATAAAACAAATGAAGAAAATATTTACACATTAGATGTTTATTTATGTTTATAATTTCTGTTGGAGGATAATTATGGCATAATAAGACTGTTTTCTCAGCGTATTCTAGTATTTTAAAGGCGACAAATAAAAATAGTTCAAAACAAATAGCTAATGCTCAATATCACCAATGAAACATTTTACAAGATTCCCGAATTCCACAATCGTGAATAGTTGTATAATCCCATAATGTACAGTATATTGTATAAATAAATAAATATTATTATATAAAACCTTTTATACCGGATTCTCAAATTTAGTGAGAGATCTGGCATTGCTTTTATTTGCACAAGTACAGTACAGTAGTCAATATCTGCTCCGATGTTAGAAGTAACAATTCTTAACGTTGCTGCCGAATGTAAAGCATAAGATAGATCAAGAATTTCCACACCGAAAAATCTTGTATCCACAAACCGTTGGAAGATCGTATTCTATGACGATGGTAATTATCAGCCTAAGAAACTGAATTTTTACATGAAATGTTGAGACTAATTTCTAAAAGACTCGGCGGGTCAAATAAAAAGCTCGGCGGGCCACATTCTGGCCTGCGGGGCACGGGTTCGACAACTCTGTACTGTTTGAATTATAAGATTCAAACGTAAAGTGTTAGCACTTACTCGGAAGCAGACAAGTCCGGTCAATAATATACTGGACACTATCGAATTTCCGACGGAATGTGTTTCCGCTCCGCAAGTCTTCGGGTCGTAGGTGTAGCCAACACTCGACGCTCGCAAACTCTGTGGCTTTAAAATCAGCGGCAACACATACAGGTTTCTCCTGGCAAATGTTGAGACACGCCTCCAATGTATCCGCACCATTATAGCGTAAGCCATTGAGCGAATAGATATTCGGATATCGAATCCATCGCGGCTCACAGAGAGACTCTGGTCAAAAGTAAATACACAGCTGTATCTAGGATGCAAAGCCTATAGGCATTCTAACCGATGCGGGATAATATTTAAACAAATTTTTATTGTGTGTCCAACATTTAAGTATTATATTAAATAGCAGATTACCATTGTCTCATTCAAGGAAAACCATTTGTTAGTTCCCCATTAATTTTCACTCTGCTCATTGTTTTAAGATAAGATTCACTAGTTACTATATGAAAAAGAACTTCAGAAAGTCTGAGAAAGTTGATTCCCTAGGTTCTGTCGAGAGATCAATTGTACTCCTTCCCATACAAACTGATTGATTGTTTTCTTCTGAGTAGTGTTTGAGAAGATTTATATGAAAAGAACAGAAAAACTGTGAGATTATTTCACAAACAATATTGATTGATTTCAGTATTATTTCATATATACTATATATATATATATATATATATATATATATATATATATATATAAATTTTGCACAATAGACTAGTTAATAGTGAACAGATGTTTATTATGCCTAAATGATGTAGCTCGAGCACACAATTTCAGAAATGTTGGTTTGCGTGAATATTTCTAAGAATGAGGGATTTATCATTCAATCTCAAGGGTTTTGTTACCAATGCAGAACTCCAAAAATAAAGATACACACATGCACACACATACACACAGACGCGCACACACACACATATATATATATATATATATATGCCTATAATATGGCAGTACAAATTCATTGAAGGCTATATTCGTTTGATGATTTGCATCCCTACCGGCATCTGATATGGAAAAGAAACGAGAAGCAGGATGAGGGGGAGGAGAAGGAGTAGTAGGAAGCATGACAACAGCAGCTGTGGCATATTTGCAGTTCTTTCTTTTGGCTCGATATGGTTTGACGAATTGAATCCTATAGCCACTCGATATGGTTATCTTGTCAAAGTGTGCATAGCATCCGCCTGATAGTTCGTCAACTCTTGCGTCGAATTCGATGCCGATGCAACCCTGCAAACTGAGGCACAGGCTTTCGCACGTTTCAACTGTGCGGTACTGAAAGTAGTGAACTCCAGCGTTCGGACCGGTACCGTTGTCCCCATGCCATTCTGTCATACAATCTGAAACAGTCATTGCAAAAACTCAAACTCTATTATGTCCTAAAGCGTCATAATATTTAAACGAAAGGTAATAGAACTATATTCGGTTAAGTAACGCAGGAGCGCTGTACAAGTGTACGTGTCGATGTCCAATATTGTATCGAAAATAGAAGGAGATGCCTTAGAGTCTTTTTTCAAGTTAACAGTCGAGGTCTCCCGTAGTGGATCATCGATATGGAATGGAATTTCCTAATGAAAAGGCAGGCGTGCAAATTAACGCAATGAAATACCTCCCTTGTTAACTGTCTGCCAAATCGCTAAGTCTATTTACTAGAAGTTACACAATGCTCAGAAACATAAAGAAACTGCTTTATGAAATTCATGAAAATTATCCTACAAGTTTGGATAGCCAATTGAATAAATGTACATTATGGTTAATATTTGCATTGCATTTACGACCGCCGAACCTATTTCGCTCGTTCTATCTCGATCTGTGCTCCGAGTAGACTCAAGGCTTTGAACAGCATGATACAACAAGTTAACAAATTTAATTTTAGCGTAAAGTGAATTTTCAATACACTTTTAAATAGTGAGAATTTCGATTCATTCAAACTGTTTACCTGTGTCGTTTGGCAGAACTGCAGAACAAATATAAAAATAGTTACATATTAAAATCATTCTTTATACTTATTGTAACTGTGTATTACTAAACACTTCAAAAGCTACCTGCATTCTGTCATTCTACTCGTTATCACACATGTCTGATTTGACGTTAACTATCATAAGCGTTGTAAGATATTAATGTGTCATGAAGGAAAATACTGCATATGAAGGCATAGTATGATATTATAATTGCTAGAATACAGCAAACGAGCCATTTTAAATATGCAAATTGATAGCTTGCTACTTTAGATATTCAAAAAAATGGCAAGTAATAAACAGTGCAATTGGAATTACGCCTGTGACTGCTGAATTAGCCTCTAAAATATCGAACTAAGAACCCCCCTCGCTGTATGGAATTAGTGAACAGGTCAGGATCCATAGACATCCATTTGCACCCTTAATCAGTTGAAAAATCGTGTGTCCACGAAACGTTGGAAGATCGATTTTCAGAGATCTTACGTTTTTTTCTATGACGGTGATGGCTATGGGCTGAGAAACTGAATTCTTTACTTGAAATTTTGACAAATTTCTAAAAGGCTCGGCGAGCCAAATAAAAAGGCTCCGCGGACCATATTCGCGGCCACGGATTTGACACCCCCCGATTTAAATTGTGTTGCGTCTTAAGGGTCAAAGCACCAGTTACGCTTACTTGGTTTTAGACATAATCGGTCAATAACGTATTGGTCCATTCTATGAGGCGAATGAAATGTATTATTTGGTCGCAGGTCTTCCTTCTTTTGGTGTATCCAGCATCCATAACCTGAAGTCTTTTTGGTTTGAAAATCCACGGCGACACATCGGAGGTCGTCCTGGCAAAAGTTGAGACACGCCTCCATTGAATTTAAACCCATATAGTGTGAGCCATTGAGTGAGTAGAGATTAGGGTAACGAATCCATCTTGGCTCACAGGGCGAATCTGTCCAAAAATTAAATGCAACACTTACACGAATAAAAGGCCACACTCAGAGTCTTAACTAGGTCTTAAGCAATGAAAGGTAGTGAGGTTTCTAAGATTTCTGAAAGCAAAATGAAAACGGGGAATATCATTTGATATTGTTTAAAAGCATGATTACCAGTGGGGCCTGCATTTGTGCTTATTCGAAATTTTCAGCGAAATCCGTTTTCGTGAAATGTGACAAACTTTACTAATTATGTATTATCAGTCTCTGTCATGTTTTGATTTACATACCTTCGCCATCGGAAGCGATTGTTAGCGACATCATGAAACAATTAATTAATACGAAACTAAAGTCCATGTTTAAAAATGTCATGTTTCACATTTCTAAATTTAAACGCATGATATATTATAAGTCTTGGAAATTATACAGCGGTCATTAAAATCATTTTCTTTAAAATAATAATAATTATTATATTCATCAAACCTTGAAAAGAATGTCGTCACAGATGTCGAATCCGTGTCGTCATAGTGGATTGTTTTAAATTCAAGTCATAATAGGCCGAAACAATTCGTGATTATTTTTATTTTATCAAGAATAACAATTCGTTGTTTAATTGTTAAAGTATTTACATAAGATGAAATTTTTAAATATAGAATATCTGGAAAGAGAGTAAGAGACGTTATTTATCTAATAGTTGGAAAATGTCTGTTTATCCACCGGAGGGAATAGGACATTGCAAAAAATACATTCTGAAATTGTGATTATCGCAAATCTATTTTGCTTTTTTATTTCGACAATTTATTTTGCACCCCTGGAAAATTTCTGCGCCGTCGTGATTATCCGTTTTTTACTATTGAGTACTTTATGTAGCGCCGTCGGAGCCGTTTTAGAGACTTCGTTGGTTCTCGCCCTCTAGTGTTCGTATTTCGCGGTTCTCTGCAACTTAAACAGCCAACTCAGCTCAAATATACGAAGACTTGTGTAACTCCGAATTCACAGCGCTCTGTCGAACGGTCGTTCGCTGCCAACACGTACTGTATGAGTGCGGCAAATGATGTATGACGCTATCCAGTTGAGAGGTCGTCCGGACATGCCAAATGTGTAGTGCAGTGTGTGTGTATGTGTGTTGTGCTTGTTTATAGACGCGTCCATATAAAAGATATACATGTATGCTTTATTAGTTTCCGGATCAGTATCGTGACCAGGTTTTAACATCAAGGGGAGCGATGAGCATATTAGAAAAGCGCGACCTTTATAATTTTTCAATCCTCGCCAAAAGACAGCCACTTAAAATTCCCCTCCCCCAAGACACAGCAAAATGTCTTGACTAGTTTAAAAAAGATCCCCTTGGCCGATTGCTTGTTGTTGTTGCTCCTCTATAATTTTAACTTTTGATTTATTACATTTTCCCTAAAACGAAGAAGGCGCCATATTTTCAGACGATATCATCGGGGGAGCGGACGCTCGACTGCACCTCCCAGCTACGCCACTGGTCCAGTTCAAATAGTAACGAGGAATCGTTAGAGTGTTTGCAGCTAATTGCAAAATTTGATGAACAGGGTATTCCTGTCTGGTGAGTATGTGAATGTAAAGTCTATTTTGATATGTTCGCCATTGATCGCCACTACATACGCAACGTTTAAGAAATAGCCTATGAATTGTGATGTATGGAGCCAGCGCACAGTTCAACGAGCAGCATCGGTGGTGGATGCGATAAAACTGTTGGTCAAGTAAGTAATTAAAGACATTATTTCCCAATCTGGACTTTTAAAAAAACTAGTTGTCATTATCACAAGATTCGCGTTCCTACAATAATTGTAAATTTAACGATACTTGGTCTGACATATTTCACGACATGCAGTGATTAATTTAATTTAAAAAACTCGAAAGCAAAATAAGATAACAGAATATGCGTTCCATTTAAACTGCATGATGTCTCAAATCCGGATTCAGTCTGCAAACTAGATGCACTGCGCGCACCATTAACAACAATGATAAATGTATTAGCAATCGAGAGATCTAGATATCGTACAGAATCATTCCAAAGAACGAAACGTAAATCTGCTTGTTGGACGAATAGCTGTAGGTTACAACTTCTCCAACGACCTTCAGGACATCGTTGACGCTCAAGGCAAGTATCGTGCCATGACCATAGATTGCTTCTTGATCATTAGTCTTTGTATCATGGTTGATCTCTATTAATTTCTCTCCGTTACGAAGGAGACTTAAATGCAAGGGCTGTGATTCTGTAATTCCGCTCCTAATGTATACATAATAGTAACCGGACACTTTGATCGTAACGGTTCTTGTGTTCTCGTCCCATAGGCCATCATTATTGTAATCTACGATGTTGAACCTGAATGGGTCTATTGGATCGCCCTGAGTATACGAAGAGTAATCCTTCAGGAGGACCCACGCCTGCGGGGCAACGCGTTTGGGAAGGTAAGGGAAGACGGAGAACGTTTGCAGCCGATAGTCGTTATTGCCGGAGGATTGATAGCCAGTCATTTTCGTGGTAATTTTCATTCCAGATTTGCACTTTTGGAGGAATTCGACAGACAATGTTGTTTCACCTTTGTATTGATGACCGTTCCTGCCGGATACGAATGTGGTCTCGTCGCCGCTCGAGCTGGTAAACGCCAACTCAAGCGAGATGACATCCTTCGAATTCGATCCGAATGTAATGCTGAGGAAGTACAGACCGCTCTTGGTGCAAGTGTATTGATTGGTGGTTTCGTCGAAAACCCCGGACGACTTTCCTATCTTCGGCACGAAACGCACGGCATCTTGAGGTCCGGGAGGGACAGAGCCGACGGCATGTACCGTGCGCAAGATTGCATCGTCCGTCATGGCGTCCGAAACACTGAACACGCCGAGCATTGTCTCGGAGTTGTCGCTGAATACCGTGCCACTGTCGAGAGACAGTTGCAGAGTCTCCGACTGCGGCAGCTTGAACAGTCCGCCGCGACAAATGGTAACAGAACCTTGATGAACTTTTGAAGTCCAAGGCAAATTCATGACAGATTTACTTCCCTTTGCTAAGGAGACCAGTGCAGGTTGACTAGCGACCAATCCGACGCAGATTTCTGCGAAGTAAACACCGGCGGACGGCGTTTCGTAGGTTAAGGCTTTCTTGCTGATCGTCACCTTTTGACACTAGTAAGATCGATGGTTAGAGGAAGCGGTTCCGATGAAGCCTTGATGATTCCCTTCGGACTAGCGGAGAACACAAATATGTGATTTGAGCGCAATGCTACAAAGAGAAACGCACATTTTTCAGCAATGCTTTGCAACGTTTTGAAACTGGCTCATACATAGGCCCTATTTCTATCCAGCGCTTTTTCCGTGGGAACGCACGGGAACGACGTTCCCACGCCTTTTTGCTAGATTCGTTTATATTGATTTGCAATAATCCGCGTTTGATCCAAATACAGTATCTTCTGCGAGAAACTTAGTATGTCAATTGCGAAAAGATTGTCCCTGTAATGAGCATCTTGAACCTACTTAATGGACTCGCATACTACATGCACATCAGAGACATTGGACAGCTAACTTTAACGATCAGTTGACATTTTGAGAAATTTAAAATCAAGAATCTGTGCAGCAGGCAAAACTTAACGAAAGAGAAATCATTCGTTGATTCCGTGAATGCCTCTTGGAAAGATCATATTTGGATAAAATTCTTCCTCTGATACATACTCTTAATACAATTTACATTTCTTCTGATGGGTGTGAAAGGGATTATAACAAATGAATTTGCTAATCACCCCCACGAAGACTTCGCTTATGACAGACACAGTTTCGTCACTATTACTCATCAGATTAGTAGGTCAACCTCTCGCATATATCGATCCTACAAAGCATGTTGACTCTTGATGACTGATTTGAGGTAGATATTCAGCTCTAGACTCAAAAAGAAAGAAAATTGAGACAATTTGTTCTGTGAAAACTGAAGAAAACTCTCGACGTTGATGCCGGATACCAATATTCTGCAAACTTTTATTGTGGACAGTTTTAATGATCAATTAAATCTTCAAGTATCTTTTAGTTTCTTTTAAAAGATGTTTATTTCTTTCATTCGTATTTAAATATCTTTAGTGTTCAATGAACAAAAACAATTATAATTTCTTGCGACAAAACAGATGTGAAATGGGTTCTCAAAACATTTATTCCTAGAAAAAAGCACTGTTTCTATTTGAAGTCTCAAACATCTTACTTTTGAATTACGAGTACAGATACTGAACTATCAAACTAATATGGCCTCCTTCATAATGACAACTGCACCGTCTTTTATTCTACGCTATCCCATGCTTCCGTCTTTTCAGACAGTAAATTGTTGAACAAATGTGTATATTCTGATATACGTAACGTTCTCTCGTCTTCGCAAGTACAAGAAATAAGAAATTTAATGTATTTTCTCTCTCTTTTTCTCTCATTATGATATATTTGACATTTAACAAGATGCAATTACTAACACAATATGTATGTCATAAGATAAAGAGTGAATTAATTATAAAGAGTTAGTAACTAACTTGTTTCCGTATGGGTTCACTCGTTGTCACCTTCCATTTGACTGATTTTGGGAACCAAAATATAGGATTCACTTTTCTTATATATGACTTTTCTTATATTATATATATATGCCTATATATATCGAGTCAAAGCATGTTCTCCGCTGATAATTAATCCAAGTGTTCAACAGCACGCCATTGGCTTAAAACCTAGTTATAATCTGCAGTCATTTATATAATAGAAAGATACACTTACCAAAGGTAGTTGTTGGTGTTGTAGTGGTACTGGTCGTTTTCCTAGTTGGTTTTGCAGTAGTAGTTATAGTAGTAGTTGATTTTTTAGTGGTAGTGGTTGGGGTCGTAGTTGTAGTGGTTGGGGTCGTAGTTGTAGTGGTTGGGGTCGTAGTTGTAGTGGTTGGTGTTGTAGTGGTAGTGGTCGTTTTCTTTGTGGTTGACTTTGTAGTGGTAGAGGTTGTTTTCGTAGTGGTTGATTTTGTAGTGGTAGTGGTTGTTTTCGTAGTTGTTGGTTTTGTAGTGGTAGTGGTTGTTTTCGTAGTTGTTGGTCTTTTAGTGGTAGAGGCTGTTTTCGTAGTTGTTGGTTTTGTAGTGGTAGTGGTTGGTTTTTTAGTGGTAGTAGTTGTTTTCGTAATGGTTGGTTTTGTAGTTGTTTTCGTAGTGGTTGGTTTTGTAGTTGTTTTCGTAGTAGTTGGTTTTGTAGTTGTTTTCGTAGTGGTTGGTTTTGTATTTGTTTTCGTAGTGGTTGGTTTTGTAGTTTTTTTCGTAGTGGTTGGTTTTGTATTTGTTTTCGTAGTGGTTGGTTTTGTAGTTGTTTTCGTAGTGGTTGGTTTTGTAGTTGTTTTCGCGGTTGGTGCAGTTGCGGAAGTTTTTGGCCTCGTCGTGGTAGTCATTCGTGACGTTTTGGCAGTAGTTGGTGTCGTCTTAGGGGTAGTCTTTCGTGCAGTAGTGATATTAGTCGGTCGCCTAGTCGTGATAGTTGGTGTTTTTGGTCTCGTCGTGGGAGTAGTCGGTCGTGTCTTGGTAGTAGTCAGTGTTGTTTTTCTCGAGTGGTATTAGTGGGCCGCGTAGCGGTTGTACTTGATGGTTTTTTAGTCGTTGGTCTCGTAGTGGTATTAGTTGAGACTGCTTTGGCAGTTGTGCGTGTCGTCGCCCTAGTCGTCCGTGCCATAGTGGTAGTCGTTGGTATTTTTGTGGTGTTCGTAGTCCTCTGTACTGTAGCTTTAGTAGTTGACTTTGCAGTAGTAAAATTCAGTCTAGTAGTGGTAATGGGTTTTGCTATTGTGGTATTTCTTAGTTTCGTAATGGTAGTCTTTGGTGTCGTATAGACTTTGGGTGTTGTTCTGCTGGCAGTCCTTTGTGCCGTGGTGATACTAGTTTGCTTGTTTCGACTCGTTGTGGTAGTAGTAATTGATTTTTTAGGTATCGTCGAAGTAATTAATGCTTTAGTAGTTGGCCGCGTAGTCTTGCTTGTCGTTGTTATCTTAGTTGTCGGAGTAAAGGTTTTAGTACTAATGTTAATAGTAGATGTTGGCAATCGCTTCGTTTCCAGTGTTGCGCGTTTTGTAGTCGGTCTGGTAATTGCAGGTGTTATCGATTTAAGCGTCATTATCTTAGAAGTCATTTTAATAGTAGGTTTTCGCGTGACAAACGGGGTCCTTGTCCTAAGCGTTTTTCTGGCTTTAGGAGGCGAGCGTTTTCTAGTCGTTCTTGTAAATGCAGGTGTTTTAGATTTTGACGTCATTATCTTAGAAGTCATTTTAATTGTGGGTCTTCGCGTTACAAATAGTTTACTTGTCCTAGTAATTTTTCTGGGTTTAAGTATGACTCGTTTTATAGATGCTGCTGTAATTGTAGATTTTGCTGGTCCGTTAGTTCTTTTAGGAACGGTCATCTTAACAGTCGTTTTAGTAGCTGGTGTTTGAAGTTTCTCTACGACTTTTTTAACAGCTGTTTTCTTTAAAGGAGGGTTCATGTTAGCTTCTAGATGTTTAATTTGACTTAGTATATTTTTAATTTCAGGTTTGCGATATTCTATATCATTTGCCATCGATTGTTTTTCAGGTATAGATTTTCGAGAAGATGGCACGGGCACAGCGTGTGTAGGTATTTTGTATTTAATATGTGTAGGTACTTTACTTCCAACAAATGTTAAAGATGCCATCTTCAGCCGTGTGATTCCTGTAAACGCATAGTTGCAAAATATTTGCATAAATAACGTGAGCGACAGCGGGTTTCGACACAAGATAAATCCTACTAAACCACTTAAAAATCCAGTTAGTTAATAACTATGCCTATTATAAATCTTACTAAACCACTAGCAATAAAAAAATCCAGTTAGTTAAATAACTAAATGCCTGCAATTATAAAATTAAGTCTTTTCGGAAATAGTTTGGTTTGTGTGGACAAATGGAACAGTTTGGATTATAAGACAATAGTGAGTCAAAAGAATTTGTAAAAGCACAGTAGAAGACACTGTGGAATAAAAAAAGACACAGCCTAGAGAGCTTTTAGAAAAAGATTTACGACGAGCAACAAAGACTGTCAATGGATTTTAACTAGATTTGAAAATAGCATTAAAAAGGAGAAGAGTGGAGAGATTAGTGACTGAAGCCTTAACATAAAGGCTGAGAATTCAATAGAGTGTGGGACCAAAAAGGTTTTTCTATCACAAGGGCTTGGGATGACAAAAGCATCAGAATGCCAAATCACATTTTGTTTCAGATCGAGACTTCACCATTACCTCCGTTTTAGTTAAGAAATATTACAAACTCCACTTATTTCTTCGACTCCGAATACAGTAGATAACAGACCTTCACATGCTTCAGTGCGGGTGAGATTTAAATGCGTTGATCCTTTCTTCGATGACAAAATTGTGCCCTTTTTAGACAACCAGCAGAACGAATGAACATTAGGAGAAAAGTCAATGTCAATTCCAATGCACGTTGGTACGCGAATGCAATGCGCCTTGCAATTGGCGAATGACACTTCACGAACAGGAACTCGTTCGGCCATGTTCTTGTCATGCATAGGAGCAGACCAAATATATTTGCAGTCAGCTGATTCCTCTGAGAAAAGGACAAATAATATTTGTCAATAGAAGCGTATTTCCATAAGTCTTAAGAAATACCTTGTTTACAATCATTTTTCTCTATCATGAAAGGCAAATTAAATCACCTTATGTCCCTTACTCCTGATGTTGAGATGGATCGCCACTTCCCTTCCGCGAAAATGCGGTCAGAGCTGCTAGCCAGAAGTGTCCACTTTTAGAACCCAACCCAACCCATCAAATCTTCAACCCGATTCAACCCATCACATGCCTGCAATAGGGTTACTTGACCCAACCCACCGCAATATATTGCAATTTCTTAAACCATTGCTTATTTTCTGGCCCAACTCATCATAAATATGGAAAAGTTTGACCCAACTCAATCCGACCCAATCCAACCCATGGATTAACCCAGCCTATGGTCGTCTCTGCACAATTTCTAAAATGTGGCGGCTTTTAGGTCTGAAAACTTACCGCCGTCTACAGTTGAATCTGCGCATTTTTTTCAGCACAGTTGCAACGGCGTTATGCCATGCCTTCGGGTTTGTATCGGGATTATCTATTTCCTTGGACAACAGTTTGCACAGTAATGCTTAATCGAAACCATATCTCTTATGCTCGAAACAGAAGCAAATACCTTTAGTCTTGGGAGGTAGGAAAAAGAAGGTGAAGCAACAGTAGCTGGAGCAACAGCAGAAGGAGCAGCTCGACAGTTCTTTCCTGTCATACGATATTGTTCGACGAACGGAACCTCGATTCCCCTTGATAAGCTTTTATAGTCATAGTATATATAGCAACCGCCTGATATTTGATTCACTCTTGTGTCGAATTCAATGCCGACGCAATCTGGCAATCGAATGCATAGATCTTTGCACACTTCAGTTGTACGAAACTGAAAGTAGTGCAAACCATTGCTTGAACTGGTGTTGTTGGCAAACAGCCATTTTGTCACACAATCTGTAAATAGTATTTGAAAGTACTCAGCTGCGAGTATCTTAACTCGCATGCACTGATTAGATAACGCGTGTCTGCGACATATGTTCGCCAAATAGGTCCCTTTTCTGAGCCAAATAATTCTCTTAAGCATTTGTGCGAAAAGTATTTGTTATTGATAAATCTCGGTGTGAGAAAGATGACCATTACAAGTCGCTCATACGTGAACGACATATAGTGCCGTATAAACGTTATTGTACATAAGATATTTCCACAGTGCAATTAAAACACAGCAGCATATCAAAAGCCACTAAATTAGTCTAAATATAACATGGATTGTACGCGTGGCTGTGATTTCTCATATAAAATTGGTAAAATAATTAAATTCTTGACCATTCTGATCAATTATCGTGTGATTTCGACTACAACTGACATTGCTTTCAGTCGAATCAAGCTGTGTTTGAATGATGGGCATTGAAAAGATGTAAAAATTCATTATTTCTGGTTTACCGTTCTGACAATACGTTTTATATTTTAAAGCCGATTGTGTCTCTTTAGAAATGATTAAATTTGAATACCAAAACAAATAATTATTGTTAATAGAAGAGTTACGTTATTACTTGCCTTTATTTTTCGACGTCACTGCATAAAACAAATGAAGAAATTATTTACAATAGGCCTGTTAATTGTTAACTGCATTTATATTTCAACGTGCTCGAATATTACTTCCTTGTGGCTTAAAAATGTCATAATAATTTCTTTAAGACTGAAAATGTATTTTTCTCGGCATTAAATTCAATTGCATCGGGCCAGAAATGTCCATGGGTCAATTTTTTAGAACCCAATCCATCAAATCTCCAACCCAACCCAACCCATGCCGATAATAGGCTTACTTGAACCAACCCAAACCCAAATACATTACAGTTTCTTAAACCATGACTTTTTTTCCTGACCCAACCCAACCCACCAATAATATGGAAAAGTTTGACCTAACCCAACGCAACCCAACCACGAGTTGACCCAACCCATGGACATCTCTGCATCGGGCTTCGCGCAATCGCAATATATAGAAGGACTTCAAAATGAATGCACTATTATTGCATTATAAGATTCAAAAGTAAAGTGTTAGCACTTACTCGGACGCAGACAAGTTCGGTCAATAATATACTGGACAGCGTCGTGTTGCCGACGGAACGTGTTATTGTTCAACAGGTCTTGAGGCCTTAGGTGTAACCAACACCCGGCGCTCGCAAACTTTGTGCCTTTAAAATCAGCGGCAACACATCGAGAATCGTCATGGCACATGTTGAGACACGCTTCCAATGTCTCCGCGCCCTTATAATAGGAGCCGTTGAGCGAATAGAAATTCGGGTATCGAATCCATCGCGGTTCGCAGAGCGACTCTGGTCATAAGAATACATGTAAGATGCACCGCTTGCATGATTTCTAACTGATGCAGGATAAGTATTTTCAAAGATTAAATCACTTTTCATACAGACTGATATTCGTAGGAATTTATAAAAGGATTACTACAGTAGGTATGCATGAAGAAGTATGCTAAAATTAAGAAAAATGATGCCATATGTTCTTTAATAGTCGCTTCATACATATTGGTCGATTGTTTGATTTCATTGAACATTACCTCACCCCAATCTAACTACATATAAACATACTTTATATATATATATATATAACATATATATATATATATATTGTATAACAGATATATAACTTTTGTATAACAGACTGATTGATAATAAATAGGGCTTTAATTATGCCTGTATGATGTGGTTCGAGCACACAACTTCAGAAATGTTGGTTTCCGTGAATAGATGCAAAACCTCAAAATAAAGACACACGCGCGCGCACACACACATACATATTCACTGAAGGCGATACTCGTTTGATGGGTTGCATCCCTACCGGCATCTGATATGGAAAAGAAACGAGGAGCAGGAGGAGGAGGAGGAGGGGGAAGAAGAGAAGTAGGAAGCATAGCAACACCAGCAGCAGTAGTATATTTGCATTTCTTTCTTTTGGCTCGATATGGTTCGGCGAATGGAGCCGTGTGAATTTTCTTTGCGGTCTTCTTGTCAAAGTACGCGTAGCAGCCGCCTGATAATTCGTTAATTCTTGCGTCGAATTCTATGCCGATGCAACCTCGCATGCTGAGACAAAGCTTTTCACACATTTCGGCCGTGCGGTACTGAAAGTAGTGAAGACCAGCGTTCGAACTGATGTCGTTGTCACCGTGCCATTTTGTCATGCAATCTGAAGATATAGTTATCGCGTCGATTCAGCCTCGAATAGGTATTACCGCCAGTGGCGGCTCCAGGATTTGGCAAGTGGGAGGCCGTTGGGGTGGCAACTTCTAATCATGGGGGCCAACCATTTGTTGTTATATGTAGCATTAAGTATAGAGTTCCAACAGGGGACCACTGGGGTGGGGCAGGCATTCAATAGGGGGCGCACGGGCTCCCCCGGCCCCCTGTGTAGCCGCCACTGATTACCGCACTATGAATAGATTTATACTGAAGATTTAAGAACTACGGTAGTTTAAGATTAATCACGATCGCTGTACAATGTACATGTCGATGTTCGGTATGGTATTGAAAACAGGGAAATATATTTAGGGTTCATTTTAAGTCAACGATCAGATCTCTCGTCGTAAGACATCGATATAAAGTGGAATTCCCTAATGAAGGGGTAGAAAAGCAAATGAACTCATCCGTGTTAAATGTTTGCTAAATCAATATTGGTCGTCCATAAAGTACAGTACGTCACGTCACGCTATCTCCGACAGTTTTTGACCAATCGCCTTTCACAACCTGTCACAAATCTCGGACACCCTTAATGCATCGTCCATTCAATGCGGATGCAGGTTTTCTATTTAACATATTCGAGTTTCTCGTTCAATTTTCAGCAGCAAAACAGGCATTCAACTTCCAGCCATGATAAGGAACAGAAATGAGACCAACATTTTAGGTATCGCGGGCAAACAGTGTTGTACCTAAAGAACAATGGAAAAGTAGAAACGCCCTCTCTCAAACGTTTTTACTATGCCATTATCAGGCATATTTAAGGTTTTATTTATGCTGAATGTATGGCGCCACGGTGGTCCTTAGCCCCGTCATAACATGTCACACTTTCGTGGACCCATCTCGAGCGTGACGTACATGTATGTTATGGTCGACTGCAACGTTTATTTAACTAGAAGCAAGTGATAGTGCAATAGAGATAGTACAATATTACACAATACTCAGAAAGTAACGAAACTGTGTTATACAATTCATGATATTTATCGAATGGCATATTACTCGATTGCCTATTCGCCAATTTTGGATAGCCAATTGAATAAATGTACATTATGGTTAATATTTGTCTTGCATTTACGACCGCCGAACCTATTTCGCTCGTTTTATCTCGATCTGTGTTGCAACTGAGTGGAAGTAAGGCTATGAATAGCATGGCGCCACAAATTACCAAATTTAATTTCAGCGTAAAGAGGAATTGTTAATGCACTTTTAAATAGTCAGAGTTTCAATTCATGCAAACTGTTACCTGTGTCGTTTGGCAGAACTGCAGAAAAATATAAAAATAGTCATATATTAAAATCATTCTTTATACTTATTGTTGTATAATACCAAATACTTTAAAAATACCTGAATGGTGTCATTCTACTCTATATCTCATATGCCTGAATCATGTTTAATCTTACAGTTGCTATATGTATTCTTATTTTTAAATACTAGGACCGCTCTTGGTACTCGTTTTTTTTCTGAGTGGCCGCCCCCAAACTCTGGAACTTATATCTTTTAATTGCGTACACTGCCAATTCATTACAAATTTTTAGAGCCAAATTAAAACCCATCATTTTCATCTGGCTTGTCCTCCATAGACTGGTACCTGTTTGTCCAGCCGGAAATCCTGGATTTTACCTGGATCTTGAATGATTTCGATTTTTTGTTCTATCTGTGCATTATGAAGTGGCGCCATAGAAGTTTAAGATTAGAATCAATTTGATCAGAAAACTCCGCCAAGGCAAGCGCTTTCTGCTATATTCAGTGGTTGATGTTCTGTTGAGACAGAAATACTGGAAAAGTTGTATGCTGCCATATCTAACCCTTTTAAAAACGGCTTATAATAATAATGTGATTTTAAGTGGTTTAGGAGGCTAAACCACTTAAAATCACATTATTATTATAAGCCGTTTTTTAAACGGGGTGAGATATGGCAAAATACAACGTTTGCAGTATTTCATAGGCTTCATAGCTGATATAGTATCGGGCTCAATAAATAAAATCTGTAGCTTTGATCCAACTTGGATATATCATGTGTCCTAACCTTCTTCAAATGTTTAAAACTACATTTATGTTGCGCCTTAATTAGGGTTGAAGCACCAGTTACGCTTACTTGGTTTTAGACATATTCGATCAATAATGTATTGGTCCTTTCCAAGAGGCGAACGAAATGTATTGTTTGGCCGCAGGTCTTCCTTCTTTTGGTGTATCCAACATCCAGAACCTGAAGTCTTTTTGGTTTGAAAATCAACGGCGACACATCGGAGGTCGTCCTGGCAAAAGTTGAGACACGCCTCCATTGAATTCAAACCCATATAGTGTGAGCCATTGAGTGAGTAGAGATTAGGGTAGCGAATCCATCTTGGCTCGCATGGCGAATCTGCCCAAAAATTGCTTGCAACACTTACACGAATAAAACGCTGCACTCATAGTCTTAACTAGGTCTTAAGTAATGTAAGATAGTAAGGGTTCTAAGATTTCTGAAAGCGAAATGAACACGGGGAATATCATTTGATATTGTTTAAAAGCATGATTACCAGTGGGGCCTGCATTTGTGCTTATTCGGAGTTTTCAGTGAAATCCGTTGTGAAATATGATACAATGCGGTCAGGCTACTTAATAATATAGTCATCATATGAATGAGCATTTTAAATAAGATCGACTTATGATTGAAACACTACAGTACAAATTATGGTCTACATGGTTGGCTATGGTTTTGGTTATTTAAAATTACTTATCTTATTATTACTAAATTATTGTTAAATTAATTATTTTTATTAAATTTACTTATCTTATTACTTAATCTATTAATTAATTAAAATTATGTATGGTTTACATTATTAAACCTTGTATTGACTATTGACTAAACACTACAGTAGATTTATAATTATTTATGCATAGACCAGTGGCGGCTCCAGAATTTGGCAAGTGGGGAGGCCGTTGGGGTGGCAACTTCTAATCATGGGGCAACCATTTGTTGTTAGGTATGTAGTATTAAATATATGGTCTCAACAGGGGGTTACTGGGGAGCAGACATTCAATAGGGGCACGGGCCCCTGGGCCTCCCCTGTGGGACCACCACTGGCATAGACTAATTATATTTAGCGACATGATGGGATCAGACTAGAAATAACCTCTATCATGTTTTGATTTACATACCTTCGCCTTCGTAAGCGATTGTTAGCGACATCATAAAACAATTAATTAATGCGAAACTAAAGTCCATGCTTAATAATGTCATCGCTTCAATTTTTTTCCAATTTAAACGCCTGGCATATAAATCTTGGGAATTATACAACAGCAGTCGAATTCAGTTTTCTTTCAAATAGTTGTATTGATCAAAACTTGAAAAGAGTTTCGTCACAGATGTCGAAAATGTGTCGTCATTATGGACTGCTTTCAACCCAGGCCATAATAGATTGACACGATTCATAATTATTTTATCTAATAACAATAATTCATTGTTTTTTATTATAATAATTGCTTACGTTGCAATTTTCTTATATAAAGCGTCTAGAAACAGACTTATTCTAAGTGTTGGTCTGCTTAGAGTGGCTATATAGCGGTGCAATATCGTTTTCTGTTATTCAGATCTAACCTTTTTAATTTCAGACATTAGAAAATAATATTATTTCAATCATTTTTTCTATTATCGAGACAATTCATGTAGCGCCGTGGTCGTGACGAATGTCAAAGACAAGTACACCTTAGGAAACGTGACTTGAATGTGATGTCAAGCGAGTGATTCTTTTGATTGCGCTCGAATGTAACAATGGAGTTACCTTTCCTAACGTTCTTAGGCAGTGACATCCATAATAAACATTGCCGCGTAAAGGTGATATATATCGTCGAACTTGTTCGCTTAGGCTAGAGTTGGAATGAGTAGTTGAACACGACCGCTATAGCGGAGCCTGGAACGACTCTCATTTCCGGATAGGACAAGAATTTGAAAGATTTTCAAAAACAATATGAAGTATGCTATAACCGAGAGAGTTATAGCATGTCATCTCTCAGTTACGAATTAGCTTGATTTATTCGTTTTTCTAAGAGTTAGTGGGCAGACTAATCACAACTACAACAGCGCAAAAGTAGTCTACAGTATAGTTAAAATAATATAAGTACTGATATGGCTTCATTAATGCAGTTTGATCTGTTTTTGCCTTTTTATATACCATTTGATATTTGACTCTCTCAGCTTGCCGCGTCCGACTGTCTGAGCAGTATACGACTCGATTCCCTGGTATATGTATATATATACATATATATATATATATATATTCTTTTTACTGTCCTTCTGTCTCTCTGTGCCTCTGTCAATCAGGACCTGTTTTAAGAAGGTTCTAACCTAACTGTTTATCACTGCACTAAACCCAGAAAATTTCTGGACATTCGCGCTAAAACAAGCAAAACAAGGCCGCCCGGAAAATTTATAACTGCACAAAGCACAGAAAATTGCATTTTGCCACTGCACATTTTCATTTTATCACTGCACATTTTGTGTATCACTGCACGTTAAAACAGGCCCTGCTGTCAATGTCTATCTGTCTGCTGTATCTGAAAGCAATGCCTTCGTTCTCATGCCTGGATTACCGTCAGCTCACTGCTGAAACTCTACCATTACTAATTCTCCCTTGCTCCTTTATCAGAACTGAACTTTGAGCTTTCCATGACTGTTGAACGAAATTTGGTCTGTAAGTCAGTCACTTATATATAGAACACCTCGTCCATACAGACTGTATTTAACCAGGGCATTATTGTGTGATCTGACTTCACTGCAATGGTAGCCGATCAGGGAAATGACGTTAGCGAGAATGTAATATTTTATTTACTAACTGTGCTATCTTTCTAATGAAATATCACGCCGTTTGGTTTGGTATATCTGACAAAAGCAGCCATGAATTTAATTCGAAAACACACACGAAAGCAAAATAAAATAGCAGGAGCTCTATACAATAATATTTTACAGCATGATTTCATATATCAATATACAATCAACAGGCTAGAGGAATTTGGGTACACCGTCAAAAATATAAGCATCGATAATTGTAATAGAATCACGAGATCTATACACTGTACAAAATCATTCCAAAGAACGAAGTGCACAATTCTGAGGCGCTCGAATAGCTGTAGCTGTCGGCGGCTGCAACGACCTTCAGAACATCGTCTGCGTTCAAGGCTACTATCCCGCCATGCCCTACGCCCCCATCGCTAATTGAAATCTTTGGATCGTGGTTTATCGCCATTAACGTCGCTCCGTTACGCTGTAGACTAAAGTGCAGGGGCTTATCTCTTGTGGTTCCGCTGCTGAAGTATACGTAATAGTATCCGGCCGTTTTGATTCTTACAGTTTTCGTGTTCACGTCGTACAGACCATCTGCATTGTAAGATACGATGTTGAAATGGAACGGGTCCAGTGGCGAGCCCCGAGTGATCGTTCCGTTGTCGTTTAGAAGGACCCACGCCTGTGAGGCAACGTGTCTGGGTAGGTAGGGAAACGAGGAGAAGGTTATCAGTTGGTAGTTACTGTAGTCGACGACGCCACGGTGGTTCACATTCAGGACCAGTTTCGTTCCGGCGGGGCAGTCGAAGAGAAACTCGCGCGCAACTGTTGTCGCTCCGCGGTATTTGCGTCCGTCCCTGGTTAATACGAATGTCGTATTGCGGCCGGTGTCGTCGACAACATCCAATTCAAGCCGCGTAGGATTGAACGAACTCGATCCGGTCGTAAGGCTGAAGAAGTACAGTCCGCTGCTGGTGCAGGTGTATCCGTTGGTGGCTTCGTCGAAAACTCCCGGCGCAGCGGCTATTGTCGGGACCAGCTGCAGCGCGTCTCTGCGTCCGAACGGCACCGAGCCGACGGCGTGGACCGTGCGCGAGAGCGCATCGTCGGTCAAGGCGCCCGAAAGGCTGAACACGCTGAGTATCGTTTCGGAGTCGTTGCTGAATATCGTGCCGATGTCGAGCGATAGTCGCAGGGTCACCGGTCGCGAAAACTGGACTAGTCCGCCCCGGCAAGCGGTATATGGTCCGTCGTGAAATGACGACCCCCAGGCCAGGCCCATGACGGTTCTGTCTCCCTCCACTAGGGACATCATTACCGACTGACCGGCGACCAGTCCTGCGCAGATCTCTGCGAAGTAAGTGCCTCCGGATGACGTAGTGCAGGAGTATCCGACGCCATTGGGCGACGACGACGCATTCAAACTGGAAAGATCGGTGGTGAGTGGAACGAAACTGGCTGTATGGTTGAATATACCGTTCGGACTCGCCGAGAATACAAACCGATCTTTGGTCAATTCTACAAAACAGAAATGCACAGATTTTCAGTCTCATTTAATCGTTGTCTGCCATAAAGAACCATGGGTTTTATTCTATTCACAGTGTTTCGGGAGGGGACAGGTTTGGAGCATATGGTCAACAATTGAGGTTCTAGTATGACTCTGGCCCCATTGCCTATGAAACCGAAAACCAGGGGCGTAGCGACGGGGGTTATATCGGTATATATATACCCCCACCCAAAAAAATCAGGCTGCCTTAAAGTTTTTAATGTGCTTTTAAAGATCTTCAACGTTTTTAAAGATTTATACCCCCAAATCATATTATACCCCCAAATCAAATTCCTGGCTACGTCCCTGCCGAAAACTACTTTGTCTTATAGCCGTATGGGGCTTCGATGGAACGTCTTGAGCATTCCATCAGTTCCAGCAGAAAAAACGAAGGCAATGAACGATTCAGCTTTTAAGATTCAGACCAATTTCAGACAATACAAAAGCATTCATACTTTCTGCCTTAGAAAAACTATAGTAAGGCGCTATTGTTGGTTATAAAATAGAAAGACTCACTAACCGGGTGGTAGTGTAACGGTAGCATTTTTTGTTGTCGTTATGGCAACGGCAGATTTCTTAGTGAAGTTTGCTGGCATCGTGGCTGACAATATAGAAGTGGTAACACTGCTTTGAGGAATCTCTAGTAATCCTTTCTCCATAGAAGTCGATAATAATATTTCTTCTATTGGTGTCGATAGTAGGCCTAATTCTTGTACAGGAGTCGGTAGTAATCTTTCTTTTACAGGTGTCGTTGGTAAAATAGTGGTTGGTGGAAATTCTTGTTCTGCAGAAGTTGGTATTAGTATTTCTTCCATACGTGTCCGTGGTAATTCTTCTGTATGATTCCGTAAAAACTCTTGAATAGCCATTTTTATAGGCTTACTATTAATAATCGTTTGCTGATATTTTACTTTCGTTGTCTCCTTGCGAATAGTCATAGTGATCGGCGGTGTAGTATTTGTATTTGTTCTAGTAGTAGTTGAGGCAGGTATTGTTTCAGTAGGAGTCTGTGTAGCTATTTTCGTGGTTCTGGGCATCGGAACAAAATTCGTTGTTGTAGGCCTACGTGTACTTATAACCTTTAGGCCTACAGTTGCTGCTATGGTATTTTTGTTAGTGAATGCAGATGCAGATTTCATCAGTTCATGATCTCTTTTATTAGATCTTGTTGTGTGCCTCTTTTCTCTATCGCTTCCTTTAGTAGTCACTTCATTTGCAGCTGCATTGGCAGTTGACTTTATAAAAGTTCTAAATGTGAGCGCGTTAGTAGAGGCTTTTGTGATAATAAATGGGGTCGGTTTTATATTTGGTTTCATAACTATATGCTCATTCCGTTCAGTATTCTTTTTAGACGCTAGAGTAGGACTTCGCTCTATAGATAGCTTCATTTTTCTAGTGTCTTTACTAGGTTTACGCGTAATTCGTTTTATCGTTGCTCTTGTAACTCTTGGTCTCGTCGGTTTCTTAGTTATTACAGGCGTTGTCATTTTAGCAATTATTTTAGTAGCTGGTCTTCGAAGTTTATTATTAAACTTTTCAACTGTCGTTTTCTTTGGAACAGCGGTCGTTCTAATGGCAGGATACGAGATTTCCATTTCGGATTTAGTTGTCCTAGTTTCAGATGCTTTAGGTATAGGGATGGCATACTTATTAACAGCAGCTTTCAATTTAGGTTTGCGAAGTTTTGTTTTATCAATGATAGCAGCTGGAATGAGATATCTTATTTGATTTATATTCATTTTAGGTTTGCGACGTTTTTTATGCATTATGGTAGCTCGGAAGGGATAGTTAATTTCGTTTGCTTTCATCTTATGTTTGAGAATTTTTATTTTGTGTATTATAGCAGCTGTAACGTGATATCTGAAATGATTTGCATCCATTTTAGGTTTGCGAAGTCTGATTCTGTGTATTATAGCAGATGGAAAGAGATATTTTATTTTGGTCATTGTTTTATCTGTCTTTGCCCCTCTCGCAGTTGGAACTTTACCTGCGGTAATTGCAGGAGTTGCCGGTTCATTAGCTCTATTAAAGGTTAGTTTCTTAGCGGTCATTTTAAAGGCAGGTCTTCGCATTACAAATAGTTTCCTTAATCCAGTGCCTGTTGTAATCGCAGGTATTTTCGGTTTATTAATTCTATTAAATGTGATTAACCTAGCGGTCATTTTAATAGTAGGTTTTCGTGTTACAAGTAGCTTCGTTTTTCTAGTAGCTTTCTTAGCTCTAAGTACGACTCGCTTTGTGGCAGTCTTTGGCCTCTTGGGTCTCATTTTAATAGTAGTTGTGCTTATCATCCTATTGGAACCTTTGGTAGCTTTTCTAGCTTTATGTGTGACTCGTTTTTTAGTTGTTCTTTTAATTGTACGTGTTGTAGGTTTATTAGTCGTTTGCATCTTAACAGTCATTTTAGTACTTGGTCTTCGAATTGTATGTACTTTAACCTTCTTGTCAACTTCTTTAACAGTCGTTTTCTTCGGGACAGCAATCTGTTTAATATTTCTGGTATTTGTCTGATAGCCTTTGGTTTGTTTCGTAAATGCAGATTTTCTAATAGTGGAAGTCGGCACAGTGTAAGTAGATATTTTAATAGGTGTAGACGCTTTTCTTCCAATAGATGCCAACGTTGCAAATACTTCTGTACCTTTGATACCTGAAAACATAGAGTCATAAATATTAACGTCGAAAACAAATTTATCTGGTGCTTACGATAGCCCAAATATTTCGTTGACGATCCTATAATCAACAACGAACGAATACGATTATCATCTCATCACCCAAATAAAATAAAAAAATAAAGGATTGGTAAAAACATTGATATGGAGTGTGGCGTTGTATGGGGCGGAGACGTGGACAATGAGAAAGGAAGATATAAAACGATTAGAGGCTTTTGAAATGGGGATTTGGAGGAAAATGCTAAAAGTAAAACAAAGCATAAGACAAACGAGGAAGTCATGAAGGAGATAGAAGAAGAAAGAAGCCTGATAGATACAATCCGTTGGATATCTCCGGCATGACTCTTTACTAAGAACAATAATCGAAGGAAAAAATGGAGGGAAAGAGAGTTGAGGTAGACCGAGAAAGATGATGTTGGAGTGGATGATGAATAAAGGATATCAGGAACTCAAAGAAGAAGCAAGCAATCGATCGGAGTGGAGAAACTGGATACCTGGACCTGTCGAGAGACAGAAACACTGATGATGATGATGATGATGATGATGATGATGATGATGATGATGACACCCAAATAAACGCAACTGGCCATTTTCAAATAGCAAAAGTGTAGTAGGCTACATGTCTGGATCTCATATTTGTCAAATTATTTACAACTAATAAAAGCACTTCACTAGATGGACATCTTCTGGAAGTTTTGTACTCTGAGATTTAGTGTATCACTTACTAATTAAAACAATGTCATAAGAAATAATGATGTCTTGTGTGTGTGTTTTGTGTTTGTTTATAGACGCGTCCGTATCAAAGACGATGGGCGCCTATGTGTGTTTGTGTGTTTTGGCTCCTCCTTTCTCAACCAGGGCTTACCACCGATGCTGTGCATGTTAATTATAATACGTAAGAATATCAATAAATGGTGTACCAAATCCATTCACAAATGACCAGATTATTTGTATAAAATCATAGTAGAAAGCAATACGAGAGACCATGGACGAGGTATGCTCAAGTACAGTGTTGCTATGTTCATTGGCAGATTTTGGTTTCTGGATGATTAAGTCCACTCGCTTTACTAGTATCACCATTTTAATTTTAAAATGCAACAAAAACCACCTATTCTTTCTATTCAAATTATACATACTAACCAATCTTTTCACACGCTTTTGTTCGAGTGAGATTTAAATGCGTCATTCCGTTATGCGGCGATAGAGACTTGTCTTTAATAGACAACCAGCAGAAAGCAACGGAATTCGGATCGACATCAATGTCAATTCCAATGCATTTCGATGCGCGGATACACTGGCGCTTACAACCGGTAAAAGACGCTTCACGAGCAGGAACTCCCTCTGCCATGCTCATGCCATGCATAGGGGCAGACCAAACATATTCGCAGCCAATTGATATCTCTGCGCAATAGAACGCACGACTCGTTGTCAATATCACCTTATCTATAGTGGCGAATCCGCGTCTTTTCCATGACCCTGTTTCCTAATGTGCCAATTTCTAAATGGTGACGATTAAGACAGTCTGGGGTCGTTTCAATAATTGAAATCTTGAGGTTTTTAGGTCCACAATTGAATTTACTAATTTTTTCGATAAAGCCGCATACTTGAATTATATCTTTAATTTTTGACCAAAGACTTATGCGCTGATGTTAAAAAAGAAACTAGAAATTCTAGACTTCCATGCAGTAAAAGCATATATATATACCTTTTTCTGGAATAAAAGAAAGAAGTAACGGTGTAGGAGGAACAGCAATGGCAGCTGTAGAACGAGGATCAGTCCTACAGTCATTTCCCTTTATGCGATATTGCTCGATGAATGGAACGTTGAATCCGTTTGATAGGCTTTCATCGTCATAATATATAAAGCAACCGCCTGATATTTGATTCACTCTTGTATCGAATTCTATGCCGACGCAATCTGGCAATCTAATGCATAGATCTTTGCACGCATCAGTTGTACGAAACTGAAAATAGTGCAGACCAGCGTTTGAACTGGTGTTGTTGGCAAAACGCCAACTTGTCACGCAACCACCTGAAAACAGTAATTTCATATACTTAGCTGAGTGTATGCTAACTGAGGTCGCGCTTGTTAGTTAACGCGTGCCTATGAGATATATATTCGCTAAATAGGTCTCTTGTTGAGTTACACTCTCTTGAGCATCTGTTTGAGGAGTATTGTTGAGTGTATATTTCAGTCAACTCAGAATATCATTTTCTTGTGCAGTTACTATCAGTCTGAAACGTTCTTTTGCATCAAGCCTGGCTTGAAATCTCCAATTATCGGATTTGAAAGCTACTGTTACAAAAATATTAGGTCATGACATTTCCATTACAACTATATCGCAGCACAACATGCCTACACTTACCCGGATACAGACAGGTCCTGTCGATAAGGTACTGGACAGTGTCATAGGACCGACGGAATGTGTTATTGGCCCACAAGTCTTCGGATCGTGTGTGCAACCAACATCCAGCCCTCGGATACTTTGCGGCCTGAAAATCGGCGGCGATGCATCGAGGCTCGTCCTGGCAAATGTTGAGACACGCTTCCACCGTGTCCACGGTTTTATAGTGTAAGCCATTGAGCGAATAGATATTCGGATATCGAATCCACCGCGGCTCACAGAGCGCTTCTGGTAAAAAAACTAAGCATAGAAGATGCAGGACGTGCTGATATGAATTATAACTGAAGCAAGTCGATATTTTTAAAGATTTTGGCCACATTTAAAAGTGTGAGATGAATACAAATGCAGTATATAAGAAGATTACTGTCAGGAACGATGCTATAGAAAGTGCAAGGGTGACACGAACACTACTTTCTGAGGTTGTTGACAGTTGTCGGAAAAGCCAATGCCGATGGAAAGAGTTTCATCTTAATTTCAATTTGGCTGGTAAAATTGTCGACCAGTTCGGGACCAGACACGTCGGAACGAATTTTTAGCAGGGGTACAGTTTTTTCAAAGTTAAAAGTCCTGACAAGCAAAAAAGATCGCCACCCTTCATTTATCCTCTTTTAAAAGTCCAGACAAGCAGAAAAGTCATTGCCCTTCCTTATATTCTTTTTAAAATCTTGAGAATCCTGACAGGCAAAAAACCAGCCTCATCTTTCAGGGTGCGGTGCACCCCATAATTTTTTCAGGGGGTGCAGCCGCACCCCACACCCCACTTTCTACGGGCTTGATCGGAAATAAAATTTGTTGGCTAAGTCACAAATGAACCGACAAATTTATCGACAACAGGTTAACAATTGCATTGTCAGCAGATGTAAGCTTGTGGGCTATGTGCACATCTTTAAAATGACCTCCGATTTTGTCGACTACCTCTATCACACTTTGTCATTATTAATCGAGATTATCATTCTTTCGTGCATGCCAAAAGATAAACCGTATACAGACTAAAGAAAGTCATGTTTTAGTTCAGTCCATGCAGCAACTCATGAATTCAGTAAAGCCCTGCACGCTTACTGTTAAATCATTGTCCGCCGCGGTAATGGATACGGCGACGATGCAAGCCAAATTCCAAAATTGTTAAGCCAAAGAATATATGAATTCCAATCAAATGAAAATACACTTATATAATTCAGAATATAATTAGCTAATATTAGTGAGTAACACTAAAGATTTATCAAGGACAATATCGAAAATCTGCAAATCAAATGCTTCAAAATTTGACAACTGCGTCACTGCTTCCCTATCATATAATAAGAGTTTCATTAGGCTGTACTTAAACGAAGTTTCCCACATTGGCAATGACAATAAAACAGGGTCGCATGAATATTATTAGGAATAAATGATTCGTCGTTCATCATCCGTCAAAATAAATTACAATATACACACTGTACGTCAATAAACTGTTCAGTGCTACTAACAGGGCGCGATTTGTAGGGGAAGGGAGATTCCTCCTCCCCCACTGCCCAACTGCATTTCCCCACTGCTGCATCCCCACTACTACAACCCCACTGCTACACGTCCCCAACAACTACATCCCCAGCTCGACATATCCCCCCACTGCTCCAGGTCACAAATCGCACCCTGGTTACCAATGAATTGAAAACAGAATCTGTTCGAATGCATGCTTCCTTACCGGCTTCATCGATAGCAAAGAAACGAGGCGACGGAGGAGGTGGCGAAGATGGAATCACTGCAGTAACATCATCAGCAGCGGCAGGATGTTTACATTTCGTTCTTTTAGCTCGATATGGTTCGGCGTCGAGTGGACTCCTGTGACCATTTGACGTGGTTTTCTCGTCGAAGTATGTATAGCAGCCGCCCGATATGTGATTCACTCTTCTGTCGAATTCTATGCCGATGCAGCCGTGCATCCGGAGGCACAGACGTTCACACATTTCAACTGTGCGGTACTGGAAATAGTGAAGACCAGCGTTCGAACTGTTGTTGTTGTTGTTGTTGTTGTTGTTGTCCCATTTTGTCATGCAATCTGAAGACAATTTTCGCAAGTACTGAGCGTCGAATGTGTACTCACGTATATACTATGAATAATTCAACTGAAGATTCTAGGACTATAGTATAGATAGCAGGAGCGCTGCACATTACGCACGTTAAAACAGGTCCTGCATTGAAATCTCTGTAGCAACTTAAAAGACTGGAGGTTTATTTTGAACTCGTTTACAGTTGTCACAACACTATCCCCTGGGCTAAACTAGGACTAAACATTCAATTTCAACGCAAGGCGCATTATTACTATCAATGCACAATCCACATGTTACAATTTCAAATTGAGTCAAGCTGTTACCTGTCTCGTTCGACAGAACTGTAGAAAAGAAAATATATCAAATGTTATTACATCTTCAACAAATCTTTACAATTTAATGCACAATCCACATGTAAATAGTTTAAATTATACTTGATTCAAACACTATGTAAACACAGAACTGCCTAAAAGAAAATACACAAATGTTATTACATCTTCAACAAATCACACAATTTATATATATATATATAAATAGTTCAGATATATATATTCATAACACTATGTAAACTATAAGCAATGTCCTATGCACATATATATACATATATATATATATATATATATATATATATATCCTATATATATATATATATATATATATATATGTATATATATGTATATATATATGCGTGTGTGTGCGATATGCATGTATACAACTATACTATAATACATATTTATTTATTTATATGTAGGGCATATGCATACTACGGATCGAATTGAGATGCATCATCAGAGTGGATCCTGCTACCGAGTTGCATTTTGCTATTTATTATATATTATTGTTTAAATGCCATGCAGAATACAAAGAATAACGTGCTAATCTCGGCTATAGACATTTGAACAAAATGGAAGCATAATACTATATTTGAAAATTTCTGTGACTGTTGAATCGGCCCCAAGACATGACGAGCCAGAATCTCAAGATGTATAGAATTATTCAAAAATGTCATCATAAAACATATAGCTTAAGTGGCGCATAAAATGGCACTGATTGAATATGCCACGATATATAAATTACGCTACAATTCTTTTATATAAATTTTAAACAGCCCATTACCATTATGCTTACTTGTAATAATATAAGTTCCTACGCACGTATTTCCAATATTTTGTCATTCTGTTTCGCTTGAAACTGGTCAATTCCTGTTAATTTGAACTGCATTAGAATATTGAAAATTTTTATGTAAATAATGTGGCATGCGGTGCCAACAGTCGAATATCGCTTAAGCACAACTTTTAGGCAAAAATTCCATTTATTAGTTTTGCTATTTAAAATGACTAATATTTAGAAGATATTTGACTATTTTACTTTTTATTATTTTTCAATCAGTTAATTGATAACATTCAAAAAGGTTGATTCTATTTTCAGTTTTCCTAAATTTTCAATTTTAGAATTACAGTTGAATGATGGCTATTTTTCAGTTATTGAGAAATTTCACTTTCTGTTAACTGAAGGTAAACTTGTCAGAACCGTGATGTTGCCGATAATTAATGAGCCTACTCTATTACCCATTTAAAATAAAACCACCAGCCCATACCATTTTTTGCTATTTTGTCGTAGAGTTTTCTGTTATTCCAGCAATAATAATAGTAGTAATATGGTGTCAAATTGCGATAGGTTTTAAAAGACGGATCAAATGTAAGGTTCATTGAAGTCATTTGCTTTGGTCCAATAATTCCATTTATTACATTAGCCTACTATTTCAAAATCATGGTTGCGTTTTAACGGCTTTGGAAGTTATTTGAATTTAGACATGTTCGGTCAATAATGTATTGGTTTCATTCCAGAACGAAACGTTAATTTGATAACAGGTCTTCCATCTTTTGGTTCCAACATCCAGAACCTTCTTTTTTTTGAAAATCCACAGACATCGGAGGTCGTCCTGGCAAAAGTTGAGACACGCCTCCATTGAATTCAAGCCCAAATAATGCAAGCCGTTGCGTGAGTAGAGATCAGGGTAACGAATCCATCTTGGCTCACACAACGACTCTGGACAAAATTAAATAAATAGAATACATGCTCACAACAGGAAAACGCCTCACTGCCAGCATGGGGGCCGCAACAGGGATAATTAATCAATATTTAGGCCCAATGGGCCACAATGTATTTGGCCCACCCAATTTCAAAAATTAAAATGTTTTGTGGAACTAATAACCCCAAATCCCCATTAAGAGAGCTGGTTTCTTCTATTATTTATAGACCACAAAAGATTATAAAATTGATACCCTGTTTGAAATTGGACAATGCTTAGTATTTAAAAAGTGATGAAACGAATTAAAATCATGGAGGTTCCACAAGCCAAATCAGTTTGGGTGGTCCAACATGGCCAATATTTCAGAGTCAAGACAGCGCAGCGAGAAATTCTTGCCGTTACGATCATTGAAAAAAACACAGCTGCATGGTTGTATAAATATAATAATTTTGAATGGTCTTCCACATCTGTGACATCTCAATTATATATTGCAATATTATGCCAATATATAGCGCCATCTTATCTCTCGATTGATTTTTTAGACATTCGACAGAGAATAGATTTATGAAAGACTTTGTATAGTGTCGTTTCAAATGGCTCATTATTTTTCGTGGCAGTTCGAAAGCTCTAGAAAAATTTGAGACAGAATATATTGACAATTCTAGTACGGTTTGACACAGCAAAGATGGGGACACAAGAATATGTGGTTTTAATTCGTTTCATCACTTTCTGAATTTGTGCATATCTACTGCATCCGTAACACTAGCATTGTCCAATTTTGGTTTTATAATATTTTTGAAAAAAACCTGTAATAGAAGAAACCATCGGATCTCTCGATTGATTTTTAGACATTTGACAGAGAATAGATTTTCGAAAGACTTTGTATAGTGTCGTTTCAAATGGCTCATTATTTTTTTGTGGCCGTTGCGTGAAGTCTAGAAAAATTTGAGACAGAATATATTGACAATTCTAGTCTTGGCTGACACAGCAAAGATGGGGACACAAGAATATGTGGTTTTAATTCGTTTCATCACTCTTCTGAATTTTTGCATATCTATAGCCTATACTGTAGCACTAGTCCTTGCATTGTCCAATTTCAAACAGGCCATGTTGGCCCACCCAATATTTGGCTTGTGGCGCCCTCCATGATTGCCAGTAAACTAATTTAATACATTTTACACTGTAGTTCCTATAGTAAGCTTTCATATTTCCATGATTTCGGACCAGGCACGTCGGAACGAATTTTTTGCAGAGGGTGCAGATTTTCCGAGGCGAATATCAATTTTTTTGGCGGACAAGCAAAAAAAGGTTATTTCATATATATTTTTGAGTCGACAAGCAATAAAGGTCATCCCCTATACATATTTTTGAGTCGACAAGCAAAAACAATTCCAGAGGGTGCAAATCTGCACCCCAGCCTCTTCTTCCAGGGGGTGCGCTGCACCACTACTTTTTTCCAGGGGGTGCAGCTGCACCCCCACTTCGTACGGGCCTGTTTCGGAATGAAAAGTAACATCACAAGAGTACAATTCTAGACTGGTTGGGAGTATAAGCCTATACTCTCAACCAATAAAGAATTAAACCTCTATATATAAGATTGCGCTTGGTGATTGTGTTCGTGCATACAGGTTATCTACTGCCTATATATAAAACGTTAAATGTAACATTTAATAATAAAGGCACCGTTTGAATGGGTTATTTAGAAACGAAATTAAAATTGGCAATTGGGATTGCTTTAATATTATATTTTCATGCTGGTATGATTAATCAAATAACAGATTACTTGAGTTTCCGATACAACAAGAGTTACCTTTATCATCAAAATCGAATGATAATGATATCGTAAAACAGTATATTAATACATAACTAAAATACATCTTTGATAAGTTAATAATAAAAATTCTTCACATATTTACACTAAAATTAAAGACGTTTAATGCAACAAAGCAGTCGTTAATTTAATTTTTCCTTTGAATAATTTTAACAATCGTAACTTGAACTGACTTCCATCACAGACACATTATCAACGTCATCATCAGAGGATTGTTTCGAATCAAATAATACCGTATTAATACGATTTATCATTTTTATTACGAATAATTATATATATATATATATGTATATAAATTTTTTTAAATTTTTTTATGATTAGATTAGATTACTAAGATTATATATGATATGATATATATGACGCTATGATATAGCTACGTGACTACGTCATGTTGACAAGTGACTTCCGACTGTTGCGCTCAGGAAATTTTTTTTACAAAAAAGCCCTGGATTTTTAGAACAAGATTAAACCCCCATCTTTTTGACCTGGCTTATCCACCTTATAGGCTGCCACCCGTTTGTCCTGCCGGATACACTGGATTTGACCCGGATCTTTAAATGAGTTTGATTTGGTGTGCCGTCGGTTGATGCGACTGTGCATTATGAAGTGGCGCTATTTAAGTCAGTGCACTATTGGTCCTATTAATCTTAGTAATCTAATCTTATCTTACATTTTAAAGATTAGAATAGTACGACCAATATACTGCCATCTTTTAGATCTAATTCTAATACGTAGGCTACCATTTGCAGTGGCGTAGCGACGGGGGGCGGTGGGAGCGAAACACCCCAGGCGGCACTTGCTCAACGGGCGGCATTTTCGAGAAAACCCTTTTTTACATATGAAAAATATTTTTAGGAAGTAGCGATAATGTTTTTTGCTTGTCAAGAATTTAGCGAAAAGGCGGCATTTTTGCCTATCAAGAATTTTAACGTAAAGGCGGCAATTTTTTATCGGCCCGGGCGGCACTTTGCCGCGCCACGCCACTGACCATTTGGCTTGCCTATCCTCTTAGGAAGCGACCCTGTGAATCTGACGAACTTTCCGTCTTGACCTGGCTCTAGTTCACATTTGATTTGGTACGTCGTCGGCTGATGCCCTAGGTATTAGGCGAATGTCGCCATAGAATTTGGTTGGTCGACTGAATTTCGTCGCAACTCTTGCAATGACGGCGATTGGTGCGGTGGCCGACTGACTGACTGGTAGAGGCTACGCCCACTAGCCAATAGGAGAACGTTCAGCCAACTATGTAACAGGCGCTAACTGTAGTAGAACGTAGATTGAGTGGTCAACTGGTCATTGTCTATTCTAGACGCATTTGCTGCTCTGCAAACTTATCCACACAGTTCAACGAGCGTGAAAGACTGAATGCAAGACAAGCTTTGGTCAGCACGTAATTAAAGACACCGTTACCAAATCTGGACTTTTAAAGAACTCGTTTAGATCATCACAAGATGCGATTTTTCTTGAAATTGTAAATTTCTCGATAATTGGTCTGACATACGTGGCATATTTTACGACATGCAGTGATGAATTTAATTAGAAAACCCGAGAACAAAATCAGATAACAGCAGATGCGTTGCATTTATACGGAATAATGTCTTAAATCCGGATTCAATTAACAAACTATAGATGCACATTAACAACAAAGTATTGATAAATGTACAATAATAACTATCGAAAGATTATTAGATATTGTATAGAATCATTCCAAAGAACGATGTGAACTCATTTGTGTCGGACGAATAGCTGTGACTTTCAACAGCTGCGACGACCTTCAGAACATCGTTGGCGCTCAGGGCCACTATCGCGCCATGACCTGCGATCGCATCATTAGTTTGAGTCTTTGTATCATGTGTGATCTCTATTAACTTCTCTCCGTTACGTTGGAGACTGAAACGCAAGGGCTTATTATCCGGGGTAATTCCGCTCCTTATGTATACATAATAGTATCCGGCCACTTTGATTTTTAGAGTATTTGTGTTCTCATCCCATAGACCATCTTTATTGTAGGCTACGCTGTTAAACGAGAACGGGTCCAATGGACCATCCTCAGTATCGGACGAGATGTCATTCTGGAGGACCCACGCCTGCGAGGTAGCGCGTTTGGGAAGGTATGGGAAGACGGAAAATGTCAACAGCTGATAGTCATTATAGTCGTAGACTTCACTGCCAGCTGTTTTCAGGGTAATTTTCGTTCCAGCTTTGCACTCAAAGAGGAATTCGACAGACAATGTCGTTTCTCCTTGATATTTATTACCCTCTCTGCTTACCACGAATTCTGTATCAGGGTCGTCTGATCCAGTAAAACCCAACGTCATCGTGGTACTACCCTTCGAATTCGATCCGATGGTAACGCTGAGGAAGTACAGTCCGCTCTTGGTGCAAGTATATTGGTTGGTGGTTTCGTCGAAAACTCCGGACGACTTTCCTATCTTCGGCACGAAACGCACGGCATCTTGAGGCCCGGGAGGGACAGAGCCGACGGCATGTACCGTGCGCAAGACTGCATCGTCCGTCATGGCGTCCGAAACACTGAACACGCTGAGCATTGTTTCGGAGTTGTCGCTGAATATTTTACCACTGTCGAGGGACAGTTGCAGAGTGTCCGATGGCGACAGTTGCAACAGTCCACTGCGGCAGACTGTATTGGGTCCCTTATGAACAGATGACGCCCAAGACAAACCCATGACAGTTTTACTTTTCTTTGCCAATGAGATGGTTGCCTTTTGACCAACGACCAATCCGACGCAAATTTCTGCGAAGTAAACACCGGTGGACGTAGTTGTGTAGGTTAAGGCTGATTTGCTGGTCGACGCCTTTTTGACGCTGGTAAGATCGATGGTTAGAGGAACTGGATTCGATGGGGCGATGATGATCCCACTCAGACTAGCGGAGAACACATATTGGCGATCCGCAGGCAATTCTACAAAGAGTATTACCAACAATGTTTTTACCTTTAATAGTCATTAGGAACATGAATATTATTCTATTCGCATTTTCAATTTCGTCTGGTATAACACTTTCTACAGTGGCGGCTCCAGGATTTGGCAAGTGGGGGGTCCGTTGGGGTGGCAACTTCTAATCATGGGGGCCAACCATTTGTTGTTAGGTATGTAGTATTAAGTATAGGGTCCAAACAGGGGGCCACTGGGGTGGTCAAGAACTCAATAGGAACACGCCCCCCGCTCCCCTGTGGAGCCGCCACTGACATTCTAGTAATTATTATTCAAATCCAATAAGAGACTTCGTTAATATTTCATCGAATATGAAATTCGCTCCTGCATATATTTCTATGTGAAGTCTCGTAGACATCACTTTTGAAGTTTTAGTGCAGATGCAAAATAGTATAATTCAGTCTCATTCACGGCGGCACATGTCCTGCCTTCAGTAGGCCTAGGCCCCTACTATACTGATTTCCAGATTCATGCTTTTTAAACAGTAAATCTTTGAATGTATTTGTCGTCTGCGGATGTACAAGAAATAAGACTTTTATGATGTTGCTCTATGGATGCACTCTTTGAGTTCCTTGGACTGATTTCGGGAACTCCAAATATCTGGATCCAAAATTAGTAAATTATTTTTATAACTCGAGTGAAGCCGATTTTAACCATGTTCTCAACCTAATACTTAATCCAATAATTATTGTTCAACAGCACGCCATTGACATAAAACTTAGCTATAGCCTGCAGTCAATGACAAAACAGAAAGATACACTTACTAACGGTTGTCTTTGGTGGTGTAATGGCAATTTTCTTTTTCGTCGTGGCAGTCTTTGGTTTTGTAGCGCTAGTAATAGTTCTTTTAGTAGTGATTGGTTTGTAGTGGTAGTAGTTTTTTTAGTAGTAGTTGGTGTTGTAGCGATTTTTCTTATAGTAGTTGGTGTTGTAGCGATTTTTCTAGTAGTAACTGGTTTTGTAGTGGTTTTTATAGTAGTGGTTGGTTTTGTAGTGGCAGCAGTAGTTCTTTTAGTAGTAGTTGGTGTTGTAGTGGTTGTCCTAGCAGTAGTTGGTTTTGTAGTGGTAGTAGTAGTTTTTTTAGTAGTAGTTGGCGTCGTAGTGGTAGCAGTGGTTGTTCTAGTAGTAGATGGTTTTGTAGTGGTTGTGGTTGATTTTTTAGTGGTAGTAGTAGTAGTCCTTTTAGTAGTAGTTGGTTTAGTAGTGGTAGTTCTTTTAGTGGTAGTAGTAGTAATCCTTTTAGTAGTAGTTGGTTTAGTAGTGGTAGTTCTTTTAGTAGTAGTAGTAGTAGTCCTTTTAGCAGTAGTTGGTTTAGTAGTGATAGTTCTTTTAGTAGTTGGTTTAGTAGTGACAGTGGTTGGGGTCTTAGTCGGTGTCGGTATATTATATATTTTAGGCCATGGTGCCTTAGCCGTCATTCTAATACCAGAGTTTCCAATTTTATGTGACGTAAATGTTTTAGCAAATTGTTTGGCAGTGTTTTTACGTGGAGGCATTATCTTTCGAGTAGTAGGAAATGATTTTTTAATAGAAGATTTAGGTGTGCTTCCAATTGCAAAATATTTAGGTCTAGTGTAAGCATATTTACGTGTAGCAGATAGTGTCACTTTAGGAGTTATTTTACGGGCGATCGACTTAGTTATTCCAAAAGTACGTCTTGTTGGTCTAAATCTCTTCATTTTTCTGGTAGCTTTTGTAGGTTTGAGATCAGCACGTTTTGTAGTTACTCTTCTAATTATTGATTTTGTCGGTTGAGTAGCTTTAATAACAGGGTTTTTAATTGTAGGTGGTACAACTTTCTTAGGAAATTTGTTGGCAGTCATTTTCTTTGGAGGTTTAAGTTTACGTATTTTTTCTTCTATTTTAGTAGCCGGAGCGTGATATTTAATTCCGGGCATAGTATTTGGAGGTTTAAGTTTACGTATTTTTTCTTCTATTTTAGTAGCCGGAGCGTGATATTTAATTCCGGGCATAGTTTTTGGAGGTTTAAGTTTACGTATTTTTTCTTCTATTTTAGTAGCCGGAGCGTGATATTTAATTCCGGGCATAGTTTTTGGAGGTTTAAGTTTACGTATTTTTTCTTCTATTTTAGTAGCTGGAGCGTGATATTTAGGCCTAATTCCGGGCATAGTTTTCTCTGCCTTTGCTTCTTCCACAATTGGACCTTTTCGAAAAGTGTGCGCAGGGACAGTGTGTGTAGGTATTTTGGTTGGTTTAACATGCTTAAGTGCTTTAATTCCAGTAAATGCCAGCTCTGACCACTTCAGTTTATCGCGTCCTGAAAACACAATTACAAAATTAAATTTTGGTCGTTACGGCAATGTTCTATTGTCTCGGCTAAAGCGTTGTACTAAGTTTACGAGTATTTCACAAGCTCTGAAACATGCTAAAGGTCTGAAGAAATAATAAAAGCAGACCGAATTTTTGTGATAATGTGCGCTCAAACACTTTCTGAGGATTCCAGAACAAAAATACGATGAGCGATGGGATTTTTATGGAATTCCATCACCAAAGAAATGCAACAGGCCTGAAATTCCATGTTTAAGCTTGTTGAATATCAGGACTTAACACTAAGCTAATTTATAACAAGTAAAAGTAGGTCTACTTCAGAAGTACCGGTCATGTCATTCCATCAGCATCAATTTTTCCTTAGGAAATTTAGACAAGATGAAAAGTATAATGACGATATAAGGGCCTACTAGTCATGATGACGACAGAATGACTGAATGATGATGATGATGATGATGATGATAATGCTGATAATAATACTAATAATAACATAACATAAAGTAATAATAATAATAATAATAATAATAATAATAATAATAATAATAATAATAATATTATTATTATTATTATTATTATTATTATTATTATTATTATTATTATTATTATTAATGCGTCTCTGTACTACGAGTATCAGCTTTTAATAGGTGGTGCTTCAAATCCATCTGTTAAAGACAAGAGTTGACACACTTAGTAAGACAAACTTTGGAAGTATAGCCCATTAAAAGCGGTGCGCTTTAAGTCTAGATTTTAAATGTTCGGCTCACTGCAATATATTATAGCAGAAAGAGAAAGAGGAAGCTTATTTGTGATTTTAAAGGATGCACAATATGTCACAACCCATTCTGGTCCACGACGACAGTATTGTCTATCGCTTCACTGTCATCCCATTTTCAATAATTAAAACGTGAAAAGTACCGCACTTTGGTTATTTCTATTCGATATAGGCTACTAACCGATTGTTTTGCATGCTTTTGGACGGGTGAGATTAAAATGCGACGATCCTCTCTCCGGCAACAGAAGCGTGTCTTTAATCGACAACCAGCAGAACGCTTCGGAATTCTGATTGGCGTCAACGTCGATTCCAATGCACTCTGAAACGCCGATACAGCGCGCCTTACAATCGGCGATGGACACTTCAGGAGCAGACATTCCTCCGGCCATTTTCACGTCGTGCATTTGGCCAGACCAAGCATATGTGCAATCACGTGATTTATCGTCTGCACAAACGAAAAAATTTATCGAGAAAAGTAAATTTCGACGAAAAAAATCCGATTATTGTCAAGCATATTTTCGTCACGTCGATGTCAATTTCCCCCTTCAACACCCCATCTGATGATAAATCGTTCGCGAAACAGCCAGTCATGATTGCTGACGAATGCGTCATTTTCAAAATCACGAAGCTTAAGATGGTAAGCTGCCGTTACGGTTTTAGATCTTGCGGATTTTAAAATTGCATTGACAAATTAATTACTTCCGCAGTTTTGACCACGTCATGCCACGCCATGTCGTAATATAACATATATTTGCAATATGAATTTGCCTCTATATTTTGTCTAAAAACTATTATTAAGCAGATGTGAAACTGAAACTGGACATTACTAACTATAAGAAGAAACTTATACCTTTTTCTGTAATACGATAGGGAGGAAACGTAGGAGGAGGAGGAGGAGGAGGAGGAAGAGGAAGCGGAGGAGGAGGAGGAGGAGCGACAACAGAAGGAACAGCAGTAGGGACAACGGGTGCAGCAGTGGGCGGAGGAACAGTTGGAGGAACTCTACAGTTATCTCCGGCTATACGATATTGTGTGATGAATGGAACCTTGATTCCGTTTGACAGGACTTGAGCGTTAAAGTATATATAGCAACCGCCGGATATTTGATTCACTCTTGTGTCGAATTCGATTCCGACGCAACCCTGCAATCCAGTGCATAGATCTTTGCACACCTCAGTTGTACGAAACTGAAAGTAGTGCAGACCGCTGCTTGAGCTCTTGGAATTGGCATTGTCAATGCTACGCCAGTTTATCACACAACCTGAAAAAATAACTGTTAGCACTCAATGGCAAGCTAACTAACTCAGGAGTCGTTTCTTTTCTGTAGCGTTCTAAATCTAAATGTTCGTATATAAGCAGGGCCACCTTTTAACCATTAGGCAGTTTAGGCTCTGCCTAGGGGCGAAACATTTTGTAGGGGCGAAATAAGACTGGGATGAAAATTTGTTTATGAGCGAATAAAGAGTTTTTGACTGTCAGGTTATTTCTGGGAGCCGACAAGCTTTTTTTTGCTCGTCAGACTTTTTCCGTATGTGATGTGAATGGGCGAAAATTTCCGAAAATGAAAATCTGCCTATAGGGCGCCCAAAATTCTAAAGATGGCCCTGCGTATAAGACAGATCCAGCCACGCGCGTTGTTCAACTTTCTCAGGAATTTGTGTGAGGTAATCTAGAAACAAACGAGTCAGTATAGAGACAGCAGGAGCAGCGGTCTGGCTTATTCACAAATAAATTTGAAGGAAATACAACTATTAAGCCTAAAAGTCGTGCACGAATGAACAGTGGCGGCTCCACCTGAGGGGCCAGGGGGCCCGTGCCCCCTATTGAGTGCCTGCCCCCCAGTGGCCTCCCAGTTGGGACCCTATACTTAATACTACATACATTAAACAACAAATGGTTGGCTCCCATGATTAGAAGTTGCCACCCCAACGGCCCCCCACTTGCCAAATCCTAGAGCCGCCACTGTGAATGAACGGCATCCAGTGTTACCAAACTATTCATCCAAGTTTCCTATAGCTTATAGCCCTAACTCTAACCCTAACCGTAACCCAGTCCCTATGGCTTATTAACTTTGGAAGTTTGCCAGTGCTTTAAAAGAATTTATACTGAGTATCAAGGCATTTAGTTAACCGTTGCAAAATGGAGGCGTAAAAGAGTGACTTACCATTCTCTTTCGATGGCACTGCATAAAACAAAGGAATACATCTTTACAATATTAAGCTACACGTAAAGGGCGCCGTAAATTTTATACATATATAATATTATATATATATATATATATATATAATTATCCCCCATTTATTTCTGGGTCAAACAGCGAAACCCTTTGAAAGTCGGTTCACATTTGCCAAAGTTAGGGATAAATATACAGTGTCATGTTTTTATTGGGTCACAGTGTATATTTATTTATTTTATTTATTTATACTGGACAATTTATTCGGCGCCGTATATAGGCATAACTAAGGCTAAAGTCAAAGGCACCTAACAACAAAAAGAAACTCTGAACAGATGCGTCTTAATACTCTTTAGGAACGCTCCGGACGTGGTCTCCATAGTGACCTCCTTCGGTAAGGTGTATATAAAGTCTTTAAATTAATTTCATCTAGATTTAATGGTTTGTAGCCACAACATTCGATGATTAAATTAAACTACGACTCTACGAGTGTTGCTATTTAGTTTCTGCAAAACTCAGTTCATATTTAAGTATTTCAGTTTACTGAAATAATTGTTTTCTGGTCCGTTTATTCAAATAATTACAAGGCTCTAAAGAGATAAGAAAAATTAATTGAATCAATGGTCTGCATCTGCATGTATTGCAAAAGATGAGTTATCAGATGGATACTGCCCTATCAACTAGACTTATCTATTATTCGAATACTTTGATCACATTAATTTTGCCAATTAAGTTCATCTCGAGGACATGAAGACGATTGTCTTTTTTTTAAAAAACTATTACGTGAAAGTATTCTTTCAGAAATCGGATTAACTACTTCCTAGTTACAAGCTTCCATTTTGGTTTAAATTGTCTTGCGTTTCCAAATTTCCTATTGAAAACTATGCTAGAAAAACTTTAGGAGAGATTTTAGGCCAGTTATAAAAGAACATATGGCACCTTACTCGGAGGCAGACAGACCCGGTCGATAATATACTGTACAGTGTCGCCGGATCGACGGAATGTGTTATTGGTCGACAAGTCTTCGGGTCGTATGTGCAACCAGCATCCATCGCTCGGCTGCCTTGTGGCATGAAAATCAACGGCAATGCATCGAGGCTCGTCCTGGCAAATGTTGAGACACGCTTCCACTGTTTTCGCGCCCTTGTAGTGGAAACCATTGAGCGAATAGATCTTGGGATAACGAATCCATCGTGGCTCACAGAGAGAGTCTGATCCAAGAAATACATGCATAATACAAGGCGTTACTTAGCATGATTTAAAGTGGCTTTGGAGGCATTACTGTCCGTCCGTGTGAAAGCCACTAGGGGCGCTATCGGGACTTGAACCTAGCTCCGTCAACTTATCGCTCCAGCGCCTAAACCCACTCTGCCATCTTCTGCACAAAGGCTTGGACGATCAACTCCAAAAAGGAGGGCTCAAGATCATTATAATTAAGATAATTATTATTAAGATTTTCTTACCTAGATTATAATCTTAAATTTAAAAATTCATATAACCCTAAGACTCTCTGGAAATAAAGTCATGTTCTACGTCGAAATTATTCTTCAGCTGGCTTACCAACCTAACCTGAACCTTCATCTCTTGCCGCTGTATATCAGGATTTCTTCGGTGACAAGATAGCCAGATCGAAGAAGATATTTCTAGACCTTACCACTTTGCCGTAACCTCAGCTTAAACAGGGGCCTTGAAATAATAGGTATCTATTAATTAAAATTAACTTTTGTAATGCTTTCTAGTAATTTAATATTTCTAATATTAAATTATTATTAATTTTATATTTCTAATATTAAATATGATTACTCTCAAATACTAATCTGATTTTGTTTACACGGATACCTGCCAAACTAGCAGATAGATTTATATTAAGAGCTCTGGGACTTATGCACTTAAAATGTGTAAATGACCCGGGAATCATCGGATCTATGTATTGGCTCAAGATTTATTGAATAACTTAATAATAAACATCGCTTCATGCTTTAAAGTATGTTGAATATGGGTCTAGTTGAAGTACATTATACCCTACCGTCCTCATTTGCAGTAAACAAGCGAGGACCGAGAGTAGGAACAGGAGCCGGAGCCGGAACCGGAACCGGAACCGGAACCGGAGCAGGAGCAGGAACCGGAGCAGGAGCAGAAGCAGGTGAACGAGACGGAGGAGGAGGAGGAGGAGGAGGAGGAGGAGGCCAAGGAGTAGGAGCAGGAGCCGGGGCCGGAGCAAGAGCAGGAGGACGAGCTGGAGAAGGACGAGCCGAAAAACGAGGCGGAGGCGGAGGCGGAGGAGGAGGAGAAGGTAGCAGGGCAACAGCAGCAGTTATGCATTTCTTTCTTTGGGCTCGATATGGAGCGATGAATGGAACTTTTTGAATAGTCTTTGCGGTTTTCTTATCAAAGTACGCATAGCAGCCGCCCGATAATGCGTCGACTCTTGCGTCGAATTCTATGCCGACGCAACCGCGCATTCTGAGACAGAGCTTTTCGCACTGTTCGACGGTGCGGAACTGAATGTAGTGAACACCAGCGTTCGAACCGGTGTCGTCACCGTGCCATTTTGTCATGCAATCTGAAGACAGTTATCGCTTTTTTATCTGAACCACAAAAGTGTCTTAGCACAACAACAGGGCGCGATTTGTAGGGGGGAGAGGGGAATCCCCACCCCAACTGCCCAAATGCATCCCCCTACTGCTACATCTCCCAACAACTGCACCCCCACTGCTACATTTTCCCAACATCTACATCCTCCCAAGCTCGACATATCCCTCCACTGCTCCAGGTCACAAATCGCACCCTGCACAACAGTAATGCTTAAACTAGTAATTTTTAGAACTATGGCAGAAAAATATCGCAAGGGGGTAGTACAGTATAAGACACTGTTTATTTAAGCCTATATTGCTCTCAAATACAGGTGTCTCTAGCCTCTTGTTAGAAAAATTGAAACTTGCCTATTGATAAGGTCGTCAAGAATTGAATTCAATATTCCTATATATTCCGCTCTTGACTTTAGCTCCAGTTATGTTACTGCGCTATATAAATTGTCGTAGATAATAATAATAATAATAATAATAATAATAATAATAATAATAATAATAATAATAATAATACAGAGCAGACGTAATATGAATGGCTAACTTAATAAATCTCCGATCTTTCACATCGCTTGAACTGCATACGAGATCATAAGAAATATTTTGTTACAACTGTGCTTGGAATTGTCTCTTATGTAACCTTTAGCACTGTCAATTGTTATTTTGCATTGAAATTTATATAGGAAACAACTAGACTACATTTATAACTGTATGGAGCCACGAGAGTTGCGAAATGCACATGTAATCTCAACACGAAGCGGAAAGGCCTAACAATGCACAAGTCATGAGTCAGAATTTTTCAATTGAGTCAAAGAGTTACCTGTTTCGCTCGGAGGAACTGAATAACAGAAAAGACATCGAATATTAAGTCAATAAAACTTCACAACGGCAGCTGTATTATATAATTAACAGATTAGATGATATCCTTAGCCATGCAGACAGTGACATGTTGCGGATAACTTTAAAAAACAAACTCAAGTGACGCACACATAACAGATATATTCCTGTTGTTGAAAATTATCTTCCTGTATTGGTCATCTAGAAGAACCACGTACCATCAAACTGCCAAACCAAACCGCTTCCCTATTTGGGGGTCGTTGAGGTTTTTTAAAGATAACGCCAATTTTGGAAGGTTTGTATGGTGCCATGTTGCATATGATTTTGAAACGACGGGTTTTATACCCCTTTAACGGGAACTGCGAATATATCCGTCCATTTTACATTGAGTTACAGTTAAATACACGGTAAAGGGCTAATTAACTTAATTAATAGCTAATCAGATGCTAAGTTCAATAAAATCTTTACATTTTACATTTACATTGAGTTACAGTTAAATACACGGTAAAGGGCTAATTAACTTAATTAATAGCTAATCAGATGCTAAGTTCGATAAAATCTTTACATTTTACATTTACATTGAGTTAATTAACTTAATTAATAGCTAATCAGATGCTAAGTTAAAAAATACATTTTACATTTACAAAGGGTTAATTAACTTAATTAATAGCTAATCAGATTTAAGTTCAATAAAATCGTTAGCCTGTTCCAACATAGGCGCATTGTGTATCCTAGCCTGCTTACATGTATGTGTCTAATTATTATGCTGCTTCTAAATGGTTGATGAACAAATTGCTGCACTTACTTGGATCCAGACATGTTCGGTCAATAATGTATTGGTCCATACGCCGTTGCGGGCGAAACGTATTATTTGGCCACAGGTTTTCCTTCTTTTTGTGTACCCAACATCCAGAAACTTTACTATTGATTTCATAGTCAACGGCAACGCACTGGCGATCGGCCTGACATAACTTAAGGCATGCCTTCACTGATTTCACAGCACTGGCTTGTATGCCATTGAGTGAGTAGATATCAGGGTGACGAACCCACCTTGGGTCACAGAGCAAATCTGGTTGGAATTAAATACAGTACAATACTCGTAAGAACAAAACCGCTCACTGAATATATATTGATTAATGCGAGCTATAGTCCAGTCCAATGATTAATAATTTTATTATTTCGGACTGAAAAAAAGATAATAAGGCTATCATTTCCAACTGTTTAGGAGTAGTGGTACTCAGTTGTGCTTAAGGCGATTATCATTGAAACGGTTTCTTTTCACAAACATGAAGCAACATTCGTTAAAGACCGATTTAGAAAAGATAATTGGAGCGTTGCAATATTAGAATATCGCGGAAGCAGTGGCGTAGCCAGGATTTCCGGAAGGGGGATTTGGTTTCGATCGTGACGAAACTTTCCAAAATTTTTCTTATTCTTCCTTTTTTAGGAGCTGACAATCAAAAAGGTCGTCACCTTCGTATTCTTTCTAATTTGTTCTATTTTCTATAGTACTTAGAAATCTTTTCAATTGACAGCCAGCCAAGGGGTTTGACCTCCAAAATCGCGCCCCAAAATGTATGGAAAAGCGTGTAAAAATTTTCGTCGGCAGCCAAGGAGGTTTTAACCTCCAAGCCCCCTCCCGTGGCTACGCCACAGCGCGGAAGTAGGCTATAATTAACGGATGCAGGTTAATTATACGAGCTTCTGTTATGTTTAGAGTGACTTACTTTTATCGTCGAAAACGAATGCTGACGACAACGTAATGTAGCAAATTAAAACGTAACTGAAATACACGCTTAATAATTTCATCGTTTAAATCCATGAAATTCTTTAGAACTCTTTAAAATTATAAATCAGTCGTTAAATTCATTACTCGTTCGATTAACTTCGTTTTATTAATGAGAACTTAAACAGGCCGTCGTCACAGCTACAGAGTTTATGTCGTCATAACAGATTGTCCAAGGAAATGTCAAGTTATTGTCATGTTTTGTTACTATTATTATTTATTTATTATGATTATTGTCATTATTATTATCAATATAGAAAATGCATTCTTTGATATTAAAGATGTTGCCTGTGTTATCATTTCTTAAAATAAGGTATTTAGAGGGAAACTTATTCTTGAAGTGAGTCTGCGTAGAGATAGGAATGACGCTGTAATCTCATGTTTTCCGTGACATCTGTGAAATTTTATCACGTTGTAAGCATTGTAAACTACAGAATCAATTTCTTCCAGCATAGCCGTAAATTTGCAAAACGTACCCAAAAATCAATAATTATTTTGCCCTTAGAAAACTGCGTAATCGCTCACATGGTCAACTTGGTGTAATCATGGGAGGGTTAACAAACCATTTGTTGTTTAATCCGTCCATTTTAGCATTGAGTTATAAAATCCCAACTGGGGGCCATCGACTTTAATGTTCAGTCGTCTCAAACGCACGGCAGCCTCCAGTCGGGTTGGAGCCGCCACTCGATCTAAATCTACCCTTAATCAATAATTATTTTGGCTCTGAGAAAACTGCGTAATCGCTCATCCGGTCTTACTTGGCCCCGTCTCTTAAAAGTTAATCAACTGATAAAGTTCACTTTATCATCGGCAAGACTTTTGGGCCAAACGTGGCCTGGCCTCCCTGTTCGGAATCCTGGGCCAGTCGTCTGATTTTCCAAACCCGGTTAATCCATTACGTCCGACCAAATTGGTCAGATGATAAATTAGATTTAGATCGAGAAAAACGCCAATTACTTTTACACTCCAAAAATTTGAGACGACGACAATTCTTGTTTTTATTAATTGTCTTTAAAACGTTTAAATTGATTATATACTCTGGAATTGTAGAATAGTATCATCTGAAAAAATATATTGGTGTTCTTGGTTTACGAGCCATTTCTTTCAGATATTTGACTAATTAAGTCTAAATAGCTGTGTCCAATTTAATTTTACATAGATAAATATCATTCACTCAATGCGTTTTTATTAATTGTCTTTAAAAATTTTAATTGTTTATATACCAAACCTAAACAAGACTAGGTACAGATTATTGCAACAATGATCTGAGTTAAAAACTGGTATCTAGAAGTGTGTTCGGATGAAAGAGTAACGAGCAATCGTTCGGGCTTGTCCCCATGGACGGCCGTTACATAATCTATGTTAACTTAGGGAAATAACCTACGCATTGTGATGTCTGGAGCCAACGCACAGTTCAACGGCGAAGGTAGTTAAAGAGAGACACTTAGGTTAACACGTAGCTTAAGACATCGTCTCCCAACCTGGACTTTTAAAGAACTCGTTGACATTATCACAAGATGCGTTGTCTTGAAAATGGCAGCCTAAATATCTCGACATTGGATCTGGCGTGTTTGACAATATGCATTATACTGTGATGAATTTAATTTGAAAAAAAACTCAAAAGCAAAATCAAATAACAGCAGATACGTTGCATTTATACGGCATAATGTCTTAAATCGAGATTCAATTTACAAACTATAGATGCACATTAACAACAAAGTATTGATAAATGTACGATAATAACAATCGAAAGAATCAGATACTGTACAGAATCATTCCAAAGAACGATGTGTACACAGTGATGTCGCCCGAATAGCTGTAGGTTTCAACAGCTGCGACGACCTTCAGAACATCGTTGGCGCTCAGGGCAACTATCGCGCCATGTCCTGCGATCGCGTCATTAGTTTGAGTCTTTGTATCATGTGTGATCTCTATTAACTTCTCTCCGTTACGTTGGAGACTGAAACGCAAGGGCTTATTATCCGGGGTAATTCCGCTCCTTATGTATACATAATAGTATCCGGACACTTTGATCGTAACGGTTCTTGTGTTCTCGTCCCATAGACCATCTTTATTGTAGGCTACGATGTTGAACCTGAATGGGTCCATTGGTGTACCCTGAGTAAACGAAGGGTAATCCTTCTGGAGGACCCACGCCTGCGAGGCAACGCGTTTGGGAAGGTATGGGAAGACGGAAAATGTCAGCAGCTGATAGTCATCGTAGTCGTAGACTTCACTGCCAGCTGTTTTCAGGGTAATTTTCGTTCCAGCTTTGCACTCAAAGAGGAATTCGACAGACAATGTCGTTTCACCTTTATATTTATTACCCTCCCTGCTGACTACGAATGCTGTCTCATTACCATTCTTTCTAGTAAAACTCAATGTAATCGTCGTAATACCCTTCGAATTCGATCCGATTGTAATGCTGAGGAAGTACAACCCGCTGCTGGAACAAGTGTACCGACTGGTGGCTTCGTCGAAAACTCCGGACGACTTTCCTATCTTCGGCACGAAACGCACGGCATCTTGAGGTCCCGGAGGGACAGAGCCGACAGCATGCACCGTGCGCAAGACTGCGTCATCCGTCATGGCGTCCGAAACACTGAACACGCCAAGCATTGTTTCGGAGTTATTGCTGAATATTTTACCACTGTCGAGGGACAGTTGCAGAGTGTCCGATGCCGACAGTTGCAACAGTCCGCTGCGGCAAACTGTATTAGGCCCATTATGATCTGATGACGCCCAAGACAAACCCATGACAGTTTTAGTTTTCTTTGCCAATGAGATCGTTGCCCTCTGACCCGCGACCAAACCGACGCAGATTTCTGCGAAGTAAACACCGGTGGACGTAGTTGTGTAGGTTAAGGCTGATTTGCTGGTCGACGCCTTTTTGACGCTGGTAAGATCGATGGTCAGAGGAACTGGATTCGATGGGGCGATGATGATCCCACTCGGACTAGCGGAGAACACATATTGGCGATACGCAGGCAATTCTACAAAGAGTAATGCACACGCATCAGTAATGTTTAGCATTGTTGACTGCAATTGTAAATATGAATATTTTTCTATTTATATTTGCAATTTCGTCTGTTATAACATTTCCGAATAATGACCATTTAATCTCAATTGTTTTAAAATTCGCCTGACTGTTATATTTATGAAAATGCAGTTTTTTCCTACAAATGGTATGAACCAAGACATGGTCCCAACCCTTAATATTCAACCATCGGGCAGCAATAATGATCTTTAGAGGCCTGATTAACACGTGTAGCAGAGTTAGCAGCTGTAGAATTCTTTGGTAATTCTTATTCTTTCGGAGTAGATGGTAGTTTTAGAACAAGCGCTACGATAATATTAGCAATCTCTTGTTCATGTCTTTTAGTGACTTTTTGAGCTAGATTCGCTAAGAATACAAATCGACGAGTGATTTTTGGCTTCATTTTCCGCCACCAGGAACCATCTATCAACATTTCCAATATCATATTGTAATAGTATTTTCGAATAATTAAGTCAACTATTTAATCGCTGTCAGAATCTCCACGGCAAAATTTCTATAGACACAAAACCTAGTGCACACATATTTCTACTTCAACTCTCGAAGCCTTCACGAGTCACGACTGAATTTGAATATCACCAATAGATGTAGGCCTAAATATTTGGTAGTTCGAAAATAAAAGTCTTCGATTGGACAGTTTGGAGACTTGATTTGGATAAAAAATTAGCTTAGATCTTTCCCTATGGGCCCAATTGTTTCAACTCTTTATGCAGTACAGTATAAAGTCCATTGAAGAGAGTCATGGAACCTTGGGCAGAGTAACTATAGGGCCTACGTTTAGAATTAATTAGCCAATCATTCAAGACTCTTATGGCCGTCTGTTTTATATAAAGCATTTGCCTCCAAACAGCAATAACAAAAACATGTTTATTGATAATAATTAAATATCTGGAAAGTATGCTATTGACATGGGAGCCTTAATTAAGCACTATTGTTAGTTACAACATAAAAGATTCACCTACGGGCTGGTAGAGCAGCGGCAGTAATCACTGGAGCTTCGATAGTAATCATTGTAGTGTTGATTTTCGTTGCTGTGAAAGTTGCAAGGTAGGTCGTTCTTTCACGTGTAGGTGCAATTGATGCAGTTTTTGCTATAGTGTTTTTATTAGTGGTTATAGTAACTGTGGATTTATTAGGTTCGGGAACTCCTTTAGTAGTTACCGGTCTATCTTCTTTAGCGCTTATTTTATTAGTTTTTAGAAGTGCAGTTTTGCTAGTTTCAGAAGTAGTCTTTTTGTTATCTGTCTTAACGATGCTCGGTTTTGTTTCACTAGTTCTAGGACTGCTATTTTTAATAACTTCTTTTTTAGCAGCTGCCTTAGCAGTTGTCCCTACGATCGCTTTTGATGCGACAGTCTTAGTTACGACCATTTTTGCTGTAGGCTTGGGTCTTTGTTTAGGTGTCTTTCCAAGAGTTTTCGGCGTTTGCTTTTTAGAAGGGACGTTATCAGCTTTAGGCGTGAAAGGTTTAATGGATGTCATTGCTTGGGTTTTACTGGCGACTTTTTCTCCTGCAGGCTTTGGACTTTTTTCATAACTCCTTGTAGGAGCTTTCTTTGTGGGCATTCTAGTAGCGACGTTTTTATCTCTAGGCGTGACACGTTTTGTAAACATCTTTATAAGATTTTTAATTGGTTGGATTTTAGCAGTGACATTTTTAGCTTTAGGTTTGGTAGGCTTTTTATATTTTTTTCTAGTAGTTTTCTCTGTGGACATTTTAATAGCGATGCGGTTCACTTTTGGCGTGGCAGGTTTTGTACTTGTCCTTATAAAAGCAGTGGGGGCAGATATCTGGAAGTAGTCTTTAACGCTGTAGGCTTCCCAGTTTTTCTGACTTTCTTATTAGGAATTTTCAGTTTGTGAGTTTTAGTAGTGGTTCTAACTGGTCCTCTAATCTTTGGTGTTGTCGGTCGTCTTATTACAATACGACTAGTTTTTTCCTGCAGCGGGTTTTCCAGCTCTAGGAGTGGTGCGCCTGGCAATTGGTTTCTTGGGCTTTGAAGACTTTGTCGGTTTAGGAGTTATTTTAAGTGCGATCGCCCTAGTTATTCCAACAGTAGGTCTTGTTGGTTGAAATGTCTTTAGTTTTCTAGTGGTTTTTCTAGTTTTGAGAGCAGCACGTTTTGTACTTGCTTTTCTAATGGTAGATTTTGTCGGTTTAGCGGCTATTTTAGGCGCTGTCGTCTTAGACGTCGCTTTAATACCAGGCTTTTTAATTGTAGGCAGTTTAAATTTCTTATAGACTTTTTCGGCAGTCTTTTTCTTTGGAGCAATTGCCATTTTTCTAGTAGTGACAGCGAACTTAAAGGAAGGTGTCGTGGCATTTCTAATTTTGATGCCAGGAATGTTAGCGATAGCAGGCGCAGTTTGTTTAGGTTTTGCTTTCAGTTTCGGTTTGTGGAGTATTTTTTTATATCCTATAGTAGCTGGAACGTGGAGTTTCTTTTCACTAATTTTCAATTTAGGTTTGCGTAACTGTGATGTTGATATTATTTTAGCTGGAAAATGGTAGTGTATTACATGCGCTTTCATTTTAGATTTTGTTTTAGGCATTATCTTAGCTGGAAAGTGATATTCTATTCCGGTGATAGCTTCGTCTGCCTCTTCTTCTTCTTCTTCTTCTTCTTCATCATCTTCTTCTTCTTCTTCATCCTCTTCTTCTTCTTCCTCTTCTTCTTTCGCAATTGGAGCTTTTCGAAAAGTGGGAACGGGTGGCACGTGGTGTGTATGCGTTTTAAAATGTTTAGGAAACTTTCGTCCAGCAAATGCCAATCCTGGAAACTTCGGCCTTTCAGGTCCTGAAAACGCAGAATGACAAAATTATGTCCCAACGCGAAAATATTCTGATGCCATATCTACAGTCAGTGTTTTATACAGGCCTGCTAGGGAGAGATCCCTCAGCTTCAACATCTCCCCCAAAATCTCAGCACTTACACACATTTTGCATTGAACTATGTGTCTTCCCCGCCAGCCTAGTCAGTTTCCCCCAAAGGCCTCAATTTCTCCTCCAAAGGCCTGGAGTCTTGATAAAACACTGGCTACAGTATAGCGTTGAACTATGTCATAACTCCTGAAGCAGGTCAAGGCGTTGAAGAAATATTGAAGCAACTCTTATTTTGTGAATGTTTAAGCGGAAAAACATTTATTTCATGATCCAAGCATAAGAGTATGATAGAGGAAAGAATTATAATTGAATCTCCTCACCAAATAAATGCAATAGGTCCACGATTTGATAATGGGCATGGTAAATGTCGAGATCTCATACTAAGCCAATTTATAAGACGTAGGTCCTATAGTCACTTCATTCCATCAGAATGAACTTCTCATTAGGAAATTAAAAAATACGACGACGATTTATAAAAGATGAGACGACAGAATGAATGATGATGACGATAATAATAATAATAATAATAATAATAATAATAATATAATATATATAATGATAGTAATAATAATGCATTTTTATACTACGAGTTCTAAAACTTAAACGGTATCAATAGATGGTGTCTCAAATTCATCTGCATATGACACGAGTAGAAAACAGCTGTATAAACTTGTTGTAAACAAAGTCAACTGAAAGAGAAGTATTTTAAGTCTTGATTCGAAAGTGTTCAGCTCACTACAAGATATGACAGGAAGAGGAAGAGATTTTCAGAATTTTGAAGTTTGCAAAATCGAACGTCACAGACCGTTTTGGTTCTCGATGAAGTTTGCTCTTTCGCTTTGCTGATAATAATCCTCTTTTAAATCAAAATGTTAGAAGAAACGCATAGTATTTCTATTCGATGCAGGCTACTAACCGGATTTTTCGCATCCTTTTGGACGGGTGAGATTTAAGTGCGACGATCCTCTCTCCGGCGATAGATACGTGTCTTTGAACGTCAACCAGCAGAACGCGGCTGAAGTCGGATTAGCGTCGATGTCGATTCCAATGCAATTTGAAACGCCGATACACTGCGCCTTACATTCGGCGATAGACACCTTGCGAGCAGAAACTCCTCCGGCCATTTTCACGTCGTGCATAGGGATGGACCAAATATATCTGCAGTCGGGTGATTTCACTGCAGTAAAGAAGAACGAATTACACCATACCAGAAAAAATGAGGAAAATCTAATGGTTGCCAGGCATTTTTCGTGATGTCGGTGTCAATTTCTTCCCACCGTCCGTGAAATTGTCAGCCATGATTGTTTTCGAATGCGCCGCCTTCTTCAGGATCAGGAGGCTTAAGATGGTCCGCATTTGAAATCTTGCGTATTTTGAAAATTGAATTTACTAATTTACTAATTAATTCTACGGTTTCAACCACGTTATATCACGCTTTATCGTCATCATGATCATCATGATTATCATGATCAACATGTTCATGATCAGCATGATCATCATCATCATGATCATCATCATCATCATCATCATCATCAATAACCGGGGGGTTCAGCGTCCCTTGGTGTCTGATGCCCTCCTCAAAGTGTTCATATGACATATTTTTGCATTATGAATTTACCTCTATCCTATCTTAATAGCTAATAATTAAGCTAATGTCAAACCAAAACTCTAAGAAGAAACGTAAACCTTTTTCCGGAACAAAATACGGAACTTGAGGACGGGCAACAGCAACAGGACCAGCAATACGGAAAGTGGCGACAGCAGAAGGAGCAGCAGTAGAAGGAGGAACAGTTGGAGGAACTCTACAGTTATCTCCGGTTATACGATATTGTGTGATGAATGGAACCTTGATTCCGTTTGACAGGACTTTATTGTCAAAGTATATATAGCAACCGCCGGATATTTGATTCACTCGTGTGTCGAATTGAATTCCGACGCAACCTTGCAATCCAGTGCACAGATCTTTGCACACCTCAGTTGTACGAAACTGAAAGTAGTGCAGACCAGTGCTTAAACTTTTTGAATTGGCATTGTCGACGTGAATCCAGTTTATCACGCAACCTGAAAACAGTAATTCATATACTAAACTAATAGTGTGCTAACATAGATTTCAATTACTTTCTATAGTGTCCTTGTTCTAAATCTATAGTGTCCTTATAATTAAGTTCTTCTACACATGTTATTATTAAGTTTTTATACAGATGTTATTATGTTGTTATTATTATTATGTTGTTATTATTATGTAACTTTCGATGATTTCTATGCCTTGGAAATAATAAATGATGATGATGATAATTTTCGTGAAATAAACTACCTTAAGAATACGTGCGAAGAGTATCTGCTATCCACAAATCATGGAGGAAATATGACTATTAAAACACTCATGCACGAATGAAAGGCATAAACTGCGACATTAACGCTTGCTAAGTTGTTGACAAAATTTTCTAAAATTACAGTTGGCAAGTTAGCAACACGACAGCATGACAATGTCTGCTAAATTAGACCCCATGCTTGCTTGGCTAATATGCATGCCGGAGGTTTCTACTATTTGACTGGCCGTAGTAATGATCATCCAGTCTTTGACAGGAAAATCCGTTTATTTGGCCATATCCTCAGAATGAATGACGAAAAGCTGGTAAAAACGGATCATGCTCGGAGTAATGGAAGGCGAAAGCATTAAGAGGAAGACCACGAAATCAATGGATTGACAATATTAAAGAATGATGCAACATGAACATATTTGAATCTTACAGTACAAAGTCACACAAGACAGAGATGAATGGAGGAGGCGAACTAAAATTGCAATAAACACCAACGGGTATTGCGCCCATGGAGATGAATGAATGAATGAATGAATGAATGAAATGAGTAATGATGTACACTGTATCTAATTCGATAGATTAAATTAAGAAATAATAACTTATATTAATCATACGTTTGAAGTATGTCACGCGTCATATTTGCGTTTAAGCTTATTCCTCATAGAGGGGGTCATTCATTAAATTTATGACCATGTTGGTCAATGATTGTGCGATTTTGATTACGACTGAGATATGATTTCAGTTGAATCAAACCGTATTTACATGAAAGTCCTGCTGAAAATGTCACCAGACTATTCGTCCCTGTTAGCCCTCTTGACAAATATTCTGTAGCTTTCTAGGTTTAGTACCTCTTTAAAATAAGTAATCTTGAGCGTCAAAGCATACAAGCAACTGCAAAATGGAATAGTAAACAATTACTTACCTTTGTCTTTCGACGGCACTGCATAAAACAAAGAAAGAGACAGCGTTTCACTATTACTGTAAGCTTTGTCTACAGTTTAAAATTTTGTTTAACGATATTTATGACGAATCAAAGTAGTTTTATTCAAGCATGCAGTTGTTTTCCAATGTGTGGTTGAGGTTCTTGCCTTCAGAAAGACATTTTTAACCTCGATGAATATTAGGCCTATCAATATACCTAATCGTCTCTTGCCTCTCCATAAAGTTTTATGGTTGACACAGTCTAACGACTTGCTGTAATCAATTAAGCAGAAGTGTAGTTTATTTTGATATTCCTAGATGGGAATCGTTCATTGTATGTTTGATATGTGATACCTGAAACCTCGACTTCTTCCCAAACCTGCCTATTCGACTGCTGCATATATCTATCCATTCTCTTCATTATTATCTTCAGCAATATTTTGCTTGCGTGTGGTATAAGAGCTATTGTTCTTTAATTAATTTGTGAACTGCTTCGAGTCTTATTTCTTAAAGAAATCCCTACGCAATTGAAATATTATTTCCGTAATCGGACCAACTTTTTTCCAGGTTAAAACTTCTCATATTGTAAATCTGTCTTTTGGGTTTTAGAAATTCTTCTACAAAATATTTTATGCGAGATTTTAGGTCAATTATAAAAGAACATATCACACTTACTCGGAGGCAGACAGACCCGGTCGATAACATACTGCACAGTGTCGCCGGATCGACGGAATGTGTTATTGGTCGACAAGTCTTCGGGTCGTATGTGCAACCAGCATCCAGCGCTCGGCTGCTTTGTGGCTTGCAGATCAGCGGCGATGCATCGAGTTTCTTCCTGGCAAATGTTGAGACACTCTTGCACTGTATCCGCGCCCTTGTAGTGGAAACCATTGAGCGAATAGATATTCTCATATCGAATCCATCGCGGCTCACAGAGAGACTCTGGACAGCGTAAAACACGCAAGATGCAAGGCGTGCGTGAATTTCAACTGATATTAAAAATATTGATATATTCGACGATTATGGTAACTTAAAACATTTTCTTATCGAAAGAAGGTTAGCGTATGAAATAGTTTTACAATATTGCCAACAACAGCGTGACTCTTGTTTAATAGCTCCATAGGCGTGAACTTATAAAAAACGCGAGGGGCAGCCCTAGCCTTCCCTAGTCTAGCCTCTCAAAAAATTGAGGACTATTTGAAGCATACTGAAAATATTTGATGTATGTTATACACTACCGTCCTCAATCGCAATAAAGAGACGACGAGCAAGAGCAGAAAGGGGAGGGGACGGAGGGGGAGAAGAAGTGGGCGTCGTTGTTGTAGCAGCAGCAGTAGTAGTAGTAGTATGTGTGCATTTCTTTCTTTGGGCCCGATACGGTTTGACGAACGGCGATTTCTGAGCATTCGTTTCGGCTTTCTTCGCAAAGTATGCATAGCAACCGCCCGACGAATGATCGACTCTTGTGTCGAATTCTATGCCGATGCAGCCGTGCATTCTGAGACAGAGCTTTTCGCACGTTTCAACCGTGCGGAACTGGAAGTAGTGAACACCGGCGTTCGGGCTGGTGTCGTTGTCCCCGTGCCATGTTGCCATGCAATCTGAAGACAGTTATCGGCTTCTTTATCAGAGCCACAGAGGCGTATTAACGCACCATGAATGCATAAACTAGTAGTTCTTAGAAATTTATTGTATTTATTTTATTAAATACCGTAAGGCCGCTGTACAAGATACCGCTTAATTGTATCATTGTATGTCTCAATTACAGAGACATTTAGACCCTTGTTTGCAATTGATATTTACCTATTAATAAAGTCGTCTAGAATTTAATTCAAAACCGATTGAGTACTAAATGTTTAATAATCTATGTGGCAGATGTTTGCGAGAATAGATACGTGCATCTATTCATCATAATTATCATTAGGACATAATCATGGTGCATATTACCCAGTGATCATATACTGAATTCAAATCATGATAATTAGCGTATGAAAACTTCAATGATTTACTTTAAAATAGAAATGGTTAAATTAATAAATCTATGATTATGCATATCACTTTTACTGCACCTAAGACTACATAAACTGTTTGGAATTGTTTCTTATGTTAACCTATTAGGGTCTATACACTGCCAACTTGCTCTTTTACATTGAGATTTCTTTAGGAAACAACTAGACTGGATATTCTGAACAACGCGGAGCCATACGAGTTACGAAATATAATTTCGACGCAAAGGGGATTAATTATTACTGTATCAATGAATTAATGAGTCAAAATATCAATTGATTCATACAGTTACCTGTTTCGTTCGGCAGAACTGCATAAAAGAAAATAGAACAGATATTAATTACATCAATGAATCTTCATGATGGCAGTTGTATCATATTAGATGCATTACTAGATATTATATGCCGTTATAATTATGTCTTGCTTCATATACTGAATGCCAGATGATTGAAACTTCGTAAATAGTAGAATAATAATAATTATCATATATAGGTATGTGTTACTAAGTATATTGTACAACAGGGGGCCACTGGAGGGGGCAGGCACTCAATAGGGGGCACGTGCCCGCCCGGGCTCCCCTGTGGAGCCGCCACTGGCCCTGCTACACATGTCTTAAATAATGTCGCGTCATAATGGTCATGCAAACGCTTGCACTTACTTGATTCTAGACATGTTCGGTCAATAATGTATTGGTCGGTACCGCGTGGCGGACGGAATGTATTATTTGGCAACAGGTCGTCCTTGTGTTGGTGTATCCAACATCCAGAACCTGTAGTCGCATTGGCTTGATAGTCAACGGCGACACAACGCAGGTCGGCTTGACAATACTTAAGACACGCCTCCACTGATTCCACAGCTCTGGTCTGTATGCCATTGAGTGAGTAGAGATCAGGGTGACGAATCCATCTTGGCTCACAGAGCGATTCTGAACAGAATTAAAAACAATACAATACTCGCAAGAGCAAAACTGCTCAACTGGATCTTAATTAATGTAATTTGGTCAAGTCGATGGTGTAGCCTGAATATTTCCATTATTTCGGACTGGAGAAAACAGATTAGAAGGATGTCATTTCAAACGTTCTGGGACAGTAGCGTCAATTCACACTATTTCTTGGGGGGCGAGATAATTTTTAGGCAAATTTTTGGCAAATTTTGGCGATTTTTTCACATTTCACATTTATTTCTTTATTTAATACATTATACATTATTTATTCATTTCCTTGGGGGGCACGGCTCCTCCACCAAATGACGCCTCTGGTCTAGGAGCAAATGTACAAATTTGTGCTTTCGATTTTCAATGAAAACATTTTCACGAAAATATAACATCCAGTCCGGTGATATAAGTAATTTCTTACCAAATTCGAATGAGCAGCACACCTAAATCCGATGTAGAGAAGATAATTGGAGAGTTGTAATGCTAGAAAATCGTGCAAGTAAGCATATAATTAACGGACCCAGATTATGAGTTTCGATTACATTTAGAGTATAGTTTACCTTTAACATCTAAATGGTGTGAAGACGACATCGTTAAGCAGCCTATTAAGATGTAACTGAAATACACGCTTAATGATTTCATCGTTTAAATTGTTTTAATTTCTTAAAAGTTTTCAAACTTATAAAACAGTCGTTAAATTCATTACTCGTTTTGATTAATTTCATTCTCATTTTATTAATGAGAACTTAACAGTTTCGTCACAGTTGCAAATCGACGTCGTCAGAAATGATTGTTTCAGCAAATCGACGTTATTCGTCAGTAAAAAAATGATTGACTTAAAATCAAACTAAAATACATTGATAAATTGTTACTATTAATTGTTAGTATTATTTTTTATTTTCTTATGGAAAGTTTATCATTCATTGTAGACTTTATAGACGCCGCGAGAATGACAGATTGAAAATGAAGAAATCAAAATGGAAATATTAAAATGAAAATATCAGCACACTAAAAATGATTCAGCAAAAGCATTATGTCCGTTGCCATTTTTCTAAATCGCGGAAAGTGTGTTGAAATGTTTGACCAATTAAGTTTAAATCGCTATGTACTAATTAATTCTATATATAGTCAAATATTATTCACGCAATGCTTCTTAATTGGCTGCTTTTAAACTGCTTTTATACCATACCTATCTACAGTAGACAAGTGTTGGTACAATGTGTTGCAACAATGATCCCAGCCATCCTAAATATATCGCCTTGAATACGTAATACGTCGAATAATATAACAGCCATAACAGCCCGACCCGCCACCTCATGGATACACTGACCTTTGCCAGGCCAACAACCCACCTTCCCCATAGCTATTTCAAGAAAGATTAGGCATATAAGAATAAGCAGCTACTACCGTACTACTCTCCAAGCGCTATATAAATTTACGAGATTTTACTTACTTACTTATTAATACGCTGCTCCTTCCTCGATCGCCATACTAGCCATATCAAAAGATATTCAGCAGGACTTTCATTTAGTTGATGTCCCTCGTTTTCGTACAGTCAATGGCGTTAGTGTGTAGTATGAAATGGCTGGCTGTGCTCTATTTTGAACCCTGCAGATCAAAATTGAGAATGATATTATTGATTATTCTTGCAAAGGTTAAAGCAATGAAGATTGAACAAGAGGAAAATGTGGATTTTGCGAGAGAATTTCTTCAATTCAATTAGCTTTTTGATTATCTAAGTCCTATACACCATCTATTCAACAGGCCTTCGATTGCCTTCTCTCACACAGCAAATTAATTATAAAACTCGTTTTTCATATTTATAAAACCTGTTGTATGCCTATAATGAACCAGGTAATACGCGGCTCTTCCCTAGATCGCCCTACTAGGCATTCCGCCAGATATTCGCCAGGCTTTCATTTAGTTGATGTCCCTCGTTCTCGTACAGTCAATGGCGTTAGTGTTTAGTATGAAATGGATGGGAGTGCTCTATTTCGAAACCTGTAGATCGAAATTGAGAATGATATTATTTATTATTCTTGCAAAGTTTAAAGCAGTGAAGAAGGAACAAGATGAAAATGTGAATTTTGTGGAAGAATTTCTTAAAATCAATTACATCTTCGCACATCTAGTTCCTATACACCTTCTATTCAACAGGCCTTCAGTTGGCTTTTCTCACACAGAGAATTTATAATAAAACTTGTTTTTGAGATCTAAAAAATATCTTGTATAATGAATCACATATCTTAAAACGCGGCTCTTCCTTCGATCGCCCTACTTGCCATTCCACAAGATATTCGGCAGGATTTTCATTTAGTTGATGTCCCTCGTTCTCGTACAGTCAACGTGGTTAGTGCGTAGTATACAATGAAGATGGCTGGGAGTGCTCTATTTCGAACCCAGTATATCGAAATTGAGAAGATATTATTGATTATTTATTATTGATTATTTCTGCAAAGGTTAAAGCAATGAAGATGAGGTAAGAGGAATATGTGGATTTTATCGGATAGTTTCTTGAAATTTCTACACATCTCGGGCCTAATCACCCGCTATATATTCAACAGGCTTTCAATAGGCTTCTCTCACAGAGCGAATTAATTATAAAACTAAATCCGGTTTTAATCAGCAAAGTAGATACACTTGACAATGACAATGCCACAATTGTCTTGACAATGATTGTAATACTGATCACAATACTCAGATATTGTACAAAATCATTCCAAAGAACGAAGTGTGCAGTCCTGACGCGTTGGAGTAGCTGTAGCTTTCAACATCTGCAACAATCTTCAGAACGTCGTTGGTTTTCAGGGCTACTATAGCGCCATGCCCTACGCTCTCGGCGCTCGTTAGAATCTTTGTGTGATGGCTGATGGCAAATAACGTCTCTCCGTTACGTTGGAAACAGAGGTGCAGAGGTTTATCTTCTGTCGTTCCGCTGCTGAAGTATAAGTAGTAGAAGCCGGACATTTTGATTCTCACATATTTCGTGTACTCGTCGTACAACTCATCTTTATTGTAAGATACGATGTTGAACTTGAACGGATCCAGGGGAGTATCCTTAGCGTGCGAAATATGGTCCTTGTAGAGGACCCAAGCCTGAGAGTCTACTTGTCTGGGAAGGTATGGAAAAACGGAGAATGTCATCAGTTGGTAGGCGGTATAGTTGACGACGCCACCGTGGTTTACATTCAGATTGATATTCGCTCCTCCGGGGCAGTCGAAGAGGATTTCGCGTGATACTGTTGTCGATCCGCGGTACGTACGTCCGTCCCGGGTCATTATCAACGCTATTTTATGGCCGTCCTTTTTCGTAACATCCAACTCAATCCGGGTTACTGCCTCCTCAGTCGATCCGATCGTAAAGCTGATGAAGTACAACCCGTTTTTGGAACAGGTGTAACGATTGGTGGCTTCGTCGAAAACTCCCGACGAGGCTCCGATCTTCGGCACGAAAAACACCGAACCGCTGCGTCCGTGAGGGACAGAACCCACTGCGTGTACCGTGCGCAAGATTGCATCATCCGTCATGGCGTCCGAAACGCTGAAAACGTTGAGTATTGTTTCGGAGTTGTCGCTGAATATCGTGCCACTGTCGAGCGACAGTTGCAAGGTCGCCGACGCCATCAGTTGAACTAGTCCGCTGCGACAAACGGTATCCGGTCCGTTGTGAACTGTTGACGCCCAGGACAAACCCATGACGGTTTCATTTCCATCTACCATTACGGATATCATTGCGGATTTTTCATAGACCAGTCCAGCGCAGATCTCTGCGAAGTAAATACCGGCGGACGGCGTTGTGTAGAAAGATGCTTCGCTGATGGACGACGACATTGTGGCATCAGTAAGATCGATGGATAGAGGAACTGGATTCGACGGCGCACTGGTGATTCCGCTCGGACTAGCGGAAAATACAAATTGTCGAGACGGAGACAGTTCTGGAAAGAGTAATGTAAGCACTCCAGTATTAGTTAGCATCTCGTTGATTGCCAATAGAAACTAAGAATTTAATTCTATTCTCATTTGAGATTTCTTCTAGTATAACGCTTTGAATAATGGCTGTCTAATCCCAGAAAGAATTGCCGTAACATATATGTCCGTGATATTTAAATTTAGTTATAGCATATTTCAATCTTTGTATTCTATTTCATTTAAAAATAATAATTAATTTTTAGGACTCAATTTCGACTACAGATCACATGTTGTGTAAAGGTAAAGGTGATGGTTCGCCCATACTCGATTTCGAGCGTTGGACCCGGAGGCCGGAACTGATCACCACTATCAGGCAAGCAGCGACGCAGATGACTTAGACGCCATTAATCTAGAGTAGTTAGTTATTACTTTCTCTAGACCCGCGTTTTACCTACACAGCCAAAGCTGCTACTCACTTGCCACTGCCCTCTAGCAATAAAACAAAAAAGGCTGAGTCAGCCTAGCATGTGACTAATTCTAATTCGTTCGTAGCGAAAACTGTCCTGGGTTCTATACGTTTCTGAATTCCAGGATGCCGTCTTTCCTTTAGCGCCAAACATGTGTACCTATTTGAGTTTTCTTGACCTTCCGAACTCTATTGATGCGTTTAAATAAAAGCTTAAGATTTGTCTCTAATGGTCCACTTGTATCCAAATTTCATGGTGTCAATTGTGAAGTCCTTTGGTTTGAGTTGGCGAACCTTTGATATCTGGGTCAAAAATTGGTCAACTGTTTCAACATTCCCACAGCAGCCGGTTTTATATGAAAGCATATCTCTTCTCCAAATGGCGAAGACCAAGACATGGTCTCAACCAATAATTAATATTGTTCAACTGTCAGGCAGCAATCAACATGCTTTTGACATTGAGCCATTTATTATGTCCTGTTGCTTTCTATAGAATAGAAATATTATACACTTACCAACTGTTTTTGGTATCGATTTGGCGGTCGTTGGAGTTGTTTTAGTTATAGCTGTTGCTAGTTTGGCAATTACTTTAGCCGTGTTCGTCTTAACGGTCGTTCTAAAACCGCGACTTCTAGTTGTGTTCAGTTTATCTTTCTCAAGAAGATTCTTGGTAGTCTTTTTCATATGCACCATTGTATATTTAGTAGTATTTCTTTGTGAAGATCCGAATGTTGTCAAGATCCGTGGTTTCCTGGTACCTTTAAACAAAGAATTACAGTGGTTCTCACACAGGGCAGTCACTACTGAACCACTTTAAACCTTGCTATATTATTATTATTATATTATTATATTAAATCGTCATGTAAATGTGTTCATGCCATAGCCAACGTTCTACTACTTCGCAACTTCAAAAGAAGTTCAATTGAGCTGAAAGACCAGAAAAAGCCTAAGCCCCAGTACAAGGAAGGTTTGTGGGCCTTCATACAAATTTCAACACACACACGTTGGTAATGTATATAACTATTTGTATCTAACAATCGTAAATTACATTAATGCATTCAGATAAGTATGTATAAAGTGTTTTCAAATTGTATTATTTTTTAAAAATTCAGTGGACATACTGGGATAAATAGTATTTCTCGTGGATTTGGCCGATTAACAACTGGCAAATGATTCATTTCAATTTTTCAAGGTCTTCACGGGCGTTGGCAGGATATATCGATCATGGTTTTTAAAAACCAGAATGTGCCTTATGATTTTTAAACCAGAAAAGTAAATAATAAAAATTAGCCTATATTTGTATTAAGAGCTTTTACGAAATGACAGTTTTTGAAACTATCCAGCCAAATGCATTCTGAAACATGGTTTTTACCATTCTGCTGAAAAAAACCCATGTCAGAATATTTCTTTTAGGCTAATTATTAATATAGGCCCCTATTGTTACTAACAATACCAATGTAAGTATTGTATTATTGTATAGACTGTGAGCCATATACAATAAAACCCTTTTTATTGTGGTAATGCCTTTGTCAAATTTTGACCAACCCTGATAAAACTCGGCAGCAATGTAGCTGAGGGGAGGGAAGCCCCAACACATTTGCGTTCAGGTTGTTCACCAGATGCGCTATTTGCAGCAGCTGTATTTCACGAAACAAAACGCAACGTCATCATGCATCTAAACGGCATACATTTGTCAGCAGTGACCACAATCAGAGGATGGCAGTACATCCGTAGGCCCTATTTAATGTCATCACGCTTGACCTTTCAGTTCAGAAACACGTTTTGGCATCAGTCGACGAGTTTCTGACACATACGTTTGCTTTCAGAATCTCTGTACAAGACTTGTACGACCTAACATATTTTTATTGAACAATAGGCCTACAGCTCTGTCTCTCTCTCACGTAAATTTTAACTTGTATCAATTAAATAAAAAGGAGAGGAAGAACTAACAGGTTTTGTATTATGCAAAATAGAATGCCAAATTAGTCTTTGTTCAGGACTAGACGAGTTTTGCTTCAACCTTATCCTTTTTAATGGAAAAACTGTTACAAACACCTACAACTCATTCTATTCCATATAATCTACTAACCATATTTTCCACATTCTTCTGTGCGGGTCAAAGAGTAATGCGTTGATCCTTTATGGCGCGATAGAGTTTTGTTTTTAATTGACAACCAGCAGAACGTTACGGAATTCGGATTAGTGTTAATGTCGATTCCAATGCATTTTGAAACGTTGATACAATGCGCTTTGCAGTCGGCGAACGACATTTCATGGACAGGAACTCCCCCAATCATGTTCATGTCATACACAGGAGCAGACCAAATATATTCGCAGTCAGATGACGACTTCTCTGCACATAAGAATACAATGATCTAGAAAAGTACATTTCGATGGGGGGAACTTCTTGCCGTTGTCAAACATTTTGCGTGATGTGGATGTCTATTTCTTCCTATCGGATGCAACTCGTCCGTGACACAGACTCATGATCAGGGATATTTTTACACCCCTAACACCGCCCAACACCCCCCTCTCCCCATTTGAGGCCGACACCTTCCAACAACCCTCCTAATTTCAGCTATGGGATGACCTTTTTTGTTTGCATGCCAGATTTTTTGGCAGGGACCCAGAATTTACCGACACCCCCAAATTGATAATCCTATAAATAACCCTGGTCCTGATTATCTTCTAATCTGTCTTTTAGAAATCACGAAAGCTAAGATGGTCTGGTGGCGTGTCGATTGGAAATCTTGATTGTTGCCGACAATTTAATTTAGATCCTACTAGTTCATTTTGCAGAGACACATTAGTGTCATGTCAAACCTTTTCGCTACATAGATGTATTTTGTGTAATGAATAGTTACCTTTTATTTTTTGGATCGATAGCTTATGGGCTAATGCTGATTTGCCCTTGATATTTTAGAATCGACATTAATAGAAATTACCTTGTTTTGGAATCAAAATTGAAGCCGGAGGAGCAGAGACTGCAGGAACACCAGCAGTGGGAAGACCTGGAACAGGAGCAGCAATAGAAGAGCGAAGCTGGAGCAGCTGGAGAAGTAGAGGGCGGTACACCTCGAGCAGCAGTAGAAGGAGTGGTAGTTGAAGCAGCAGTAGAAGAAGTGGTAGTTGGAGCAGCAGTAGAAGCAGTGGTAGTTGGAGCAGCAGTAGAAGGAGGAGTAGCTTGCGCAACTGTACAGTTCTTTCCTGTCATACGATATTGTTCGATGAAGGGAACTTTGAATCCGTTCGATAGGCTTTTATTGTCGTAGAATACATAGCAACCGCCTGATATTTGATTCACTCTTGTGTCGAACTCAATACCGACGCAACCTTGCAATCTGATGCATAAATCGGTGCACTCCGCAGTTGTACGATACTGAAAGTAGTGAAGACCAGCGTTTGAACTGTTTGAACTGGTGTTGTTAGCGAAAAGCCAATTTGTCACACAACCTGAAAAGCATGCGCAGCTAAAAAAAACAAGCTAACTCAAGATGCATTTATTAGCAAATGCGTGTTTATACTATGCGTTCGTCACATTGTTCTTTTGCGTAGTTACTTTGTGACAAATCTTCTGTTGGAATGATCATTCTAATCTTAAACTTCTATAGCGCTACTTCATAATGCACAGGAGCATCAACCGATGGCACACCAAATCCAAATAATTAATACAGGTCGTGCACAAATAAACAGCATCTAGTACTACATAAATATTTTGTCCTCTACTTGTAAGATTTTCCAAGGGTACTAAATTAGAGCCGAATGTCATTGAATAACATGGATAACATGTCTCGATCTAGTAGATCTAACGGATTATTTGATCCAAGAAATCAAATGCACACATAGAATACAGAATTACAATATTCATTTAAAATTACCTAGGGCGATCAGACGTAAGGAAATACTGTTGGACATCTAGACATCACGTCTAAACTGACTTGCATATGTTCTGAATATTGTCATCTGTGGCTGGTTGTTACTGCACTCTTGGCAATGCATACAATTATGAAATTAATGTGGAAACATTTAGGTTAGATTACTCATTATTTGTAATCAATTACAATTAATGCTCTACGTCACAGTAGTTGATTACGATTACAACAAACTTCTTTTGCAATTAATTAGACTACTAAGAAATCTGCTGATGACGGTTTTTCTGAGGTTTATGCGTGGTTTTGTTGTTGGAAAGTCTCATGAGAAATGATATTGCGCGGATTATGAATTTTACGGAGGTGATATGCCATAGCAGGAGTGTAAAGAACCCTATTGGAAACAGTAAAGAAAAGAAAACTGAATTATGGGGGACATGTTTTGCGACCAAAACAGGAATGTCTAGAGAAAGAAATAATACCGAGGGTACAATGTCGAAAAAGAGGTAGACCAAGAAAAAAGTGGGAAGACGACATAAAAGAATGGACAGGACTCACTATATAGAGCAGGCGACAAGACCAGCAGAAGACCGTAACACTTGGAGGAAGGCAGTCCACAATGCAGCCAATCTTCGGAGGGAAGACGGCTAAAGACAAGACAAGATATATGCCATATTTTCTGTGTCCTTATTTTATCCTCTTTGTCCCTCTTTATGATCTTCTGTGTCTTCGCGTGGATATGCTGGTAACCCAAAGTTCGGTGCTCTGATAGTTTGCAGCTGAATGGCGCTTAGCACGTAATTTCCTCTGACTGTATACTATCAAAGCAATTCACTATTTGCAAATAGAGGAGTAAAACAATAATATTACTTACCCACCTCTTTCGACGGCACTGCATAAAACAAAACAAAAACAGTTTTACTTCAATAATTCAATATGCTGCACACTTTTCGATATTTGAAGAACTATAACTGTTCTTCATAATATTTCACGCATGCTGATTCCGAAAATTACATTAGCTTTTGTGTATCACATACAGTTTTTTCACAAAATAGCAAGCTATGACCAAAAATGGCCTTTTACGGCTGTGTATTTTTTAGGCCTATACTTATAATTTCTGGAGTTCAAATTGCTGAAGTAAGCATGTCTACGTCAGCTGAATTAAGAGCGAAGGAAAGTTAGTCGGTGTTCGGATTTATTTTCTCGTATTCTGGTTTCGCAAGGTCTAGAAAGCTTTTTAAAAAGAATTTAATCAAGTGCTTCGAATACTTTGACCACGTCTCACAGTCAAGTTCAGCACAGTTTAAATTTTATATTCTATCCGTTTGCGATTCTCTCCGAAAATCCGACCAACTCTCCTTTACTCCCTATAGAGTCTTTCAATTTGTTCACATTTTACCTGCATTTCCAAACGTCGGCCTTGAAAACTCTACTACGACAGTCTTAGGAAAGAGTTTATGTCATTATTCACGAGCAACGCGTAACACCTACTCGGAAGCAGGCAGACCCGGTCGATAACATACTGCACAGTGTCACCGGATCGACGGAACGTGTTATTGCGCCACAAGTCTTCGGGTCGTATGTGCAACCAGCATCCATCGCTCGGCTGCCTTGTGGCATGAAAATCAACGGCGACGCAGCGACGTTCTTCGTGGCAAACGTTTAGACATCCTTCTATTGTACTCACGTCCTTATAGTGGAAACCGTAGAGCGAATAGACATTCGGATATCGAATCCATCGCGGCTCACAGAGCGACTCTGGCCAAAATAATTAAGCACGTACGATACAAGGCTTGCGTAAATCTAAGTGATGAAAATTAATATTTTCGGCGATTATAGCAATATTTAGGAGGGTTTGAGGTTAAGCTAAATACACTAGATTACAGTGGTTCTCAACTCGTGGTCCGCGGGCCACAAGTGGTCCGCAAGAGGTGGTCTAGTGGTCCGCGGCGGTCTGATAAAACGTAAATAAAAATTAGACACATATATTTTCCATGTGCAAAATCTGAAAAGTGCGACGAGCAAAACAAGGTCATCAGCATACAAAGGTCATCGGGACATTTTGTGTATACTGTAGACCTAGGCCTATTTTGTGCATTTTCAACGTGATAAAGTCTGACAAAGCAAAAAAACAAAGAGGTCGTCGCCGCTTTTTAGGAGCATATGAATACTCAATTTGTCAGGTGGTCCGCGAGAAATTTTTGAACTTCAAAAGTGGTCCGCGAGGCAAAGAGGGTTGAGAACCACTGCACTTGAAGGTTATAGTAATGAAATAGTTTGAGAATATTGACAAGACCAGATGTAGTTCTATCAGTAGTTCATACCAACAATTGAGATTCTAAGACGCCTTACCGATGTAGCTCACATTCCAGAAGCAGAGAATTAGATGTGCGTGATTATGTGCATTGCAAAAGAAATGATTCATCAATGACTCAAAAAAATTGTGCTGAAATCGAAAAGCCTTAAAATATTTTCTAAAATATGAACTATGTGTGTCAATGGAGATTTATTGAAAAAAATTAGTTCGTTGATTTCATCATCATCATCATCATCATCATCATCATCATCATCATCATCATCATCATCACATCATTATCATCATCATCATCATCATCATCATCATCATCATCATCATAACATTTCATGGCTCATAATGGAACTAATGCGTCTCGGCTTAAAAATCATCGAACAGATATGTTTTTAATGATGTCAGATTTAAATTAAATTTATAACCTACCAGCCTCATTAGTGGGGGGTAGAGAAGGAAGAGATGCAAGCACGACTGGGGTATATGTGCATTTCTTTCGCTTTGCTCGATATGGTTTGTCGAATGGAATCCTGTATTTCGATATGGTTTTCCTGTCAAAGTACGCATAGCAGCCCCCTGATAACTTATCCGTTCTTGTGTCGAATTCTATGCCGATGCAACCTTGCATTCTGAGGCACAGGTTTTCGCACTGTTCTGTTGTGCGGACCTGGAAATAGTGAAGACCAGTGTTCGAACTGGGTTCGTTGTCTTCAGGCCATTCTGTCATACAATCTGAAGACATCGCAAATGTTCAGCACAGAAGTATTTATCAAACTGGAGATTTTTGCGAATTATTGTATATGAAGTAACGCAAAAGCTCTCAACTTCACACTTTTAATTATATATCTGGGTGAAAGATCTCTCAAAGAAACGACATTACTATGTTGTTTGGAGGTAGTCTAGACCAGGGTTTAATCTAGGCCGTTTCCTGGGCGAAAATTGCCATTTTCCCCGGAAATTTCAAATTCTTCCCGGAAATTTTGGCGTACTACATTAACTAACAGCAGCCCCCCTTTCTGATCTCCCCGGCCTTATCAGTTTCCTCTCCGGAGTCCACAGTCTAGATTAAACACTGGACTAGACTCTAGAATTCAATTAAAACTGCTTGGAGAGTAACTGTTAAATGTTCTCATTGTCCGATGCTTGCGACAAATGACAATTGCGTTATGTAACAAAGAAACGTTAGGTATTAATTACATCTACACCGTGATCAGATATAGAGAAAACTGATGAATTCATTTCGTGATTATTATCCAATGGTATCAAGAATCATGCCAAATACTTGCATTGCATCCACATGATGAGCGCAAAAATTCGCCTATAGGCCTACGGCGATTCGCTTACAGATAATTGGCTGTAGTCAAACCGCCGTGTAGTCGACATGTCTAGAAACCTGCATCTTTGACCATGAAAATCACTTGATTTTTAAGTTGGTGTCAAACTGTCTCTCATGGCATCCTACTAGTACGCCACAAAATGACTCGTTTACATTGATATCTCTGTAGCAACGTATTCGACTGGACGTTTAATTAAACAGCATTGCACCACAAAGGGTTCCAGATTTGATTTAATAAATGCAAAACTGAATTAATTATTAATTCGCTAAATAGCAGTCAGAATAATTATTTCAATTGAGCCAGGCAGTTACTCACCTGTTTCGTTCGGGCGAGCTGCATTAAAAAATATATATCAGATGTTACCTCATAAGTATAACTTGTTACAATTATATCTAAGCTTACTGTATTGTACAAAGTACTTACAAGATACTTGCATGCCTCATTCTCCTCATTGCCTCGTGTGTCTGAATGCTTTAAAATTACAGAATTTTTACAAGTATGTTTAAAGTGAGCTGCACTACATATATATATATATATATATATATATATATATATATATAGGGTATATATGTTGCATATTTATGCAGACTATATATATAGTGTATATATATAGCTATTGATATAGGATATAATGTTATATATATATATACACTCACTTGCTTTTAGACACGTTCGGTCAATGATGTACTGATCCATTCCACGAGGCGGAAGAAATGTGTTATTTAGCAGCAAGTCGTCTGGATGGCGGTGCACCCAACATCCAGAACCTTCAGTCCTGTTGGTTTGAAAGTCAACGGCGACGCATCGTAGGTCGGCCTGACAAAAGTTAAGGCACGTCTCCACGGAATCCAGACCCCTATGCTTTGTACCGTTTAATGAGTAGAGATCAGGATAACGTATCCATCTTGGCTTACAGAGCGAATCTGGTCAACATTAAATACAGCACAATGCTCACAAGAGCCAAACGTCTCGACATTGAATCTTCCTTGATCGATTTTGTATCAATATTTCCATTATTTTGGACAAAAATGAAATATATATAATAGATTGCAAAAGTATATAATTTCAAACAGCTTATCAGCGAGAATACGTATACGTGTAAGGACTTTGATTCCGCTTATAAAGAATTGTCAATAAATCGTATTTTCACAATTAATATCACATACTGTAGTGATGTTTACTAGAGCATTTCTTTAAAAAAGGCATACTCACAATGAACAATCTAACTTTAAAAATGAATAAAATACGATAATAATTGGAGCTATGTATCAATAGATTTTCATGCAAGCACAAGTTGGAAAATGACGTGCAGATAAGCCTATACAAGCATCCATATTTATTACATTTACATTCAAAGTGGCATATCTCTGTCATCTAAAACGATTGCTGACTAGATGAGTTAGGAGGTTACGATATGCATTAGCTTCCTTTATCTCCCTCTCAGACAATAATAATTATTATTATGGATGAACTGCCTGTTCAAGGTCGCTATGTAGCGGCTAGGGTCAGATTGGAAATCAGTTCCTCCAATCGCATGCTAAGAATACCGCCATTACAGTCTAGGCCTGCATCGAGTCCCATTTTAACAAAATGACGGACGCAGATTATGGGAGCTTCTAAAATGTATAAAACTTACATTTGTAATTGAAAACAAGGGACGCTAACATCGCAAAGCAACATATTAAGATGTAACCAGAATAATACATGGTTAATAATGCTTCAATATTCCTGAAAATTATAAAGTTGCCGCTCAATAATTATTCATCGCTCGTTTGAATTAATTTATTCCATAAATCAAAAATGGAACAGTATATCGTCACAGTTGAAGAATCGATTTCGTCATAAGGGATTGTGTTTAATTCAAGCAACATTAGATTATCAGCATCTATAATTATAATTAAGAATAATTCATTGTTTTTTTTAAATCAAAGAGCTGACTTCTTTGCAATTTCTTAAAACGAAGTATATACAGTATAGAAAGAGACATCATTATCGGGGTTGGTACGTTCTGCGTGACTCTAAATGTGTAGTGAGGAAATATAATATGCACTAAACAGTGATTTGACTAGGTTTCGACCACTCAAATAAATAACATTGCAAGGAAGTGATATATTGTGATTTTGAAACCTGCGAAGTCGGAATATGAGGATAGACTGCCGTATTGTTAGGCGGAAATCTAGTGGACAAAGAAGAATAACGTGCTATTAGATTCTGAATTTCGCATTATTATAAGTTTGACTATCGAGTTCGACGTTTTCTATATAATTTTAAAACGTGTTGACCGTGCGATCATAAACTGTTTACGGTTGCGTTAAGCTGGAGCATCCATAAAATTAATGTGATGATGTTTGATGTTTCCACTAAAATTCCTGATGAAACACTCGCTGTTTCACATACAGTGCACTACTCACCATGTTTGAATGCACACGACGTCTTCTAATGAATACCGCAGCTGGAATGAGTAGGCTGTACTATTCCAAATCGTAACTTTACGCATTTGACTTAGCATGATTTAAAGTTGCTTAGGAGGCATTACTGCCTGTGTGAAAGCCACTATAGGGCTCTAACGGGGCTTGAACCCGCTCCGTCACCCTGCCGCTTCAGCGCCTATAACCCACTCTGCCATCTTCCGCCCCTAACAGTGCCTGGAGTACGACAGGGCAGGTCTAATCTAGTTTTAACTTGTCTCGTTGAGACTAATCGAAGAACAGATTAACAAGTTAATATTCGCATGATTTATTATTCACGATTATGTTTCAGTATCAAACAAATTATTGCTAAGACATCAAGACGAAAATGACAGTACTCGGAAGTATATAGTAACTGTACTTTATTAAGTTCTGCTCATGAGTTGCGCCTAAGGAGCCACGCTTATCAAATGTCCGTTACTACAGTTCAGTGTAGATTATATACACAACTAAATTACGCCAGTAAATCAATAACAGATTAGTTACATGTCCAACCAGATTTTAGAACAAACACGCAAACAATTAGTAGTATCATGATATTCTGTTGCAATGTTATGAAAAGAGAACACATATAATTGCTAGAATCATCATAAGCAAAAACAGCTTTTGGTAAGTTGAACGTCACATATTAGCAATTAAGGAGCTGTCCATTAATTATGTCAAAAATTTTTGGGCAATTTTTGACCCCCCTTGTCAACAACTGTCAACTTTCAGTTACCCCTATAATTAAGTCAAAAACTTTTGGACCCCCCCAAGATCAATAACAGGTCCCAATAACAAGGTTATTATTTTTTGCGGTGATGACCATTTTTCCCTGTTTTGCCCATCGAGTGTCTAAAAGTGGTGGTGATGGCCTTTTTTGTCATGCTTTTTCCATTGTATTAAGTAGTATTCTATGAAATTTCCTATTTTTTGATTATTTGGAAAAAGTGAAATGGTTGACGTCAACTTCTCTTGACCACCCTGTCAACAACTGTCAAACTTTTTCAACCCCTCTAAATTGTTGACGTAATTAATGGACAGCCCCTAACCTATATTATTATGACAATCTCAATTGCCTAATGTTTAGTATACGCTTGCAGCTGCAGCGCTCAAGTGTTAGCCTTAATTACAAGCATTTTAGTAGCGCAATAAATTAAACGATATGACAGCATGTGTCGTAAATGCGAAGTCAATGTTTTATCCAGACCTCTTAGGGGGAGATCCCTCTCAAAAAAACCACAAAATCCCCCCTCAAATCCCATCACTGACCCAAAATTTTGCATTGAACTGTGTCTCTTCCCCTCCCTCCAGCCAAATCCATTCCCCCTCAAAGACCTGGAGTCTGGATAAGACACTGTGCGAAGTTGTCTTTGCAAATAATTGGAAGGCTGTACTGTATATCTTCAAACGAACAGAACAAAAGCCAGACAGTTTACTTAATAATAATTTCATGATTTCGTTACATAGTTAGAGGTATTAACCTAGCGTCGATGCTATTTGATTTTAGATAAAAACTTCTTTTCCTTTGCTCTCTAAGTTTCACATACCAGACAGTGGCGCAGCAATGGGTTATGCAGCAGTGGCGGCTCCAGGATTTGGCAAGTGAGGGGGCCGTTTGGGTGGCAACTTCTAATCATGGGGGGGGCCAACCATTTATTGTTAGGTATGTAGTATTAAGCATAAGGTCCCAACAGGGTGGCCACTGGGGGGATGGCACTCAATAAGAGGTCACGGGCCCCCCGGGCCCCTCTGTGGAGCCGCCACTGTTGTGCAGGTTGACCTGCGAGTAGAATTTATATACTCTCAAAATACTCAGAATGTAATTCAAAAATCGACAAAATCTACAGGTAGAACTACATGTGATGATGAAGAGCGTAGCACTCAAATGTTTCTATGGCCTAGTATTTAATTTTATAAACTATCATATACAGTAATAGGGGTCGTGAAACCGCGAAATATGTATATATTTCGCAAAAGCGTTTAACGTCTTCTTATTTTGAAATCTAAGGGGGTTTCCAGGGGGTCCACCACCGAAGCTCTGCATGAAGCCTCCCAAAGCCTTGCTTGCTACGCCACTGATAGCCTACTAGAAGAGCCGATTCGTTCGGTGTGATTTCTTAAATCCGGATTTGATCAACCCAAACTCCGCCGAAACGTCAACAACAACAACGCGGTATAACCACGCGCGGTTCAAAGGCCGTACAGGAGCATTCCGAAGAAAGACGTCTGCTCTCCGATGATACTAGAAAAGCTGTAGGTCTCCACGGCCCCGACGACCTTCAGGACATCGTTGGCGTTCAGGGCGACGACGACGCCGTGACCCACGCTTTCCTCGGCGTCGAGGGTCGTCGTCATGTGGTTGATCACTATCAGCGTCGCGCTGTTGCGCAGAAGAGCGAAGTACAGCGGGGTATTTCGTGCCGTTCCGGTACTTATGTACACGTAGTAGTACCCGGGCGTTCTTATCGTCACGGTCATCGAACCTCGTCGTACAGATTGTTGGCGTTATAGGCAACGATGTTAAAGTAGAACGGATCCATAGGACCGTTCCGGGTATCGGAGCTGTAGTTCTTGAGCAGGACCCACGCCTGCGGCGCAACGTACCTGGGCAGGTAGGGAAACGCCGAGAACGTTATCAGCTGGTAGGTGCTGGGGGTGACGACGTCGCCGAAGCTGACGTTCAGGTAGAGCTTCGTTCCGGCGGGGCAGGGGACGAGTACCTCGCGTGCCAGCGTCGTCACCCCGTTGTGCTTCAGAGTGTTGCGCGTCAGTTCGAACGTTCGGTTCTCGCCGGATTCGTCCTTCAGACCGTCCAGTTCGACGCGGGTCGCCTGGAACGGGTTCGACCCGGCCGTGAAGCTGACGAAGTACAGGCCGCTCTCGGTGCACGTGTACGTCGACTTGGCGGCGTCGAACACGCCGGAAGCGCCGGGTCCGATGGTCGCCACGAGCGGCATGACGCCGGCGTACCCGAACGACGAGTTGCCGACGGCGTGAACGGTCCGCTGCCGGGCGGCGTCCGTCATCGCGTCGGAAACGCTGAAGACGTTGAGCATCGTCTCCGAGTTGTTGCTGAACACCGTTCCGCTGTCGAGGTACAGCTGCTGGGTTACCGACGGCATCAGCTGCATCAGTCCGCCGCGACAGGCGGTCTCGGCGCCGTTGTGGATCGTCGACTCCCAGACGAGCCCCATGGCCGGGGTCGTTCCGCCGCCCGGAACGAGGGACATCTTCGCCGTTTTGCCGGCGACCAGGCCGACGCAGATCTCGGCGAAGTAGATGCCGATCGACGGCGTCGTGTAGGAGTAGGTCGACGTGCTGTACGAACTGTTGATGCTGGAAACGAGAATGTTAAGAGGAACCGGATTCGAGGGAGCGTTGATGGTCCCGCTCTGACTGGCGGAGAATCCAAAGGGTCGGGCTGAAGAGAATCGAAAAAAGCAAAAGAGACTGCACTGAGTGAACAGCAGCATTAGCGACAATTCTCAACCAAACAGTGAACTTTAAAAATACAAGGTGCTATATTGTTTTTGCAAATACCTGCAGAGTTGCATTTTCTTCCAGGGGTGTGATGGAGCAGGTCCGGCCCGCTTTTAGGGACCCGTTTGCTAAAATTAGGCCTGTGACCGTTTCTCTAACTTTGCTAACTTTACTAACTTCTTATTTAACCATGATGCTAAGTTATGGCTAACTTTACTAACCTTTAGCTAACTTTCGGCTGACTTTTCTAAATAGTCTATGTATATGTTACAAGTACTGTATTGTATATATATATATATATGCAATAGAACTTCTTGGGAACATTTTGCGTCTAGCTATTGCCGCTAAACAGTTGGCAGAGAGCAAAAAATGATATTGTTGGGGTGGTGGTATATATACAGATATAGACCCCGTCGCTACGCCCCTCTCACTGACTGCTAAGTCATTAATTTTTATATTGTTGATAATTTGATAAAAGGAGACGTTTTGGATTAGAGAGGAAACGCTTACCGACTGGTGCTGGCAGTGTTGTGGTAGTTGTCATGGTTGTTGTGGTAGTCGTTGGTGTCGTGGTGGTCCTGGTAGTGGTGGTAGTTGTTGAGGAGCTGGTGGAAGAAGCTCTGGAGGAGGTGGATGAAGTTGAGACTGCGCTTCCTGGACTTGTTTTTTGTGCTGAAATAGGCATACAGTGATAGCTGCTTAGGCATTTGAATGTCAAAGATAGTTTCAAAAATTGTAATGAATTTAGACGACATATACTGTAGAAGAATGGACTGGATTGACTATAAAAACAGCAACAAAAACATCAAAAGAAAGAACTACCTTGAAATGCCTGATTCATGATGTCACTTTGATGGTGATGATGATGATGATGATGATGATGATGACGAATCAATTTTATAGTAGACAAATGCATCAATTAATTGGGCACAGTGTACAATTTAATTGCACAAAAAGGTAGAATTTTAGTAGAATGGGAAGTGTCTAATAACTAGACTCCGCAGTTTTTTGATCGATAAAAATAATGCTTTCAGGGATGACGGGGCTTAATTAGAGTGGACGCCTGAAGAAGTTCGATTTTCTAAACAGATTATATTCTTTATTTTCTCTTGTAAGTAAGTAAGTAAGTAAGTAAGACGAAATTTCTACAGCGCTGTCCGAAAGCTTGGCGCAGTGCACCAGCTTATTCAACGAGCATGGGTGTCCGCACATCGAGGCAAGAGGAGGCACTTGCCCCTACCCCGGAAAATGCAAACACCAATATTTTCACAGCAAAATTGGAAAACCAGGCTAAAATATTAACCGTGCGACTGTGTTTGCTGTTTTGCCCCCCCCGGAAAAATTTCTGTGGGCGCTCATGTCCACAAGCGCTCAATCTTTGTGAAATCCGTAGTCTGTAATACTTAGTTCGTGGTGGTCAAGTTTGCTGCGGTATCTAACGATTTCGAATGACATCGATTGATGCCTTTGAATCGTGGAAGTATACTCCCAGGAGCTAGAAATGACGTAATGCCGTCTCCTGGGATAATGCCTCCATGCCTTGAATACGCATCAGAATAGGGGACATTAGCGCTTCGTAAAATAATAAAGGTTAACACGTGACGATTGGGCCTACTTACGCCGTGTGATGGTGGTGATGGTCGGCCTTCCGCAGAGTACTAGCATGCGATTTACCGTCTGCCCCACTACGTATATTAGCTCATCGAAGCCAGTCAGCGTGCTGACATCGTCATCTGCGGAAGCGAAATACCTCAGGTCGTCCATGTTTATTGCCGTGGTAACTCCGATAGCTACAACATTCAAGCGGATCTCATTATTATTATTATTATTATTATTATTATTATTATTATTATTATTATTATTATTATTATTATTATTACACTTATTATAATACTACTACTACTACTACTACTACTACTACTACTTTCAGTGTTTTTACTAGTAGGCTACTCTTGTTTTGCTACTGCCAAATTTCTACTAATTACTGCTATATGCTACTAACTAGTAGGATATTATTATTATTATTATTATTATTATTATTATTATTACTATTATTATTATTATTATTATTATTGTCCATTAATTATGTCACTACTTTTGGGCGACAAAAATTATTGACATAATTATCAATAACTTCAAACTTTTTAAATCCCCCTATTTTGTTGACGTAATTAATGGATATCCCCTTCTAGTATTACTACTACTGCTGCTCCTGCTACTACTACTACTACTACTACTACTACTACTACTACTACTACGGAAAACTAGCTTCACTTTCAGAGACCATAGACCAGTCGTTATAATGATAATAACTGAATTCTGTGGACTCACCGACGTCTATTGTTCCCCGATCCTTAAGAGCGTTAACCGAGGTGGTATATTTTGACCGGAAGTCGAGCGTCGTCTGACCGTCCGTGAGCAGGACGACCACCTTCTGGGCGTTCGGGCGTCCGCACCCGGACGCCGAATAGAGCATGTCGTACGCCAACCGCAGTCCTTCCGGGGTGTTCGTCTCCCCGGCGGGCGTCGGCAGTCCGTTGATTCCGTTTACGACGACGTCCTGCAGCGTCTGGCTTTGGCAGAGGTCGTACAGAACGAAGGCGCTCGATTCGAACTTGACGAGGCCGACGTGGTCGAAGTACGGACCGACCTGGATCGGCGATTGGATGACCGTGCGCAGGAAGGACTTGATCAGTTCCAGGTTGTCGACGCCAGGCGGTTCCATTTCGATGATGCTGCCGGAGTTATCGACGACGAAGACAATGTCAAGGACGCAGTAACCTAAGGAAAAGAGAATGGTCTCACTCACTAGCCATTGATATCTTGTAATAATAATAATAATAATAATAATAATAATAATAATAATAATAATAATAATAACAGGATTTTAGGTGGTTTAGCAGGATCTCTCCTGTACTGAAAATAAGTCACTTATATAGTCCTCTATACCAACTTCCATTTAGTAGTAGTAGTAGTAGTAGTAGTAGTAGTAGTAGTAGTAGTAGTAGTAGTAGTAGTAGTAGTAGTAGTAGTAGTAGTAGTAGTAGTAGTAGTAGTAGTAGTAGTAGTAGTAGTAGTGGCAGTAGTAGTAGTAGTAGTAGTAGTAGTAGTAGTAGTAGTAGTAGAGGTAGTAGTAGTAGTAGTGGTAGTAGTAGTAGTGGTAGTAGTAGTATTGGTAGTAGTAGTAACGATACGATAACGATATTGCACTTTTATAGCGCCAGTAAGAATGCTAAATAGTATCAATCAGCAAAATCAGTCAATTTCAGATAAATCAGAGTGGCCCAACGAGACAGATGAACTCTAAGACTAGATCTTAAGCTGCCTGATCTGAGTTCGACAATTCAACAAATTTTCTGGATTAAACATCACAGGAGATATGACAATTTGACTTATTCAGCTCAAGTACGGGTAGCTAAAAAAATTCACATGCCCCATAATATATATACACGTTTTGATGACTATGGAATGGCCTTTATAACCTAAATCCTTCATCGGAGGTTCTAATTATTCACGTTTCAATCTTATTTGCGGCGAGTGAATAACAAATTAACTCTTACCAGGTGGAGGCGTCGGTGGTTGTGTCGCTGAAAGAAAACAAATTAACAAAAAATTAATATGCTATAGACCTGTAAAACGCGCGGTTGTACGAGAAAATCTGTCCTTACAATTTTATTCTTTCAGTTAAAGACTTCGACTGCATGTTTAATCAACGAAAGATCATTAATTACTGTTAAAATTCAATGTCTAACAGATAGTTACAAATGGCAATATGTTTCATATTTTGATATCAGATCATAGATCGATATATTACAGATTGGTATCAAAGAATTATGACACTAAAAGAGAGAAGCAGAAGAAAGGGAAGAATCTCTGCGTAAAGCCTGCCTTTCCAATGAATTGTTCCAAATATAATAATACCAATATTTTTAAACGAAGACTACTATTTTCACCGTAGAAGACTGAAACATCTTAATCCGACAAATGAAAATATGGGTGCAGAGTGCCGACACAGTGTTAAATTATAATAAATTAATTATAATAAGGTAGCCGACACGTATTTGAAGATTAATGAGTCGAGAATAGTTTCTTTAAATTTATCTAATGATCTAATTTGTTTATTAATTTCATTTGCAAATGCATTCCAAATTTCAGAACCAGAAAACCGAATACATCTATCATTATAACGACGTGTCTCTAGCGTTAGCGACGACGTTGTCTATCGTACCACGGGCATGATCGGGATCTTAAACTTTCTTACCCTGGCCCGTTGGAGCGACCGTTGGATGACAGATTTCTCTGACGTACAGGTCATAGGCGGCCGAATATGTCGTAGATCCAACAGTACTGAAGCTCAGTATGCAGTCGTAGCCCTGGTAGTTGGGACTGTGTGCCAATACGAAGGCGGCACAAGACCGGTTGCTGTAGCAGGCGTTCCGGCACGCGTCGAGCGTCGTGATCGTCGGTTGCGGCGTTCCTGGCAGCGACGGAACGGTATTCGCGAAGTCCGCAAACGAATCGTTACACGTTGACGCTGGAAGTGAGAAATTACAAGTGAGTAATCATGCGATGCGTGCCGTAAGACGATGTTATTATTATTATTATTATTATTATTATTATTATTATTATTATTATTATTATTATTATTATTATTATTATTATTATTATTATCATCATCATCATCATCATCATCATCATCATCATCATCATCATCATCATCATCATCATCATTGCTTTGTTGTTGTTGCTGTTGCTATTTTACATCAGTAGGTTAGGTGCAAACAACAATGGCGGCTCCACATGGGGGACCCGATGGGGGGCCCGTGCCCCCTATTGAGTGCCTGCCCCTCTGTACCCCCTTTTTGGAGCCTATACTTAATACTACATAGCAAACAACAAATGGTTGTCCCCCATGATTAGAAGTTGCCAGCCCAACGCCCCCCCCCCCACTTGCCAAATCCTGGAGCCGCCACTGGGAAACAACAGCAGCAATACTGTGTAAAACTACTGTGTAATACTGTGTAAAACTACTGTGTAATACTGTGTAAAACGGACGGTTATATTATCTCTTACCATAGCAGACCAGTTCGTATCGCGTACAGCAGCCGTTCCACTGGCGTCCGGACAGCGAATTCTGATGGTAGCAGTGAGAATCGGTCTTGCGCAGGTCGGCGGCCACGCAGAACGGATACCGTTCTATGCAGGACTGGATGCACCGCTCGGCGGTCATGATTCCCTGGTCGACGCCACCGTTTGCGTTGGCGTTCGCGATCTCCACGTAATAGGAACAGACTGAAACCCAGACGACGACAACAATAACAACAACGCAATTGGAAAGCAGTAACAACTTCCACAGGGCTTGTGCTAAACAGGGGCGGTTCCACGCTGGAGAGGACTGGAGATGCATCCCTCCATCCGGGCCCACCAAAACTGCGTCTTCGACGGAAGATGATCGTCTAAATGGATTCGCCTTGATGTATATTCACAAAGAGATGGACATATCCATAGACAAATCTATAGTTATTCTAAACCGTTTACATATAATTCCTTTGGCAATTTGCGGGATCTTCTTAGAAATTCATTACACCCCCACCAACTTCCTAGAAATTCGTCGCAACCCTCCTCCTCCCCTCCCAGAGTTTTTCTGGAACCGCCACCAACGATAAGACTTCGAATCTCTGCAGAATCTAGTAATATCTTATCAGAATCGAACCGTTATTAGTTTTAGTGCGTTTTGATGCAGAATAAATTGATCTATCTGAGGCAAACTCCGAAAGGTGTAACTCTATTGAATTGGACATTTTTGCAAATTGTCTCATAAATTGATGCAGTTTTAAGCATAGCCTACTTCCATATGGTCCAGTCACAGCCGCTGTAGTCGGCAATGTCGTTACTGTAGACGCAGTCGTTGTATCTGAAATATAATGCATTGTCAATCATAGTAATAATAATAATAATAATAATAATAATAATAATAGTAGGTTAGTAGTAGTAGTAGTAGTAGTAGTAGTAGTAGCAGCAGTGGTAGTGGTAGTGGTGGTAGTAGTAGCAGTGCAGCAGTGGTGGTGGTGGCAGCAGTGGTGGTGGCAGCAGCAGTGGCAGTAGTAGTGGCAGCAGCAGTGGTGGCAGTGGTGCAGTGGCGCAGTGGTGGTGCAGTGGTGCAGCAGTGGTGGTGGTGGTGGCAGCAGTAGCAGTGGCAGTGGTGGTGGTGCAGCAGCAGTAGTAGTAGTGGTAGTGCAGCAGCAGCAGCAGCAGTAGTAGTAGTAGTAGTAGTAGTAGTAGTAGTAGTAGTAGTAATGCGACTATTGCATTATCTATGCTATGTAATTGACAATTTATTGTGCGCTACAATACCCATAGGCCACAGTATTAACAAAAGAAAGAGCGCATATAACAATGCTATAGGCCTGACGTTAGAGGATAAATCGCGAATTTGAAGATACAGACAACAACATAAGATAGAAACAAGACTTGACAGAAAGAATTCAGAGCTACAAAGTTTTAACCGAAATGTTCACCAAATCGTATCCTTGTTCGTTGTTGACCAGACTACAGTATATTCGGTATATTTCTATATCAGCTAAAAGCCGACAGTCTGTTCAGTGTTCACTTACTGACTTCAGGACAGCTAGCTCCGCGCGTCAGTTCGTAATGCATCACTCCAGGGTAAGCCGTGAGAGCCCCGGAATTGACGGTCAGCCAGCAGAATGCGTAGGCGTCCTGATTGTAATCGACGTCGATCCCAATGCATGACGTGATGTAGATGCAACGGGCTTGACAGTCGGCGAACGTTACGTCACGTGTGGGAATTCCGCCGGCGATGTTCCGATCGTAAAATGGCTGAGACCAATCGTACGTACAGCCAGGCGCACCTGAAGGTTTAATCGAATTTTACACTGAATAATAATAATAATAATAATAATAATAATAATAATAATAATAATAATAATTGAATTTTGAATTGAAAAGTGAAAACATCATTTATTTTACAACTTCATATTAATTTCTACCATTTAACGATATAACATGAAAAAGACATATCGACACAACTGATTGTATAATCACTAAAATCTTAACTAAATAATTTCAACACAGTTAATAATAATAATAATAATAATAATAATAATAATAATAATAATAATAATAATAATAATAATAATAATAATAACAATAATAATAATAATAGGCTGATAATAATAATAAAGAAGAAGAAGAAGAAGAAGAAGAAGAAGAAGAAGAAGAAGAAGAAGAAGAAGAAGAAGAAGAAGAAGAAGAAGAAGGTTTAAAGTGGTTCATTAGGGTCTGCCCTGTGTGAGAACCGCTGTTGTATCCATCCAAATCTAGTATCAAAATCCTTTCTCTTGGGTGTGTAAAATGTTTTCGAGAATGACTTCTATACCTGTAAGTGGTCCACAGTTTGTCCCGACAATAGTGTAGTGCTGAACACCGGGAGTGTCGTACAGCCTTGTCAGCAACGAGGGGTCGTTGTAGATGTAGCAACCGCCGGAGACGTCATCGACCGGTGTTATGAAATCAATGGCAAGACAGTTTCCTAGGTCTAGGCACAGCTGCTGACAGTCGGCAACGGTGCGATACTGGAAGTAGTTAAGTCCGCCGTTGGCGTTTGAATTGTTTCGGAACGACCAGTTGGTCACGCAGCCTGGCGAAAAATTCGAGACGGCGTTAAGAGTAATATTGCTTTTTCGTTCTAAGCACAGCGTTTGCTAATCTGTCCATTATGTTTTGTTTTGGCAACTTCGAGTCAAATCCGTTTATTAGTGTCAGATAACAACATAGAGAAAGAAAATTGAAAATATACACCATCCAAATGATAATAATTACAGAAACAATTTATTTAGATATTCAGCAAGTGATTAACTTGCTAAGATACTAAAAGATACTAAAAGATACTAAAAGGGAAAAGCAACAGAAGTATTTCTCTGTTAAAAATCTACCTTGCAATCAAATAAATTTTGAGATTCTGAGGTTAGCACATGGTATATCTAGCCAAAACAAAAAGCGACATGCGAATTTCTAGGCCAATATATGTCAGTTATATAAATTTATATTGATCATCTGCTACCAAAATGGCAATAAAATCAGAGATACAGAATAATAAAATACCTGGCGCAATCGTAGTCTCTGCAAACACAAATTAAGAAAACGATATATAATCATAGCTAATAATAGATTGAGCAAAGGCAAGTTATCCAAATTTTCAATTTAATTGTTCGTTTGGGAAATTATCAAACTGAAATCGTCCTCCCTTGAAATACTCTTCATTACCGTTCCACGGGCTTTGTTACTGTCTGATTGGAACAGAATTACTCGAAATAATGTCCTTGAGAAATGGTGAGACGGTTTTACGGGGGGAAAAATTCAACGGAGTTCCCAATAATCGACGATTAACATGCACTGTGCCGATTGCCATCTGCTAATAGCAATATATATAGATTATGCACGTAAAATTACGTCGCATGCTTCGTATTACAGAGTGATTGGCAATTCTGAAATACTTGTGGCGTTGCGTAAGCCCTATATCATGATGAAGTTAAAATCTTGGCTCGACGTTAATCATCATAAAGAAAAGACAGGGCCTCAAGAGAAACACCGGACCCCGGTACAAAGGTTATTAGACCCTTATACAAGTTCAACTAACATACATACATATTAGTTAACTGGGCAACTATTTGTAACACAATGTAAAACGGACGAGCGTTACTCGGGGCACCCAGTTAAGGGGTTAACGAAAGCCATGACAAACAAGGCTATACAAGGCAGGTGTCCTATACGCACAAAGTATGAAGTGCACGGTTTATTAAATATTGTTTTCTTTTCTAAAATTTGGATGCAAATTTTTTGAAATTTCTCCCCATCGACCTCTTTGAACTCCACGGGTGCCCGGAATAGCGTATACCGGCTACACCCCGCTCTCTTCAGGCCTACCTGAGAACAGTTCTATACGGAAGTCAGTGGCATAGCCAGGATTTCCGGAAGGGAGGGTTGAAAAAATTTTTCGTCGATAACCGCCAAGGGGGTTTTCACCCGAAAAATCGCCTCAAAAAATAAAAATTGCATGGAAATACATAAAAAAAACATTTTTTGCCGCCCAAGAGGAGTTTTAACCCCACCCACCCCAGTGGCTACGCCACTGACGGAAGTCGAAACGTGGATTGAAACGCACGCGTACCGGGTATAAGGCACGATCGGTTGATGATGTACTGCGTTACGGGGTTAGGATGGAACGTGTTGTTTGTCCAGAGGTCCTCCGGTAGCATGTGCAGCCAGCAACCGGCGTTGTCGGTCGTCGTCGTGTCGAAATCTGCCGCGACGCAGTTGGGCGTAGCCGTGCACAGATCCAGACAGTCGGCGACCGTGTCTACGCCCAGAAAGTGGGCTCCGTTAATCGACTGCTGATTACCGAAACGTATCCATGTCGGATCACAGGCTGGACCTCCTATAAGCACGGAAAATAATAATGAAAGAAAAACTAGTTTTAGTGCAACAGTTCTAGACAAATCGAACTGTTTGGACGAGATGGCAGTGACAATAGAAACAGTAAACGGATTCAAAGGCTATCTCGGAAGACTAGGTTATTGAATCTGTAGAGTTACTGCAATGGTTTTCAAACAGCCTTGCTTAACCTTTTACAAAAATAATATCCGATCTTTAACGTATACGTGGGCTCGCATGTCGCGAATTAGGCCTATTGAACTGGATGCATGCTACATTACCTGATACCGTAGGCAAGGAACTGCCGGTAGTGGTTATAGAGGTTGCAGTTGAGGGCGGTCCAGTAGCGATCGTACCTTAAACAAGGAAACAGAACAGCGCCAAATGAAAACGGTTCAAGATGAACATCTAAGCGATGCTGTGAATGTTCCCTGCGCAGCAAACGCACACCCTTCGCCTAGCTCCGCCACTGTTTAATGAGGCGTCGACAACGATTGTGGATGTATAGATGTCACCGTTTCCATTTGCCTATAATAATAATATATGGTGCTCGATTTTTTTAAAGGACGGTAGGAAAATCTGACAAAATTTCCGATCAGCCACCAGGTGCATGTGGGATCGGTTGTCCAAAGCCCAGAATTTCCACTTCGCGGTCGGAAACTGTCGCCCCCTCCCGCCCACCAACCTCCCAGCAGATCATCGAACATCACGGTTACCCGAGCATCCTCTGCTGATCCGATACTGCGTCACTGTTGGGGGGTTGTAGACGTTGTCCGGCAGAAGGTCGCTGGAACTGTTATGTACCCAGCACGGCGGCGAGCTACTGCTGTCGTAATCGACGGCGACGCACGTCGGTTGGCTGTCGCAGAAGCCGAGACAGTCGCCGAGCGAAGTGTACTGCGTCTGAATGCCGTTGATCGAATTAGTTCTTGGAAAAACGGTCCAGCGTAGACAGCCTACAAGACAATATAATAATAATAATAATAATAATAATAATAATAATAATAATAATAATAATAATAATAATAATAATAATAATAGCAATAAGGTGAGTATGTACGTTCTTTTATTTGGTACAGTAATAATAATAATAATAATAATAATAATAGTAATAAGAATAATAATAGCAATAATGCGAGAATGTCCGTTCCTTAGTACAACAACAACAACAACAACAACAACAACAACAACAACAATAATAATAATAATAATAATAATAATAATAATAATAATAATAATAATAATAATAATAATAATAATAATAATAATTACAAGGCTTAGAGTGGTTCGGTAGGGTGAGAGCCACTATGCCATAATGCCAAAGCGTCGACGTTGAATAAGATAATTGTGCCGTCACCGTAAGACTGATGCGGTTTAAGCAGAGTTGCATGCAGGCCGAATAGGGGTAATTCTTCCCAAGTTTCAGATTCCCCTCTCCAAAAAATTTGCATCTCAATGCGTAAAGCGATGACAATTTCTCATCACTCCCCCTCCCCCCCAAACTACTCCCGACCCTCCCAACTGCTATAAATCTCCGTGGCAGAGGATAGTGCGTGCAACTCTGGGTTCTTCTTCTTCAGGTGCTCTGTCCAAAGACAGGTTCCATACTCCAGCGTCGCCAATCCTCTCTATCTTGAGCTTTTATCTTCAGGGCTGAATACTTGTTTTTTCCGTAGTGTCGAACATCCACTCCAGCATCGATGTTCTTGGTCGCCCTTTCTGTGCTTTCATTCATCTTTCCTTCTAGTACTTCTCTTAGTAGGTTTGATTCTTCTCTCAGAACATGACCTATCCACTTCTTTTGTCTTGTACGTGTAGTGTTAATTAGGCTTTTCTTCTCTTCTACCCTCTCCAAGACTTCTGGGTTCCAAGTTTTTATTCTTGTTCTTCTGGTTCCGCTGGGTTAAGAATATATGTTTGATTGTTTCAATATGATGTGTTTCAATAAAAAAAATAATGTACCGCTTGAGAGGCCAGAGAAAGTGCTTCCAATTGAGGGGGTAGCGGTTGAGTTTCCATAGAGAATTACTGAATAAAAACGATAAATAATTAATCATATTAGAATGATAATTATTTTAAATTTTAGTCAACGATAATATCAGTCAAGTATTGATATTGTTCACTTAAAATTTCTTTTCTAATTTAAACGATAACTCATTCATTTGTGTGCCTAAAACGATTACATGTAATTGTTATTGAATTTTTAATTAACTCATTCTGTCTTCATGTTTTAGCGCCTATAAACTGTCAGCCTGACTCTGTATATTAACAGGAACCGAAGTGGCTTGTACTGTCAACTTCAAGCATTTCGAACTATTGGTACTATTTTAATTATTTAATATCTAAAGTACGAGTATATTGACAGTTTTATATTTAATCACGTAATATTCTGCTTGCCACTAACAGTGGCAGCTCTAGGATTTGGCAAGTGGGGGGGAGGGGCCGATGGGGTGGCAACTTCTAATCACGGGGCCAACCATTTGTTGTTTAATGTATGTAACATTAAGTATAGGGTCCCAACAGGGGGATCCACTGGGGAGCCAGGCACTCAATAGGAGGGGCACGGGCCCTCCTGACCCCCCCCCCGGTGGAGCCGCCACTGGCCACTAAAGGTGGGAAAGTTTTTTATTGAAATCGTTTATCGTAGACATTGCTTCAAATTACTAAATTAGAGATAGTACTCAAGTTCCTATTACCAGCGCACGTTCTGTTTAATCGATAGTTCGTTGCCGTGGCTCCCTGGTAGATGTTATCCGGATTGAGGTCGTCTGGATCTGTGTGACCCAGCAACGCACGCTTGCACTCGTGTCGTAGTCAACGGCAACGCACAGTGCAAGGTTGTAGACGCAATAACTCTTACAGGTGTCCGCCGAAGAAGAGGCCTGCGCCACTGCAGTCCCGAAGTCTGCAAACGTTCCGGGATATGCAGTCCAACAGTCTAAAAGCAATTTGCACATTATTCTGTGTAATAACAATAATAATCTGATTATTCGAGAAATTCACTTGAATCAATCAGTGTTTAATCTAGACTCTGGACTCCGAGGGCGAACTGACAAGGCCGGGAGGAGGGGGAGTCAGCTAGGGGGCTGCTGTTATTTGATGTAAAGTAAAGGTTTTCACCCGTAGGCTCACGCCCGTAGGGTCCGGTGCTGATCCCCGTATTTAGTAGCCAGCAGCCCATAGGTGGCTAAATACATCGGCGGACGGTGGCCAGCCTCTTCCGCCGAACCTATGGGTCATCGCAATGTTGCCATTGCTACTCATTTGATGTTACTACCGCCCTCTGCGATTAAGGCTGAGTCGACCTTAGGGGCTCCTACGGGATTGAACCCGTGTCGTCGGCGTGCCTGCCCAGTGATATTACCACTCATCTATCTTCCCGTATGTAATGTACCAAAATTTCCGAGAGGAAATTTGAAATTTCCGGGGGAAAAAGACAACCCCCTCGAAACGGCCTATGCTAAACCCTGGAACCAATACGTCGTTGGCATTGCGCAACGTGTCCGCTCTCATTACAACAGTGCGCTTGCGTTGATTTAGTGGTTGGCAACTTGGCATGCGATTTTTTTTCTGACAACTAACCAAGAAACGTACTGAACCGTTTTCCGTATAGAGAGAAGGTTCCACAAGAAAATTACTCTAGTTACGCCATAAAATTCGGAGACTCTGCGCTGTACAAAATATACAACGCTTAAAAATAATACGCATTGTGATTATATCAAGACGAGGAATGAATTCCGAAGAACGCTTGCCATTAGAAGTTCCGGGAGAAGATTGCGTCATGGCAGACGACGTTGAACTGGAAATCGATGTCCCTGAAACATAGCAGACGAACTATTATTATTATTATTATTATTATTATTATTATTATTATTATTATTATTATTATTATTATTATTACTACTACTATTATTATTATTATTATTATTATTATTATTATTATTATTATTATTATTATTATTATTATTATTATTATTATTATTATTATTATTATTATTATTATATGTCGGCGAATATATTTGAGGAACCTTACAATGGCATTATCGACTGAGGAAAACTTTTCACGGACTCATTTTTTCTCGTCTCCTTCGCAGCCTTTACATAAGGCGCATCAAAAATAGACCCATCAAAAAAATAGACCGATGAAATTATTATTAATTATTATTATTATTATTATTATTATTATTATTATTATTATTATTATTATTATTATTATTATTATTATTATTATTATTATTATTATTATTATCATCATCATCATCGTCGTGGCTCTTACTATTATTATTACATGGTTGTCAACGCACGTTAAGTCATTCACAAAGTGAAAAATCGTAAGGATAGATTCGAACCCGCTACCCTCCGCTTTGCGTGTCAAGAAGCACACCACTACTCCATAGCGCTCACTAATCATGTTCAACGCTTCAGTACAGTAACAACTGTCTCCAGTGTTTCGTCATATCGTTTTAATAACCTCAAATTTAAAACTTTAAAAGTGAGATAGGTAGTAATCGAATCGTGTACGGTATTGATGATACTTTGAAACAGTGTCCAGAAATCGCCCCTTTCTCCGTACAAACAGGGTGCAATTTGTGACTTGGAGCAGTGGGGGAGGGGGATATGTCGAGCTTGGGGGATGCAGTTGTTGGGAAAGTGTAGCAGTGAGTGGGGATGTAGTGGTGGGAGAATGTAGCAGTAGGGGGATGCAGTTGGGAAGTGGGGGGAGAGAAATCCCCCTTTCCCTACAAATCGCGCCCTGCGTACAAATATCACACTGGTTACTACCATACTCACGTGTACAGCCTCTGTCGATCTGATACTGAAGTATGCCCTGCTGAGAGTAGATGTTATTGCTCGAGAGGTCGTCGGCATTTCTGTGGATCCAGCAGGGAGGCGAAACGCTTAAATCGAAGTCGACTGCCACGCAGTCTGGTAAACTGGAGCAGTAGTTCTGACAGCTAAATACGTCGTTGTATGGGAATTGACTGCCGCCGATTGAATGTTGATCTTGGAACGTTATCCAACAAATGGAACCTAATCAGAAAACATCGGTGCGCATTTTACTAGCAAAAGACGAAAGACGCAGTTGAAACAAACACGCTTTCTCCTAATATTTGTGGTCAGATATATTTTTACACCCATAAAACCCCCCAAACCACCCCAATTTGAGTCCGACACCCCAACACCCCACCCCCAATCTCAGCTATGGGATGACCTTTTTTTGCTCGTCACTTTTTTGGCAGAGGACCCCAGAATTTACCGGCACTCCCCCCAAATTGATAATCCTAGAAATAACCCTGAGTATGGTTGAGTTTATCGTTAAATTCACGCAAAATGCGGCAAAACAGAATGCCTTCGACGAACAGCACGCTTCTAGATCAGACATGCTTATCAAAAAATCGATTGATTTGGACAATGTATGTTTCAACATTTTCGAACTCCATTGGGAAGTTGGCATCGATTAGTGAGAAGGGATAATGTCCCCTTAAACCACCCCGACATCGAATACCAGAAATGCGCCCATCGACTGATACTAAATGCATTAATGTGATGGCGCTAAAGAATACCCGATTGATTGACTAAATGATTGATTGTTTGATTGTTTTGTTGGTTGGTTGCCTGGATTGCTGAGTGGTTGATTGGTTTAGTGATTGATGATCTGACTAATTGTTTAAGAATGCAGTAAGATATGCACAAACCTATTTGGTTAGGTAGAGTGGTGGTAGCAATTAGCATCGTTCTGCTTGACGCTGACACGCTCGACCCAGGTGGCACTAAAGACGAACATTCAAAATCAACTTACACACAGACTAATGCAAAAACGAAAATAAAAGATTACAGATTATTTCAAACAGTAATCACAGATTACTTAGATTACATAAATTTATTACAATAATCAGTGGCGTAACCAGGATTCCGGAATAGAGGACACATCGACGACAGTTCTTGACAAAGAAGTCCCGAGCAAAAAGCGTCGTTCTGTACAGCTCCTCAATCTCATATGCTACCTTCTCCCCACCTCAAACTACTCGATGTTTTTGCGTGAATTTCACGACCGGCCCCAGTCCGAATAAGGGGGTCTGACCCACTCCCGGGAGGGAGGGCTTACCCCGTGGCTAAACCGGTGACAGTAATAATAACAGATGTTTAACTTCCGAGTGTGGTTCTTACGTTGAGCAAGGCAAGTCCTGTTGATTCGATACTGATTGACGCTCTGAGCGAAGTACGTGTTCACGAGGTTATTCGGGTCGTTGTGGATCCAACACGGCGGGCTGGTACCGGTGTCGAAGTCGATGGCGACACATTGCGAGAGACTGATGCAGTACAACTGGCAGTCTTGAAGCGTGGAGTAGGACACGTCGAATGCGTCGATCGATTGGGTCTGTAGTAGAATCGACCAACAGCCTAATAAAGATAATACAAACAACTGAAGTTAGTTAGTTAGTTAGTCATTTATACAGCGCAATAATCAAAGCGAAACGTTGAAGTCAAGAGCACTTTACATTTCACACACGAACGAGATGCTATTAAATAAGTGCGTTTTTAGTTTCTTGGCGAATAGTTCAATAAAGGCGCTAACAGTCCAACAATTTAATGCCAACGGTGTGACTAATACACTTAACCCATTACTGCAGATGCTCAGTAATGATGCTCAGTAATGCTTAGTAAATTTACACCAACAATCATCAACTAACAAACTTAAAAACTTCAGACAACAGCAACAAAAACGAAACACCACAGCAAGGCTAATAGTATCCCTACTACTACTACTACTACTACTACTACTACTACTACTACTACTACTACTACTACTACTACTACTACTACTACTAATACTAATAATAATAATAATAATAATAATAATAATAATAATCATCATCATCATCATCATCATAATCATCATAATAATAAAAATACTAACAGTGGCGTAGCCAAGTAGGGTTTGGGGATAAAACCCCCTTGGCTGCCGAAAACAAAATATTTTCAATGATTTTCCATGCATTTTAAATTTTTTACGCGATTTTCGGGGTCAACCCCTGGCTAGACGCTAGACCTGAAAGATTTAAGTAAGAGGCGATAACGTTTTTTTCTGTCAGGATTTTCTCAAAGTTGGTCTCGGTCAAAAACAAAAACCAAACCCTCCTTCCGGAAATCCTGGCTACGCCACTGACAATAATAATAATAATAATAATAATAATAATAATAATAATAATAATAATAATAATAATAATAATAATAATAATAATAATAATAATAATAATAATAATAATAATAAACTGTATTATTTACCTGGTGAATTTGGTACGTCTCCAATTGTTTGTTGTAACATGGTGATGGAAGACGAGGTCGTGGATCCTGAAGATACTAAAAGATACGATATCATGCAAAGACTTTTAGCTAGTACAGTAGTAGGCCTACGGTTGTAGATACGAAATCTCAAGATACCATTACGAGCGGCTATTCTTCTATTTGAAACTTTATTCAGAATTTGTTTCGCATCCTTTCTCCTTTCCGCGTTTTCTATCTCCGGCGAATAAGTCTTCTTTACAATTTGGAGCCAAGTACTCGTATTTTATGCTCAGAATTGCGCCTTTATAAGCAGCCTCTACTCCGCCTGCTTTCGAAAGCGTAATATAGAAATTCGCGAGATTTTACTTACTCACTTACCGGTAATCCCGTTTTCTGAATCAATTAATTATTCTTAGCGATTGGGCAGCCATAGAGAAACACGCTGTAAACGCAATGAGGGTGCATCCATATAGTACGTACGCACTGATGGGGAGGGGTATTAGATTTAGAAGAGTTTGCTTATGTACGCAGGGGCGTAGCGACGGGGGGTATATTGGTATATATAGTGGCCTCCAAAAGGGTCTAGCTTAAAAAGTTTTTACTGCCTTATAGTGGCCCCATTGGGACCCTATACTTTTAATGCTTATAGGTTAAACAACAAATTTATGGCCCCCATGATTAAATTGCCCCTACGGCCCCCCACTTACCAAATCCAGAACTGGGGAACTGTATATACCCTCCAAAATCAGTCTACCTTTTTTTTATACGTACTATATGGACGAGCCCTGTAGTTTATAAGGTTTATAGTTAAGGTTTATACCCCGTGGATTTATACCCTCCCAAATCAAATTCCTGGCTACAACCCTGTAGCTACTTATTCTTAACGGGGGAAGGGGCCTCTCTGAAAATATCGCCTTTTTGCGTAAAGGTACTATATGGACGAGCCCTCGGACGGTAAGAAATCTTACGAGCGCATGCTCTGTCCAGACGGTACTGAGTAACGGAGTCTTTGTTGAAGATGTATTGGGGGCTGAGGTCGTTTGGATCCGTGTGAACCCAACACTGGGGACTTGCGTTGGTGTCGTAGTCGATGGCTATGCAGTTAGTTAGGCTGATGCAATAAGCCTGGCACGAATCGACGGTGTTGAATGAAGCCGCTGACCCCAAGTCAGCAAACGTTCTGCTCAGAATAGTCCAGCAACCTAAATAATAATAATAATAATAATAATAATAATAATAATAATAATAATAATAATAAATAATAATTAACGAAGATTTTGAGACAAACTAATAGACAATTACAAAACATGACAATAGTAGTAATGATTAACGAAGATTTTGAGACAAGTCTGCTAACAGGCTTGGTTACCAGATAATTACAGAAACATGCAAAAATAAAAAGTAGAACGCATTATCAATAGCTGCTGCTTTTATTGTGCAGTCTTATTCTAACAGTTAATTTTGCTTATTACGAACAGACTAAAAATGTAGTTAGATTCTCTTCTCAGTAGTCTGAACTGACTAACAGGCAGTTGGTTACCTGATAATACGCCTTGAGAAGAAGACGATGAAGAGGAAGACGCTATTAAAAAATAAAAAGTAGAACGCATTATCAATAGCTGCTCATCCAATAGATAAGTTTTAAGTTATTACGATTTTCATCGAAATGCAGTCTTATTCTAACAAAACATTGGTGAGTAATCATGCATTTTGCTGACAAGCGTTCTGGAAAAATTAATCCTCTCGAAGTGAATAGATATAATAATAAATCGACTGTATTTTGCCTTTTTCGATCCTAAAACTAATCACAATTAATCACAAACTAATCTAGATTTAAAACCATACTGTCTCTGAAGATAATCATATTCAAAGCACTTATCCATTATCACAAGGATTTTCAAGGTCTTAATTCTCTTTTGTTAGAGTCAGACACTTTCGCGCTTCGATTCCAGTAATTTTATTCAGTGCGTTGCATTGTTTGAGTCAATACATTCTACGGTGGACGTATCTGAGGCTTAATACACGCTATTTACAGCGGATAAAGAAGACTGCAGTATTTCTAGGTAAATTTGCACCTAGGATCATCACGAAATCCAAACTGCTATGCGTATGTGCAGAGGCGGTTCCAGGATTTTTGGTGGGGGATGAAATAAATTCATAAGAATTTGGTGAGGGGATGAAAAGAGAAGGAAAAATCAATAAACTTTGCCGAAAAAGGCTGCCAAAAGGGAATTCTCCCCGCCCCCTAATTTTACTACAGTTTTACCGAAAAATAGGTTGACAAGCAGAAAAGGTCTTCTGCAGTTTTCCCCTAGTTTTACAAGACTTTTACCCAAAAAATAGGTTTCACAAGCGAAAAAAGAACTCCGAAAGTCCGTTGGGGGATGCATCCCCACTCATCCCCCACGTGGAACCGCAACTGTGTATGCAGCTATCATCACTAAGTGATTTCGTCGAGTGAGAAAAGCAAAAATTAACTGTATAATTAACAGGCTATAATTGCCTATAAAAACTTGAAATAATTTGTAATTACTATAAACAGATGTGATTCTCAGCATAACCTACAGAGGCAGTTTCCTTGTAGCCGATATTGCGTCACACCCGCTGGAAAATACGTATTTTCTGGGAGAAGGTCAGAAGGGTCGCTGTGAGTCCAGCAGGGAGGACTGCTTGATGGATCGAAGTCTATGGCGACGCAGGACGGAAGATTGACGCAATACTGCTTGCATCTTTCCACCGAGTTTTGGGTGGGATCTGTGCTTTGAACGCCATAGTCAGAATTCTGATTCTGGAAAGGCGTCCAACAGTCTAAAAATGAATATAGCGTCACTATAAGACTTCAGCATATGACCGAACAACGCACGTCCCGAAATGTTAAGTGGCCAGCATAGCTAACAGCAAATCAGATTTGAAGTATTTCTGTAAATGCCATATTCAGCGGGAGGGGGGAGGTCGACGCGCTTTCCCGAGCCTCACGGGCTCATAAGGCTGGGCTGATCTTCATTTCTATTACCCTCAGCCAAGCCTGCAATACCACGGATTCGGGGCTCGTACATCGCGTAGCGTACCTGTTTGACTGTTCGCAGCTTTTTACTACAGCCCCTCATCTTACCACCGCCCGCTAGTGAGTAAGGCTGGCTGAGTCGACCTTAGGGCTCCCGATATAGTCTCGAACTCGCGACCTTCTGCTCAATCGTCAAACGTTGTTACCACTCTGCTAACTTCCCGCCATTTGGCGTAATATAATACGTACATTTACAAGAAGCTTGAGTACACAATGACGTTGTAATTAGTAGATTTTAGCTGCTCTTAAATTATTTGCTAGCCTGACATTGAACTGCGAATTATTTGAAAGAATAAGCGATGCAAGTAAACATCATCGTCAATCATTGTTGATGCTATGATTTTACAATAAAATTTAATTCAATAAGAAATATCTTTATATTCAAATCCTGAGCTACGAATTTACCTCGTCTCTATAACTTTCTTCATTATCCTATTTCAAAATCAGGCATTCCCCAGCCGCGCTCTATATTATGCCTATGTCTGCAGCAACAGAATTAATTCTTCAGAGCTAAGATTTGCACTGACTGCCATATCACAAGCTCATACATTTGCTACAGACTTCAAAATATAGTCCGAAAAATAGTGCTGTCCAATGCAGAGAAGTTAAACTCTCATTTCATATCGCGGGCCACATAAAAGTCTTCATGGTTGTCGCGGGCTCTATTTGTAGATAAAATTAACACGAACTACAGTAGGTCCATTACATCAAACAGTATATAAAAAGGCGTGCTCAAGAATTGTTTCTAACATTTTTTTTCATTTCCATAGTATGTAAAAAATTCGAGTTCATAGGCCTATATGTAATATCAGATTTTAATATAGGACCTGTGTACCTTTCGAGCAAGCCTTAAATTAATTAACTTTGCATAAATATAAAGTTTTTTCTTTTATTCGGCCCCATTCACGCGGGCCGGATGAAAAGCTTTCGCGGGCCGTATTCGGCCCGCTGGCCGTATCCGGCCCGCGGGCCGTATGTTTGACACCTCTGGTCTGACGCAAGTCGTTTCCTTTAATTATGAGCCACAAAGTGCAGTGCATTTAATAGATTGCAAATGAATTGGCATACCCAGTGACGATACTGAAGAACTACTAGAAAATGGCGGCGTAGACTGATCACCAATATCTGACAAAACAAATCACTATGAATATTCAGATGCCAGCAATTGTTAGTTAGTTAATTAATAAGCCAATTTATTGTTATGTTGAAATAAATATAATTTGATACAAAATCAACCGAAATCTCGTTTATTTTGCAACATAGCGCTCCGAGTCCTCAACAGCTTCCAGAAACTGTGATCACTTACTGTTACAAATCCGTTGTAGTCGATACTGCGTAACAGTTGTTGAAGAATACGTATTTGCTGGCAAAAGGTTTGAAGAGCTGTTGTGAATCCAGCAGGGCGGACTGGTTGTAATATCGTAGTCTATTGCGACGCACGGCGGAAGATTGACGCAAAACTGCTTACAGCTGTCCACAGAGTTTAGGGCGGGATCCCTGGTCTGAACGCCGAAGTCAGAATTCTGATTCGGGAAAGTAGTCCAACAGTCTAAAAAAGAATACGATCAATATACAGTAAGCATTCGGGATTTGACCAACATACAGTTCCCACAGCGAGTATTTTAAATATTCATGGTAATTCAAGAAATAAATTTGGCTGTTTGAAGACAATCAACACTCGACGTCAAAGCTAGTGTAAGCAATCGACTTTAATTTCAACCAATCAATAAATGAGTAAATCATGCATGCGATAGATCGCTCTGTAACTCTGTTACACTGTAGTATCAGATATGTGATGACACTACACATTAAGAATTTGGTCATCTACTTCCCATGAGAAACGCCAACATTGGCATAAACTTGAATGAAAAAGTGGGGCCCAAACCCTCTATATGCCTTCCCTCCGCTATGGCAGTCTCACAAAAAGTGGGGGCTCGAGCCTAGAGGCCTAATAGAAGTTTGTGCTTACGAGCGTCAAAAACTCTCGTTAAAAACATTCTGAATTAATTTCAATCCATGTATGCATTTCAGTCTAAGACTCTGAGCTGCATATCAGAGCCGCTTTCGACAAAATAACTCATAGCCACCCTGCATTGGTGCAGCCACGGGGGGGTCCAGGAGGCCCGCCCCTATTCGGACTGGAACCGGTCATAAGAGTCGCGAAAAACCACTGAGTGGGGTTTTTTTTTGGGGGAGGGGGTAGGTAGTATATGAGATTGAGGAGAATACAAGAAAGTTTAAAAGACTTTATAGGACGGAAGCGCTACAGAATGGAACGATGATTTCTGCTTGTCAATACTTTTTAGTCTTTTCTCAAAAAATGTCGATGCATGCCTCTCCTATTCCGGAACCCTAGCTACGCCACTGCAGCCCTATAGTCGCTCGCTGTCTATTCCACGGTGAGATAATCAGAACGAACTCTTACTATTAGAAGTTCCACCCCCGAAAGTTGTTGTCGATCCTACAAGAAGAAAAATAATTCAGTCGTAAGTTGTTAATTAAACGTCGCTTTTTCAGACTGTATGTAGTCTGACTTGCTGAATGTAGAATTTTACATCTTCAGAAGTTAATGAGTCAAGATTTTAATCGTAACATTAAATTTCTATTCTAAGTCAATTTTAATTCGACCAATTCAAAAACACGATTGGCATACTAATAACTGACTGACTGACTGACTGACTGACTGACTGACTGACCGACCAACCGACCGACCGACCAACCGACCGACCGACTGACTGATGTCAGAACGTGATAATTTCTTCGCGTAATCCATTTACCCGCCGATATGTTGTCGCACCGTGCAAGCAGAATGTAAAGCTTGTATTCCTGGGTGTACAGAGGATTTTGGTTATCCGCGGGATTCGTGTGAATGTAGCACTGAATTGGATTCGTCGTGATTTTGACATCAACGGAAACGCAGTTCGGATTGAGAAGACACGTATTCAGACACTGGTCATCGTTGTCGATGTTCGAAACCAGCGTTCCCGATCCGCTGGCTTTCGAAGACATCTGCAGCTCCCAACGATCCCGACAGGCTATAAAACGGGATAAAATCCAGTGAAAAACAATAATCTTAAGATATCCTATGAACAAGTAATACTACGATATCCGTCATTATAGTAATCCTAAGATACTGTATCCAGCAAAAACAGTAGTCCTAAGATATCCCGTATACTACTACTACTACTACTACTACTACTACTGCTACTACTACTACTACTACTACTACTACTACTACTACTACTAATACTACTACTAATAATAATAATAATAATAATAATAATAATAATAATAATAATAATAATGATAATAATCGCTTGGACCGGCCGTGGGATTTGCGCCAAGTCTTTGAGAAATGGAGGGGGGTTAGCATGATAGAAGAGAACAGGCCTACGTGAAGAATTCTTTGACGACCTGTTTCTTTGCTCGCCGAGACATTTACGCGAAAATTTCACAGTGCCCCCCCCCCTATTCCGAAATCCTGGCTACGCCACCGATCCTACGATATTCCGTGAAAGACAGTAATTGAATTTTGTAGGTTTCGATTAATTAACTTATAAAATAAATTGTTCTGCGTTGCGTTACAAGTGATTAACTCCATTATTCAAAAATTCAACTCGTGCCAATAATATTATTATTATTGTTAAGATGTAGACAGGCCAGACTGAAACGCGCAGGCATTTGTTGAACCATAGAAAGTCAGCGACCCGTAACGCCGCCGTACTAAGACCACATACGTGACCTATTGTCAATAGATGTAACCACCTAGACGTTCTCTTCGAATTCGAATCCAATGCAATATTCATGCAATGTAGGCTAGTTCGAAGTTTTACCGTTTCCCTGCATATTACTTGCGTTTGGTCTGTAACTGAGTGACCGAGACATTAAGCTTTTGTATATAAAAAAAATCACATTACAGCAGTACAATCATTTTCATATTAACAACATCACTGCTGCAGAAATGGGCTCAAGTCAAGATTAGACATATAATAGTGAAACAAGGTGAATATGCATTTGATAATCCTTACTTACTTAGCATGATTTAAAATGGTTTAGGAGGCATTACTACCCGTGTGAAAGCCACTATGGGGGCACTAACGGGGCTTGAACCCGCAACGTCAGCCTGACGCTTCAGCACGTAACCCACTCTGCCATCTCACGTGAAAAAGTAATCCTAGGATATCCGTAAATACAATAATCCTAAGATATCCCGTAAAAACTGTAGTCCTAAGATATTCCGTGAAAACAGTAGTCTTAAGATATCCCGTATAATAATAATAATAATAATAATAATAATAATAATAATAATAATAATAATAATAATAATAATAATAATAATAATAGGCCTACTACTACTACTACTACTACTACTACTACTACTACTACTACTACTACTACTACTACTACTACTACTACTACTACTACTAACTAACTAATAATAATAATAATAATAATAATAATAATAATAATAATAATAATAATAATAATAATAATAATAATAATAATAATAATAATAATAATAATAATAGCTTCGACCGGTCGTGGAATTTGCACTAGGTCTTTGAGAAATTTGGGGGAGGGAGATTAATATTTCAAATCAACTAGACTGACAGACCTATAGCGCCCGGCGAACATCTCTTCACAAGGACATATTGGGTATAGCCGGTCAGGAATGTGGAAGAGTTGAGCAGAGCCTGATTCGTGAATATCCAGCATTCCTCCGGATAGACTCTGGTGTTGAGTTCGATCGCAACACAGTTCGATTGGGCGTCGCAAACGGAAAAACACTGATCCTCGGAGTACACCAGGGCGTACTTCGTACCCCCCGTCGCATGCGTGTTTGAATTTCGAATCCACGTCTCGCGACAATCTTTAGAATCAATAAATCAATCAGTCAATCAATCCATCAGTCAATCAATTAATTAATCACTCACTCGATCAGTCAATCAATCAATCAAATCAATGAAAATCATTTTATTTAGTATCGGAGGGAAAATTCAGATGATGGAAACAATCAGATTCGCAGGTTAAAAATATATGATTGATATTCAAAATAAAAGTGAAGTGAAAACCCAGTAAATAAGATAAAAACTAAGATACATTACAATATGGGTAACAATGAATTACGACACTGAAAGGGAGAAGCAGGAGAAGAAGAGAGACAATCTCTGTGCAAAGCCTGCTTTCCCAATGAATAGGGCCTAGTTTAAAAAGTGGCAGTACAATATTTGTACGCGAAAGGGGAAAATTCCTGATTACTGTTACACTGCTGACTTCCTCCCACGGGTCCACTTTATGCATGTACATACTGTAGCAAGGGGAGTTTCATGCTATATTTAATTCATTTAACTAACTTATTTAGCACAATGAAACAATTAAAACGCTCTGATTCTTCCTCCACTCCCACCTCTCCAATCACACTTCACTTTCAAATGCCGCTTGATCTTGCTAAATACCCAATATGTTGTATATTTAGTTGATATCGTCAGAATTTATCTTTGTGCTATTTAACGACGCGCCTCGCATGGCAATATCTAATAACAAATAACTGTACTTATCTGCTGACAATGAGAAGCAAAAATAATTAATTACATTCTGTGCAAATATCCATTATATTTTTGAGAGTACAAACCAGTATCTTGAGCGTTCGATATCAATGCTTGTACGAGTACACAAAATACCAAGAACAACATGCGATCTTCTCTTTTCGATTGAATCTTCATTATTAATTCGCTAAAAATAATTTCAAAAGAAAACAATGACAGCAATCACATCATCATGATTAGAAATTACCTGTGCAGGTAGGCTAGTCCCTACATCTACACCGCGGCGATTAATGCAAGTCGAACTCCTCCTGTTCAGCAAAATCTTTTTGAAGGTACAGAACGCCATGAAAATGTGCTAAGTGGCCCGTTAACGCTTTTAAATGCCTTATTTTCCCAAAATATTAGCAAACTTCACAAGAATTCAAAATAAAATGCGCATCTTGCTTCCCTCAAGAACTATCTAGCACAGCGTTTCTCTAACTGTGGGTCGCGACCCAAAAATGGGTCGCAGGGCTCAGTCTAATGGGTCGCGGGGTGGCGCGAAATTGGATTCAAACGTGTCATTTTCTAACCAACACCACAATGTCACAAACCGAAAGTTTCAAGTAGGCTCAGGTTTTAAGAAATTTATTTGCCTGCAATCCTCCATACACGGCTTATATTAAGATGATTAGTGGTTTATCCAATTTTGGTTGACAATAAGTTTGCAGGGTCGCGACATGTTGCAAAACCGTTGATGTGATGGCAGTTCCAAACAAATTAACATTATTTTGCAATAACGCAAGGAAAGCGTATTCCGATGTCCGACCATTTTGCTCTGAAACTCCACTAACATTAGGAATCTTTGTTGTTTGACACGAATAACCCGGAGGTTAAGCGATTTTACTAGACTCATAAGATTATTAAGTCGCGTAAAAAATGTATGTTCATGAAAAATTTTAAAAGGATACTTTTCAAGAAACATCAATATCTATTTCTCTCCCCTTGTCTAAATCGGCAAAAATATGAATAAATCTGCCTCATATGTATGCCATATTTTCATTCGAATTGAATCAGAGCTTTTGTTTTGCCATTTATTCAAAACTCAGACGATTATTTTCGAATAGCGTTTGCCAGAAATGAGCGGCGAGAAACTGGAAAAAACGAATCCTGTTCAGGGAATGGAAGGCGAAAACAAAAGAGGAAGACCACGGAAAGGATGGACAAATAATATCACAGAATGGTGCAACATGGACATATATGAAACTTACAAGACCACACAAGACAGAGACGAATGGAGGAGACGGACTCAAATAGTATTGCAATAAACAACTAGGTCCTAATGGCGCTGCGCATGGAAAAGAATGCTGCTGTCTCTGTCTATAAATAATTATTATTTCTAGCGAGCGTATTCTATAAAACCTTGTAGTTACTGCAGTGGTTCTCAGATCCCTTTGCCTCACGGACCACTTTTGAAGATCAAAAAATTTATCGCGGACCACCTGAAAATTGAGAAAATCGTGACAAGCAAAACAGGTCGTCACCTTACTTAACCCCTTAACTGAGGATCCCGGATATATCCGTCCATTTTACATTGAGTTACAGTTAAATACACGGTTAAGGGGTTAATTGTGCTGCTTGCTCTAAAAAATGTTGGGTCCGGGCACCCAAGGGGGGGGGGTTAACTCCAAAACCACTTTTTGGCTACGCCGCTAACATGGAAAATATATAATGTCTAACTTTTTAAAGTTATTAACGATTTTTCAGAATTTGCCGCGGACCACTAGACCCCCTCTCGCGGACCACTTTTGATCCGCAGACCACGGGTTGAGAACCACTGAGTTAGTGTATAGTTGTACCTCAGCTGTGTCATCTCTTGCGTATATGAGAAGAGTTTTCAAAGATATTTCACGGCAGCAACAGAATTTGACATCCGTCTATGTATGCGACAATTTCAAATCAACCGACCGTAAAGCAACTCGTTGCAGAATGGAAAGCAACCAGTTGACGCAGACCGAAATACGGATCTGGATCTAATTATTATTCAATTGAAGATCCAGGTAATGGTGATTTCTTATGCACGTTGTTGGCAAAGCGGAAAAAACCATGACGCAGACGAATATTAATGCGAAGATCAAGGAATAGTTAGGAACAGAAATACAGAGAAAGATGAGAGAGAGAGAGGGGAGAGGCAGAAGGATCAGCCCACAGCTATGTGCCCTAAATCTGCATACGACAATTGCAAAATCACAAAAGCGCAACCTGAAAAAGACATAATTATGCGTTACGTAAGCGCTTTTAGGCGTGTGCGTGCAACTCTGTGATGAAAATATGTTACTGAGTTCGTAAAACGCTGCCAAATATCAAAGGCAGACCGGCGTCAAACTGACTCAAACGGAGGCACACACACACCGCCTGCCATAAGAAAAGACATCCTAAGAGGAGATGTGTGTGTGGGAATTATTTCAACTGAAAGCGACACAAAGCCAACTTATAACCATCAAATAGAATTAATTAATGCATTTTAAGCGAATATATATATGTATGTATGTATGTATAATTGTATATAATTGTATTTTATATATATATATTTATGTATGTATATATATATATATATATATATATATATATATATATATATATATATATAGTGTGTGTGTGTGAAAAAATCATGTCGTTAAGTTCAAGGTTTATGCATACAGTGTATGTCACCTGTAAGCGAGTTAACGAAAATCTACATTATTCTGGGTCTGTCACAGTTTGGATCGGAATCAGCTTTCGATTGATACTTGTCAATTTTCGTCGATTACTTATTTTACATTTAGGCCTATAGACAATATTTTTGTTGACACTGACGATTTTGGACGCGAAAGTGTAAGACCGAAAAGTCTGCCACAGTAACAAGATTGGATTAATGGGCTTAAACGCCTTTTCACTGAACAGAACAGCCTTTAACCTAAAACTAACAGTGCAATGATGGCTATCAACGCCGCCTATGCAATATATATATATATATATATATATATATATATATATATAAAATTTTATATATATATATATATGCCTTGAGAGCTCAGGAGGACTTCATGCTCTCCCAGTTAATGTAATATCAAAGCATCATTTTATATAACGCATTTACTTTAGGGCACTAGTTAACAGTCTAAATATCATATTAATGTCCACTCCGCCCCTCCCTCTCCCTCCCCCAATGTGGCCAACTGGACACACTATAATGTCCTAAGTTCACAAGATCCGCTTCCTAAGGTCGAACCCGGGTTGACGGGTCATTAATTAAGGGCAGAGCCAGCGCTCCATCGAACGAACAAGCGTGCAACTCAATGCAGATGTGTCTGACAAGTCATCATTGGATTTACACTGAATGAGAAATGACCGCCATATAGATCACGTCAGCATATTATAGCTAAAAAAGCGCATAACGTTTATACACGAGCAATACTCGGTCGTCCTATATATGCAGTTATTTATGAAAATGCTTCAGGCAAAGCAAAGTTTCAGTAAAAACTGCTTCTAAAGGTGCGTGGATAGACATATATATATATATATATATATATATATATATATATATATATATATATATATATATATATATATACAGGTAGTCTTGCATAAAGCTGAAGACGAGGCATATAGACATGTACTGTATAGAGTTTATGGCGAGGCAAGTGACAGTGCATAAAAACATCGGCAACGCATGAGATATATCGGCAATGGCACGTCGTCGCGTTCTGAGAAAATACAGAAGAAAGAATTTGCATTGAATGCGTTACTAAACAAGCTGGACAGATGTCGTCTCTCTCTCTTAATTAATGGCGACGTTCCGAAATACCGTCTATTCATCGAATGTTTTTGCCTCAACAACCATTTGATGTATGCAATTTCAGAATCGAGCAATACAGGAAAACATCGTATATATACAAGTATAGTTTCAAATAATAGATTGGCCGAATGTGATCGCAAATTTGTAGACTATAGAAGGCAAAAAGACAAAGAAGGAGAATGCAGGAACAAACCTTCTATAGAGGACAAGAGGGCAAAGAATGATATTACACAGCAAGCAGTGTTTATTCTAGCCACCTTTGACATTGGGGGGATCTTGAAATGTTTCGGGGCAGAAGGTTTGAGTCTCCAAAAAACTTGACAAGCAAAAAAAGGTTATCTTCCTTTTTAAATGTGGCGACAAGCATACAAAGGTCATCCTTCCAAACTCCCTAATATTTTTTCACCTTCTCAAATGCCCTGGCAAGCAAGTAAAATTGTCATCCTTACATTCTGAACGTCACGGTTTTTGAGACTGACTGAAGATTCCTACTTGACAAAGGACTTGATCAAATGCATATATATATATATATATATATATATATATATATATATATATATATATATATATATATATGTATAGAGTTTCAAAAGTGAAATAACACGAACATGATTTCTAATCACGATTTTCACTCTGAAGCGAACACCAACTGATGCCAAATACATTGTCGTAAAAGCGTTAAAAGAAGTTAATGATTGCAATGTAGGCCTATGAGGGTAGAATTAGCGTATACATTTTAAGCTGAACGTATCAGCTACTTGCACAAGACACGAGAAGCTGGGAGACTTCGGTGCCCAACAAGATTAAACCGTTTGTAAAGCTTGCAAGATTAAATGCTAGAGAGAAATTCAATATACTTGACCCACTAATAATAATAATAATAATAATAATAATAATAATAATAATAATAATAATAATAATAATAATAATAATAATAATAATAATAATAATAATAGGTTTAAAGTGGTTCACTGTAGTTTCAGTTGTGAGAACCAGTTGTTGCACTTGTTGTCACACAGTAGAAGTAGTAGGCCTACTGTAGTTGTGGTTGTTGCAGTTGTACTTGTAGTGGTAGAAGTAGTAGTAGCATCCTAGTAGTAGTAGTAGTAGTAGTAGTAGTAGTAGTAGTAGTAGTAGTAGTAGTAGTAGTAGTAGTAGTAATAATAATAATAATAATAATAATAATAATAATAATAATAATAATAATAATAATAATAATAATAGTAGTAGTAGTAGTAGTAGTAGTAGTAGTAGTAGTAGTAGTAGTAGTAGTAGTAGTAGTAGTAGTAACAGCAGCAGCAGTTGTAGCAGTAGAAGTAGGCCTAGTAGTAGCAGTAGTAGTAGCAGTAGTATTATTATTAGCAGTAATAATTATTATCATTATAATTATTATATAATAATCTTCATCTCTCATAGATATTAGGCTAATCGTACTATGGCAGTCTGATTTAGTTCATGCCCAGCGTTATTGTTCCTCTTTTTATCTTAGCCTCTGAATTTCTGCATAATTATTTTATCCGGGCAACGTGTCTTTCTGGGTTTTTTAAAATATTAATTATAGGTCACACATAGAATATTCGTTATAATTTCAATGATTACTATAAACCATCGTCACATCAGCACATATGTCACTTACCTATATCTCGAGACAGCAGCAGTTTTGCTTACGGTGTAATAACAACAACAGCAACGCGCGATGAAGTAACGATGCTCCGTACTACGAACTCACTCCATGCAGGAAAGGTTACGGTGTGCTCGTGTAAGTATAACTTTCAAGCGGGTCGTGGTCGGGGAAGGAGGAGACCATCCGATAAACTATCGCCCCGACTTCGTGCGTCTAAGACCCGCCTCCCCACGCACGACTACGACTATATCGGCGGCGACGCAGACCATAAGAGCACGCAAGCGACAAAAGCAAAAATCTCCACATCACGCATCTGCTGCGTCGGTCTTTCTTCGGGTTGCGAATCGCCTAAGCGTATCGCGGAAATCACTGGACCGAGGAAGGAACCGTCAACCACATCAGGTATTGCTCGTTTATGACGCCCCTATATGCTGTGCGCCGACCGACCAAAAACGAACGAGACTGGCCGGTGTTCACTCAGCAGATAATAAAATAGCTAAGTTCACTTTTCTCGCACACGCATATCATATCTAACGTAAGTTTATATATCGTATTTTACTTTCTATGTCTCTCTCCCTCTTTTTGTCTCTGTCTGTCTGTCTGTCTCAGTCTCTCCTTCCCCCTCTCTTCTTTTTCCTCAATCTCTATCTCCTTTTACCTTATATATATATATATATATATATATATATATATATATATATGCAAAGACACATAAATATATGTCACTCGTCTCTCTGTTTCTCTCTCTCTCTCTCTCTCTCTTTCTCTTTCTCTTTCTCTCTCTCTCTTTCTCTTTCTCTTTCTCTCTCTCTCTCTCTCTCTCTCTCTCTCTCTCTCTCTCTCTCTCTCTCAGTCAAGTGTCTGGTTCCTGAGGCATGGCCTGCGTAGGATAGTAGTTTGCATTTTGGTCAAATAGTTCTACTGACCTGAATGACGTGTGTGTGCGTGCGTGAGAGAGAGAGAGGGAGAGAGAGATAGAAAAAAGAGAGCGAGCTTGCGTTGAAGGGCGTGGCCTCAACAATGGTCAAACAGAATGGACTGTCTATCCAACACTGTCAACCACAAATTTGCCTTAAACACGAAGAAGCAGCAAAAACCTATCGTATTCATCTATCTTTTTCCTTCCTATGGCATAATGCCGAATGATCCTAAGCCTGTAGAATCCATCTGGCACTGATATGCCATGTAAAGCGGTCAAATACATTAAACCAGTTCATGATAAGTATAACGTTCTATTACAGTACTCCTCTAAAATTGTGAACACACGTGAATTTCAAAGCAAAACGAAGTTTAAGGTTTGTTAAAACATTGCAATCACAACCAAGAACACCAATACTGTATTTTTTACTAATGATACTATTCTACGATTGATGTACAGAAGGATATAGATATGCAAAAATTCAGAAGAGTGTTGAAACGAATTTCAGCATTGGTGTTGTTGGTTGTGATTGCAATTTTTTAACAAGCCTTAAAGTTCGTTTTGTTTCGAAATCCACGTGTGTTCACAATTTTTTGAGCAGTACTGTACTGTTGAACGTATTTTAAAAATTTATTTGCACGAACACCATATTAAGACTATCCTTATTCATGCCAATTGCTGGCCTATCTCTACGCCATTCAGGCTGTACACAGAAGTGACCTTGATCTGAATCGACACAATGATGTAAAATACTGTATGTCTTTTTGACGCCTAAATGTCCGACTCAAGATCAACTGAACCCCGTCAACTGGAAATCGGCACAAATGCAGTCCTTAGAAAAACTTCAATAAAAGCCTGAGTCTAACTTGTGGAAATAATTGAAAACTTATCAAAACATATCACTGACGGCGCCCGGGGCAGCTTGCCACCCCCGCCTGCCCCCACCGAGTTACGGCTCCGAGGCTACCATAGCAAAGGGGAAAGTTATAAGGGTTGGGACCGACGTTTTTATCCAAGTTTACGTCAACGTTGCTATATCCACCGTAAAACGCGCGCTCAGTTGTACAGCACAGGCCAAGATCTCCACGACGTTTGTCCGAGCGTTACGTTGACTATGAACTACAAACGACAAAAACGTGAGACGAGCGAGACAGTGTACTGTGTAAGTATGCACTATACAATACAGTATGCCTCTCTGTCAATGAAAAAGCACTGTATTGTAGCTGTACGCTTAACGCGATCGCATATTCGGCGCATTGTTTTAATGCGAAACACATCTTAAGCCGTTTATTCCGCATGTGATATGAGGTTTCTGCATAAATATGCGGCAATTTATCCGCATTTTCCGCTATCTTGGTCGCACACACACACGGCACTTTTTTCTATTTTCCTATGTATAGACAGAGAGTTACAGGGGATCAGCGCCTGTTTGGATGGTCTTGGATTTTACCATTTTTTGCGCGTCAGACCTTTTTTTATCGAAAAACAATTTCCGCAAATATGGTCCAATTGGTTTTTACGCCATTCGGGGATGGAATGAGTGATTTAGTTTCCCCTTGCCTTCCTCGCAGACAATTAGAGGTAAACATCTTACCCAAATATATTTTCCACCCCCTAACACCCCTACACCCCCAATGAGAGACCGACGCCCCCAACGCCCCAATCTCAGCTATGAGATTATCCTTTTAATTATTTTTGTCAGACTTTTGGGCAGGGGACCCCAGAATTTACTGACACCCCCAAATTGATAATCCTAGAAATAACCCTGATCTTATCCATGGTCGCTGCGCATTGGCTAGGGTCAAATTCGAATCCGCAACTCTCTGATTGCGTTGCAAGGATCCAACCTCTGCTCTGTCACGACACCCCTATGTTACTATATAGGCCTTTATAAATGTGCATGCATAATGGGTGGGTTCAAGTTACGGTATGGTCATATTTGAGACGTCTTCCATTGACATTCTAAAACCTGACAGAGCTGATCTCTTATGTAGCGCAGTATGTAGATGTGACTCTCAAAGAAGTGCAAGGATTTTTAAGTGTTCTAAGCAGGAGCTCACATTCGAACGCTCCGCAGGCGGCTTTGCGTATTGGCCATTATAGAGGGCAGGTATAGACCTATTCAAGCGGGTTATGTTTATTACTGTAGACTTGATGCACTGCTTTCCCAAACGGAACGTCTGTCGATTAATTAAAATCTTTTCACCCAGTGACCTCTCTACCGGCGATGAGATTGGGAGGTTAGTCTCCCACGAACTTAAAACCCTCATAGCATTAATCATCATCAGCAAGAAAATCGAGTTGACAAGGACTCCGAATAAGGAAATTTTAAAAATCAGGTAAAATATCTGTTGGGAGGGGTGTACCTTGACATTGGCGTAGCCATAGGGTAGGCAAGGGCGTTCGGAGGGCGTGCAAGGGTGCAGTTGAGCCCCTGAAAAATAATATTGTGAAGTTATAAAAAAGGTAAATTTTCTAAAAATGCAACCTCTAGTGCTAGGCTAAAATATGAATTTATATAAGAATCCGATGAGCTTTCTTGTTGCGCTAAATAATTTATAATTATCCCAATAGACGTTGCCAGTCTTGTACAGTACATTTTGTTTCTTTCGTCGCATGATCCTGTTCCCCCCTCCACTGTAATAATCTTTGTGGACGCCCAGGGGCAAGGGGGTGCCAGAGCTTGGCATACGGCGACGTTTTTCTTTGCTCGTCTCGGTCCCGAGCATCCACCATCTTCTGCACACACCGCTATCCCTGAATACGACTAATGTGGCAAGCGCGCCTCGCCCCGCCCCCACCTCCCCTAAGTGGGCGTCTAATGAATGCAAGCAACCGAGTTAAGCCAACTGCGCGAGAAACTTAGCCTGTATTCTGTACAGTGACGTGCAGAAAGTGGCGGGTGTCCGCTACCAATTCGATAAAAAAAATGTTTGACGAACAAAAAAAGTCGCTGAGTCAATTTTCTGGTCGGCGCCCGGGGCCACCGCCCTACCGGCACCCCCTCCCCTCTGCACGTCACTGTCTGTTTAACTGGACTGCTCGAATTTACGAGGGCCGGTTTTAGGGTTTCTGAATGTGTACACGTTGAATCATTGTATATATTAACCCTTTAACTGGGGATCCCGGATATATCCGTCCATTTTACATTGAGTTGCAGTTAAATACACGGTTAAGGGGTTAAATGCTCATTGATTTAGGCATCTTAACCTTCTGCTTGTTTTCCTTCCCGTTATTCAACAACGCGGGGCTGACGAGTAGACTATATAGATCACGCCCCAGTGTGCTTACATAATAAGCAATTGGATTTTCTGAAGAACTGCATGGCATATATGACGCGTGGGTCTACTTACGCAACAACACCCCAACGCAGAACAAAGCGCTTCGTGACTTAACAGTCGCAGCAGCACACGCCCGTTTGTTAATTAAATGTGGTGTGTCGTCTGCGAATTCGTGTCGATTTTAGCTTCGAACCAACGCCTCGTATACGTGCCCTCGATGATCGGTTTCGATTAAGCCATGCCCATTGCGTATACAGTCTACGCTTTTGAATGATTGACTGATTGATTGACTGATTGATTGAGGTTTTCTTCTTATTTCCAAATCGGCAAATAACATATCATAATAATAATTACAGAATGGCAAGAAAAGTTGAATATAAACAAGATGAAATTTTCAGAAACTTAATTATTTTTTCTTTTTAAAAATTGGCTTAGGAGGCATTACTGCCCGTGTAAAATCCACTGGGGGCACTAACGCGTCTTGAACCCGCTCCGTCAGCCTGACGCTCCAGCACGTAACCCATATTCTGCCATCTTCCGCTCCCGCATAGCCCAGAACACTTAAAACAAATCACATAAGTGAAAATTAAGCAGTCTAGGCCTATTTGAACTTTTCTGAATAAAGGAGAGAAAAGGAAAATGAACATTGCATCCTGATAAATCATAGAAAACATAGGCTACGACAATAGAAATTTTTTAAATTTGAAATTTGAAATATCGTTAAGCTTTTTCTTGTCGTCGTCATCATCATCATCGTCATCATCATCATCGTCATCATCATCATCGTCGTTGTCGTCATCATCGTCGTCATCATCCTCATCGTCGTCGTCGTAGCCACCACCACCACCACCACCATCATCATCATCATCATCATCTTCATCATCATCATCATCATCATCATCATCATCATCATAATTGGTTGACTGATGCCGTCTTCACAGTTTTGTTCAAATCTTTTCTCACAGATTAGACATATTATACGTCAGTTTGACTTTTATTTATAAAAAATTGCGCAACCCTGAATTTTAATGTGAGTTCGAAGAGTCATAAGTCATAAACAGATAATTTTTAAAAACTTTATCTGACCCACACAATGCACAGTTAGTGTCTATTGTGCCTATCTGCCATGAGACCCCGAGTTTAATTAAAATTAGCAATATTAAGTATTTAGCATATGAATAATATAGGACTTCCCACGAATGATGGAGGACGGAATGTCCGGATGTGGACCTGGTATACATGTAGTATCTAATAATGACCCTATATAATAATGACTCCCCAATCATTGTTATATATATATATAATGACGGGGAGAGTTGTCACTATTATATATAATAATAATGACTGGGGACAGTGGGGAGTTATTATTACATGGAAGTTAATAAAATATGCTACTGCGGTTTAAAAAACAGTTTGAGTAGGCCAACCATAGGTGGCGCACTCCTATCGGCCCCGTCGGTCCAGGCCGGTGTTGGCCTACTTTTAAAAGTACCCCGGGCCGCCATAGGCCGTGTGGGTTACTTTTTTAAGAAGAAAGAACTTTAAATTGTTTGAATAAATTTTCAATTTGTAATCTTACATTACACAAAGCCAACAATGTATAGCCTGCTCTTGGTTTTCAGGATTCAAACCGAACTTTCGGGACATCGATCATTTTTCTATGCCACACATTTATAAAGATGCTGTAATTTTTTTTTTTAAAAGGCATTTTAGAAACATTCCTGTCTATTTTATAGACCTGAATTACACTTGAAAATGCAAAAATGCATGTTGGTTAGTTCAGTGCCTATACAATAGTAGATGGACCAGGGTACTTTTTAGTCTTCCGCCCAGAGATATTTTTACACCCCTCTGACACCCCTCCAACACCCCCAATTTGAGGTCGACACCCCCAAAATTTGGTAATGTGACAATGATATGCATACAAAATGCATACTAATTAGGTCCGGACACCCCCCAATTGAGGCCGACACCCCCAAATTCACAATCCTAGAAATATCCCTGCTTCCGCCGCCTATCAGACCAATCCCTGATCTAAAACTAAAGATGTTAAAGATAAAGGCGTTGTCTTCGTTAGGAATCTTCCTGTTTCCTTAGGCTTAGGCCTATACAGATTAGACATCGTGACCAAATAGGCCTACTCAAAATTGCGACTATTTCTATAAGGCCTACTTCAGCGTAAAACGACAACCACGAATTACCACGAATATAGGCCCCATAGGCCCGAGAGAGAGACAAGAAAGAGGTCGAGCCCATTCGGCTTGAAATCGTTATGCATGTGCGAGAGCTTCTTGCCAATACGAGTGATTGCATCTACTCAGTCATGCGCAAAGTTCACTTCAAAAGCCGTTCTGGCAACTGGAAGTTTGTCGTCACCAGGGGCGTAGCGACGGGAGGGGGTACAAAAAGCAAAAGTAAAGTCCTTCCCGAGCACTCAATGCTAACCTAACAAGCCTAACAAGGTATTACCCCTCCCAAAAAATCAGTATATATAATACAGTATAGATAACAGCAGGCCTATATATAGCAACATAGGCCGATATATTTGCTGTATCATACAGTAGGCCTATATACATATATATATATATAACATATATAATATTTATAATACTGTATATTATTATACATAATATATTATTATACATAAGATATTATTATACATAAGATATTAGGCCTATTATATATTATATATAATAAATATAACAATATATACCCCTGAATTTTATACTCCCTCAAATCAAATTCCTGGCCACGCCCCTGGTCGTCACCTTCACAGTGGAAGGTGTTGTAAGGCTACAGGATGCAGGACCGTCATTACAAAAATCAACAACAAATGTGCCGATGAGGTCGTTCAGAGATGACCCGAGAACAGGGCAGACCAGTGTTTTATCCAGGCCTGTTAGAAGGGGAGATTTTCTCCCCCAAAACCTCAAAATTTCCCCCAAAATCCCAGCACATACACAAATTTTGCATTGAATTGTGTCTTTTCCCCTCCAACCAAGTCGATTCCCCCTGCCCCCGAAAGCCTCAATCCCCCCCAAAGCAGTGGCGGCTCCACCGGGGGCCAGAGGGGCCCGTGTCCCCTACTGAGTGACTGGTCCCCCCAGTGGCCCCCCAGTTGGGACCCTATACTTAATGCTACATACATTAAACAACAAATGGTTGGCCCCCATGATTAGAAGTTGCCACCCCAACGGCCCCTCCCCAACTTGCCAAATCCTAGAGCCGCCACTGCCCCAAAGGCCTGGAGTCTGGACAAAACACTGGGGCAAACAAACGACCATCGAAAATCACGTCAATAAATCTTGCCGACAATAATACACAACCTACGAATTACTAACGGACGTCTCTCTAACCAACGGTTTCAAGTTACAACATTGGAATGCGACGGTGTGAAGTGTGTGTCTGTTCGACTCTGTTGGTACAGAGGGTCTGGTCGTGGACCAGGTTAATTGGGGCTGGCTGTGCGTCTAATGGAATTTTTATTTAACGTATTTAACACATTTTCTAATGCGCCGCAATCCCAGCCGTTTTTTCCGCATATGCGATTTCTGCACAAATATGCAGCAATTTTATCCGCATTTTCTGCTATTTTGGTCGCACACACACGCACACACACACAAATATAGTGTATATATATATGTATATATAAATAGGGCCTATATGCTATTTTCCTATAGGCCTATAGAGAATTACAGGGATTAGCGCACGTTTTTTAAACCTAAAACACTGCAATTTCCGCAAACACGCGAGGTGAAATAGGCATGTACATCATCGGTAAATTTTGTCGCATAAATTGAACATTTCTGCACTTTTTCCGCATACTTGGGACTTAATTTTGAGTGGTCTACCGCATATTTCCCCAAAAAATCGTCGCATTAAGCGCACAGCCCTAGTTAATAGGCTTAATAGCAATCCATGTTCCTTCCCAAAGACGACGTCGACCATCGGATAATTGTGGGCCTCATTGACGGCCATCCTGTGAAGACATCTGAGTCAGTAGATCGATCGTAGCCTACGCATCTACGGTGTCTTGGACCATCACGAAAACTTGACCGAAAAATAATTAGGTCTACTAACAATTGCATTACAGGCCTACACATCAGTGGCGGATCTAGGATTTGGCAAGTGGGGAGCGTTGGTGTGGCAACTTCTAATCATGGGGGGCCAACCATTTGTTGTTTAATGTATGTAGCATTAAGTATAGGGTCCCAACTGGGGGCCACTGGGGGCAGGCTCTCAATAGGGGGCACGGGCCCCCTGGTCCCCCCGGTGGAGCCGCCACTGCTGCTACACATCGCCGAAACTAGAGTAGGCGGGTGCACAAACCCGGTTAGAAATATACGGTCATGTCCTCATTTTTAACAGAAAACGCATTGGCTTGTCAGACTTTTCAGAACGCTAAAGGATCACAAAATACTATTGCTGACCTTTTTTTGCTTGTCGGACTTTTCGAGACGTTAAAGATGTGACATGCGACATAGGAGTAGGCCTAACAACTTGCGACATACAGTAGGCCTACAGATCAATTTAGAACCGCCAACGTTAGAATATTTTAAAATGGTTTGCGTTAATTAATAATATCGCGCATATATACGCGATAACGTGGAAAACATTAATTACGTTGCCAAATCTGACTATAAAGGGGACGCGCTATACTCTGGGATTTTGACATAATTGTATTTATTTCATTGCCAAGAAACACCCATGTCCATACCCACATGGAACCGACCTTCGCAAAAATACCCGTATCAAGTCAAAGTGGGTCCATACTTCGCGATAGAAGCTTGGATATTTCTGTAGCCTACTCCAGTGGCGGTTCCAGGATTTCTTGGTGGGGGATGCAATGAATTCATATGAAGTTGGTGGAGGAAAGAAAATAGAAAGACAAACTCAATATTTTCAATAAATCAATGCATTTTGCTGAAAAGGCTGACAAAAGGGAATTTTATCCATAATTTTAGTACACTTTTACCAAAAATAGGCTGTCAAGCAAAAAAGATCATCCGCAGTTTTTCCCCCGAAGTTTTACCAGACGTTTACCCAAAAATATGTTTCACAGCCAAAAAAGTCCGGTGGGGGATACATCCCCACTCATCCGCCACGTGGGACCGCCACTTGGCTACTCTCATGCACTATCATGACAGCACATGAAAACCAAACCAATCTACACTTTTATGAACGAAATTCTAATATGCAAGCCTCAGAATGCCCGCGGTGACTTCAAACGCATAGCGTCGAAGTAGTAGATTGAACTGTGAGAAAAATTATACCATCCAGAATATGGAATGCCCGAGGCGATGACAGGAACATTTGGAGTCGTTATACGCCTAAGTGTCATCGAACGTCTATATAACTGTTCCCACAAAATATAGCCTAGTTACGTTCTGTTAGGAAACTTTTTCAGTGGCGCAGTCAGGATTACGGAATAGGGGAGGCACATCGACATTCTCAGGTGAACAGTCTCCAGGGATATTTCTAGGGTTGTGAATTGGGGGGGGGGTGTCGACCTCAAATTGGGAGGTGTCCGGAGCTAATTAGTATGCATTTTGTATGCATACCATTGTCACATTACCAAATTTTTTGGGTGTCGACCTCAAATTGGGGGTGTTAGGGGTGGGCGTAAAAATATCTCTGACAGTTTTCCCCCTATAAGTGTTAAAACATCTTAACCTCCAAAGATCGGTGACGGGCCCCCTAAAACTTTAGATTGTTACTTTGCGGTGATGGCCATTTTTGTTCATCAAGTGTCAAAATGTGATGACCTTTTCTTGCTTGTCAGGCTTTTTTCCGTTGTAGAAAACCACTCCTCTATTCCATTGACGTAATTAATGGACAGCCCCTTCCCAATATCAATCAACAATGGCTGGTAACCTCGGACTGCAAATAACACGCTTAACTTTGAAGAATATATAACCCAGACTTAGGCATGAACTTTTGTTAGGCCACTTTTTCACCCAAGTGCGTGCCTACGAAATCATATTTTACTGAGACTTCGATACTCTATCTTTTGTGTCAGGAACAGAGGCACAGCCAAGAATTTGACTGGGGGGTTAATGTGATCAGGGGGGAGGTATAAATCTTTAAAAACTTTGAAAATCTTAAAAAGCACATTAAAAATTTTAAGGTGGGGAATATATACGGATATACTCCCGTCGCTACACCCCTAGTCAGGAAGCAGTTTTTCAATTAAACCATAGCTTTGCAAGTTTGCAACATAGGCTACCACAAATAAGAACCAGTTTTAAATAAACCTGGTGTTTTGCAAGCATTTCTGTCTGCCAAGTCAAACTTCTATCTTCTTCCAAGTCAGCACGAAAGATGTTGGCCAATAGGGCCACTATATTTGTTATGATTCTTCAAATCATGTATTCTCATTGTCATATTTCATCATGCAGGTTTGCGGTACACCGTATTACAAATTCGAAAGACAACAACAGCAATTGATAGACCTATATTTAACTATAATTATTATAATTCAAATGATCACATAAAGGACCATGTACATCAATGCAAAACTGGTTACAATGCTGCATAACAACATAAGGTGAGTTTTTCATATAAAAAACCTGAAACCCTATCTCCATTACATTTCCATGCTATTTACAGCACAAATGAGCAACAGGATAATCAAAACTTCCAGTAAAATTTTTTTCCAAAAATCAGGCAGAAAGAAGAATGAATGAGTTCAGTTTATATTAACCCCTTAACTGGGGATCCTGGATATATCCGTCCATTTTACGTTGAGTTACAGTTAAATACATGGTTAAGGGGTTAACATTTTGAATCTAACAAACGATACATTCTCCCGGCTGACGTGTCTCCTGAAGCAGAGAATTATATCATATATCAATAATCACAAAGACTTCAAACTTTCCATTTTTCCCATCGTAAACTTGCATGTTCGAGTACGTTATTGCCTTCACCTCAGTTCCCTACAGAAAATCAATTATGCACATATGTATGGTAGAAAGGACACATAATACATTTGAGCTAAGAAAGACAATTAATTCAAGTGATAAATGAAAGGGCAATGACTGGTGTTATGAAACATTAGAATTGGTATGTTATACCAGAGACTGTGAGGTTGTACTGTGACTTTTTATCAACTTTCTTTTTTGACCACAAGAATTTTGCCAGACTCAAAAAACCCACAAGCAATGCACAGTAATTTAGCCTACATGTTATCAATGCCCTAAAATTTTAAATATAGCAATCCTCACAGCTATTTAAACTCCAGATGACCGTAAAATAACACAACTAGCAAATGCGTAATTTCAGGCCTTCTTGGACTTCAACTGGACCTAAATCAGTAGAACAAGTCTGAAGAATGACTTTCACTCACTTGTGGATGTTTGGCAAGGTCGAAAACTTCACCATATCTACAAAGGAAAAGTATATGCATTGAAACAAAACAGCTTTAAACTCACTGTGGGACTATGGGGACAGGGTAGAGTAGCGCTACGGTTCTTGCCATGCAATCAGACGGCAGCGGATTTGAATCCGATCCCAGTAGAGCTCGACCAATTCCAATCAATCGGCAACATTCATAATTAATCGGGCCGGTATATATTTGCATAATATGCATAATTGGCTCACAATCGGCAAGCGTAACCGATTAATCGGTAACGTTTGAAGGCCTCAACTGAAAAATCAAAGGTTATTTCTAACAAGAATTGACTTTCAGATGTTTAACAGTAAAAATGCCCAAGCAACAAGCACTATGTGAGCTAAATGGATGGTTTTGATATTTTCAGCACAAGTTATTTGAGCAAACTACATAACTAATTAGAGGAAAAAATTTTATCTTGGTGAAGACTGACAGACTATCCCAGGTAATGTGTTACGTACAGCCAATGATTTGTTCAAACTGATCGTGCTATGATAAGCAGAACTGGCATAAAAATAGTTGGCATCGTAATCTTGAACGATTACGACTGTAATCTTGAATGAATACGACTATGAACGCAACACCAACAAAAGCAGATTAAACAGGTTTTACTGCATTTTCCATCCAACTCAACCGCCTAAAATAATTAATAATAATAATAATAATAATAATAATAATAATAAACTTCTATATCACCAGTTCTAATACTCAAGATATCAATTGATGGTACTCCAAATCTATCCCAAAAGACACTGTCAATCTAAGAGACCATTTACATGAATACAGCTTACCCAGTGGCTTTTATTTTGAAGTTTTCTTTATCAAATTCCGTTATTCTAACCCTCTACAAGCAATAATAATGACAAGTAAAAGAAAAGACTACATCACTGTTAAAAGAATCCCAAACATTTTGCTTATCAAGTCTCATTTATTCGGATTACTTTATAAAAATTGGAGAGGTGAACATTGTTATTTCTGCCAATAGCAGTAAATAAAAGACGTCAATTATACACATCACTAATGACATCTTTTACAAATGCCAGCCTTGGCCGAACAAAATGTCCGCGGACAAAATGTCATGTGGACAAAATGTCATGGGGACAAAATGTCCCGGACAAAATGTCCCGGACAAAATGTCACGGTTTAGGGTTAGGGTTAGAGTTACATTTTGTCCGTGACATTTTGTCCGTGGACATTTTGTCCTAGCACCATGCCAGCACATCAGTGGTTTGAAAGAACACATGAAATCGCATAAAACAAAAGCTCAAAGTAGTAAATTTGATCAAAAAGTACTGTGTACCACTGACTGATTTACTATATGTAATAAATATCAAAGGTTATTGACATATAACTAACCCGGGCGATAAAGAAAGGCTCGGCAGAGAAAACGAATAGGAACTCATTAAGGAATTGATACAACAAAGACTCAATATCTTCTCCTAAAACACACATAAATAACATGGCTGACAAATCTATAAACAACTAACAGTAATGTCAAACAGGCCAGATGAATATCAAAGATAAATATCATAGCAAATTCCACATTAAAAAAAATCAGATATTAACTTTGCAAAAACCATTATAAGCTTTCTTTGCATTTATTAACCAAGTTCTTCTAAGTAACTTTTGAATCCTTTTAATGCTTCAACTGCAACTTTTCCACAGTGTTCTACAATCCGTTCACGAAAAATTTGTCTTCTTTGATCTCACCCTCTTCTTGGAAAGTTTGCATTTATTAACTCTTTGTCAGCACACATTAATGTGCTAATGCAAAGAATTGTTCATATAGCACATCTGCTTTTCCAGTCATTATTTGGTATGTTTCTATACGATTTCCTCTGTCAAGCCAGTGGAGTATGACCTTTACCAAATTATGCTCACTTAAAACCTGTCAAAATATATTATTATTTAAACAAATGTAAAACAATATAATATGTAAAAAACCTGCAGAAATATGAGGACAATAGTATTCCATCAGTCATTACCTTCAACCTCAATCTCTTGCTCCATTAATTCTTCAACTGTGTCCATTTCTGTCATGTAGCCAAACATCGCCACAGCTGCCTACACACGATTGTCAATATAACGATATTACTTGTGGAATGTATTTCTACTGCAAAATCAGCAGGTAGGAATGTATGTATGTATGTATGTATGTATATTGGACTATTTATATAGCGCCGTAAGCATAGTGGGCCAAAGACAAAGGCGCTTTACAAAGGATAATAGTAAAATAGCAATATCATATTTCAAAAATATGCTGTGGGGTGCCCTCAACATAAAATTCTTCAAGTACATGCACTTTAATTCAAACACACAAAGACATGTCTGGGCAAACACATGGAAATTAAAGATAGAAAATTAAAAGTTAAAATTCTCAATAAACCAACATGGTGCATTACGCTTGAATATGAATATGAGAATATGAATATGAGAATATGAATATGAGAATATGAATATGAATAATATGAGACGTCAAAAGCTCACCTGTTCAAAAGCCTCCCCGAGGTCATCGCCCCGTTACCTTTAGTCAAGGTCAAAACTATCACTACTGTTTAAAGCAGGGCAAGTAGCAATCACTAGCAGGCACTCATTTTCCTATCAATAATTATGAATGTAAAGAGCAAATAAACTAATGCAGTCATGCAGACAAAAAAATTACATCAAAAATATATTGTTCTTTTGATCCTCAAGTTGATAGGGTCATAGGTGAGTTGAAATAGCAATAATCATCTTTAAAAATATTCTGTGGGGTGCCCTCAACAGTGGCGTAGCCAAGGGGGCGTTTTGGGGGTTAAAACCCCCTTGGCTTCCAACGGAAAATTTTTTACATGCTTTTCCATGCATTTTTCATTTTTGGACGCAAGTTTGTGGGTCAAAACCCCCCTTGGCTGGCTGCTGATCAAAAAAATTTCTAAGTGCTATAGAAAATAACAAAATATTAGAAAGAATACGAAGGTGGCGACCTTTTTTTGCTTGTCAGCTCCTAAAAAGGAAAAATAAGAAAAATTTTGCAAAGTTTGGTCACGATCGAAACCAAAACCCCCCTTCCGGAAATCCTGGCTATGCCACTGGCCCTCAACATAAAATTCTTCAAATACATGCACTTTAATTCAAACAAACAAAGACGTGTATGGGCAAACACATGGAGTTGAATATTCTGTGCAGGAATATATTCACTGTGCTACTATAATACTACTATAGGTTCAAGGCTGCACACAATCAAAGGATATATGCATGAATTCTGAAATAAAACAATCAATTACTCAATTATATATCATAACAAAATCAAAGTAAAATAAAGCCAGATACATCATAATTGAGTTAAACTGTTACCGCTTACAATTATCTAATAAGTAATCATTAACATATGTTGTCATCACCGTAATCATCATCAAGAATTAATTTAGATGACAGATAATACTAAGAGCTAAAGTCTCACTACTTTACCCTGTGACTTCAATGCCAGGAGCGCCTCTGAGTAGAAATAGAAGAGGCGCTATACAAATGCCACATTACATTACATTAAGCATTTTATGGGACATCAGACAAACTGAAAAATTATTAAACACTGCATCTACGCTGTAATAATAACTGGATCAGCAGTGCTTCTTTTAACCCCTTAACCGTGTATTTAACTGTAACTCAATGTAAAATGGACAGATATATCCGGGATCTCCAGTTAAGGGGTTAACAACTAAAGCATAAACTATTGAAGAATTGCATCAAAATATTCAAGTTCTACAACATATGTCATATATCATAATAATTATCATTAAATAACTATAAATATTTGAACATCAACAATGGGCAAACAGTACAGCTTGGATACAGTGGCGGCTCCACCGGGGGGCCCATGCCCTCCTATTGAATGCCTGCCCCCCAGTGGCCCTCCTGTTGGGACCCTATACTTAATGCTACATAAATTAAACAGCAAATGGTTGGCCCCACATGATTAGAAGTTGCCACCTCAACGCCCCCCTCCCCCACTTGCCAAATCCTGGAGCCGCCACTGCTTGGATAGGTGACCATTCGAGGTTGATTCGTGGGGCCAGTGGACAACAAAGTCATTCGTCACTTAGGCATCGATAAATTTTTGGTCGTGGATAGAGTCACGGTAACCGGTGACTTTATCCACGGAGCTGATTGGTTTGGTTTGTGTCACGTGACAGTGCCGGGACTCTATCCATATAGCTAGAGACACGGCTCCCGGAAGCCGAATTATCGGGTTAGACTACATATTATAATTAGGGTTTCCACGGTGATCCTCCTTCCGAGTGACCAATTTCAATGGACAGATATCGCCACAGGCACATTCGGAGGTAGTAAGGCATCTACGCATACATCCCACAGGGACTTGTCGCTGACTCATTCAATCAATCAATCAATCAATTCAATAATAATAATTCCCATTCAGTCGTCCCTATACAGATTCCGGCTCAGTACCTACTTCCTTCCTCCTCTCCTGTTTCTCAGAAACACAGCAGTCTTGTACAGACTCTGTACAGCCTCTACACCTGTAGCCGATCAAGGCCCAGCCAACGCCTGGAGCGTCATCTTCAGCCCGAGTCATGGCTCCCAAGACTTTACCTCTATGGCTAGAATCACGGTTACTGTGACTTTATCCATTACATAAATTTTTTGTGGCTTTAAGTTGTGCAGGTAAAATGCAGGTCTAGAGAAAGCAATGGCAAACTACTCTAGATTAATGGCACAAGCCACTTCCACTGCTGCTTACTTAGTACATGGAGATCAGCACAGGACCCTAGGTCACTATACGATTGTTCGAGTACAGGACTTCCTTTACCTTTAAAGTATAAATGCACATAATGGAGAGAGATGGTGTTATTATAACAGTTAATGATTCCATCCTTAAATTATGGGCAATCCTAAAATTCCATGATAAATAAGAAAATTCTATAACTTACTGAACATCAGCGGTGTGATCAAGATCTGCAAATAACGAAATTCAGATGCTAAGTATTTATTTTAATTTTTAGTATGCAAAAAATAATTAGAAGGATTGCATTATACCAATAATGCTGCTATATTCCTAAGATAGCATTCCCAAGAGATTGTAGCTTTTCAGTTGATCTTTTAAATGTTCATTTATCTTACGGTACTACTTTCGAGAGCGCTTTATAGATTCACGAGATTTTATTTACCTATTTACCACCTATTGCACAACCACAACGTGAAAACTAAAATATCGCTCACAGTCGTTTTATCAATTGAAGAAACATAAGATCCGAAGAACATTACATTCGTATTTAGCGTTTGGATCTCTGTTACAATCCCACTGCAGCCCCCGATGGTTCTTCGGAGACTCAGGTTCCATAATGTTATGAAAATATTAATATTAACTCGAAAAATTATTAAAGCACACGATAGAGATCATATAAACTCAGATAGGATATCATATAAAATCAGAGCCAATAACCGCATGGATATCATAAACCTACCTGTGATTAAATGTCAATATCTGTAAATAAATTTAATAAACGTCGCATAGAGATAATATCATCATCGCCAGCTGCGTGGGTGCTGACATTTTCAAAATCACTCAGGTTGGTTCACAATTTGCCTCCATCTGTAATAAATCTATATTCTCGGTCCTGCGTAACTGCGTTGCTCTGGTTAGGATGTGTAGATCACCTATGCCCTACTACACTACAGTGATAGGCAAACTGCTACAGAAGGCAGAGGGCCACCAGAAACAAACACGCACACACACACGATGTCATTTTTAGCTGGACTTTGGAAGGCATACGGTACGCATACCTTGATTTAGTGGCGTAGCCAATGGGGGCTTGGAGCTTAACCCCCATTGGCCGTCGAAAAATATATTTTACAAGTTTTCATGCATTTTTTTATTTTTTGATGCGTCTTTGGGGGTCAAACCCCCTTGGCTATAGATAATATAGACGATAAAGGTTTAAGTAAGAGACAAGGATCTTTTTTGCTTGTCAGCTAAAATAATAGAGGTGATAACTTTTTTTGCTTGTCAGGAGTTTTCCAAAGTTGGTCACGGTCAAAACCAAAAACCAAAACCCCTTCCGAAAATCCTGACTACGCCACTGCCTTGATTTCATTTACAAAATGTATTTTCACAGTTTTATATCTCTTTTTTTTATACTTAAATTGTAATATGGCATTAATTAATATTGTTTTAACACAAGTTGTTTTCAATCATGTTTGGAATCTAACACAGCAACATAATGCTTGCATTAAATAAAGCATACATTTGTAAATTCATTGTATGTGGATTTGAGAAGGGACATCTTTGCTATACAGTAAAATGTAGGTCTCTTAGTCAAAATCTTTTTAACACTGAATATTTTAAGATAAATTATTAAGGTGGCTACTGAAGAAATTGGCTATTAGTGAAATGGTGTAGGCTATATTTTTGTTATGCTGATATTTTTGCTCATTCTGTTTCATGAAGTCTGATGTATTCTACTTCCGATTTCGGTGCTTCCAATCCCAGATATCTGTAAAGGCTTTCTGTCTCTACTGCACGAAAAAATCCCGAGAAGTCCTGAAAGTAGAAAAAAATAGAGTGATAGTCATTTTATACCCTTTATGATCTAACAATATTATTTCGCAGTTGAAGTGGGTCCTCATATTTTAGATACTTTAATATCTTATTTCCAGATGTATTGTCATGGCTGCAGGTATGAATAGAAATAATTCTGAACATTCGACTATGTATGAGCCATGCAAAGATTCAATCAAGTTAAAGTTAAACAAAGCTTAACGTCAGCTCAACCCAGGGATGTTAGTCCTTGACCTTGGTCCTGGCATTAAGGACTCCTTAAGGACCAGTTTAAAGTCCTTGGTCCTGGTCCTGGCCTTGAGGATTGAGTCCTTGGTCCTGGTCCTGGCCTTGAGGGTTGAGTCCTTGATCCTGGTCCTGGCCTTGACGGTTGAGTCCTTGATCCTGGTCCTGGCCTTGACGGTTGAGTCCTTGTTAACATCTCTGGCTCAACCTCTCTAGGTTTGACACCATGCATTCTCAAATCAAAGAGTGTTCATGAACAAAATATTGCATTGACACCGGTGTCAACACAACCAGCCGACATCATCCAGTGCAGGTCATGCCCCCCCCCCAGTAACTGACAGTAATAGCACCTCATTCATATATCTGAATAGTTGGTAGTAGCAACTCTCTATATTCTGTCGCCAACTGACTATGGTTGGTACAAAGATCCGGGTATTATAGGATCATCATGTGATATGTAGTACGGTAGTACCAGATTAGTTTTCTGTTTACAGTGACAAAACGAAAATGACAAAAATGTGATTCACGATAACCATGATACAGTATTCTATTCTGATACTAATATAAAATCTCAAAAATGACATCATGTTGCTTTAGGGACTGTCCATTAATTACGTCAACAAAATAGGGGATGGTGTTTGAAAAAGTTTGGCAGTTGTTGACAGGGGGAGGGCAGTGCTGGAGTTGTGAAATTTGAGCTGGGGGGGTAGAGGACTGAAATTCAATGAATTACAGAGATAGCATGTACCCGATATGCAATTTTTGTGAGGGTTGCAAAGTTAGCTGGGGGGGGGGGTCAACCCCCCGGCAACTCCAACACTGGGGAGGGGGTTCAAGAGAAATTGACGTCAACAATCACTTTTTACAAATAATCCAAAAATAGGAATTTCATGGAGTACTAATTATTAAAACAAAGAACTGCCTGATAAGCAAAACAGTAATCATTTTTACATTTGATGAGCAAAAAAGGGTGGAAGGTCATCACCGCACAAAAAATAATAACCTTCTAAACATTTTAGGAGGACCCGTCACTGATCTTAGGGGGGTCAAAAGTTGTTGACATAATTATAGAAGGGATCACCGAAAGCTGACAGTTGTTGACAAGTGGGAAGGGGTAAAAAAATTGCCCAAACATTGACATAATTAATGGACAGCCCCTTAGGCCTACATCATGTTTGAAAAATGAACCACGACACTGCATACCCCTCTGTAGCCGTCATCTTTGAACAGCTGTGGTGGTAAGGGCACCCCTTCAACTTCATCCAACTTAACTTTAGTCCTCATGAATTCCTTTTCTTTTGCTTGATGCGGATCACTGACGTCAATCTCTTCGTAGTTGATGCCCTTCATTTCCAATATTCTTTTGATGTATTCTTGCTCGACTTTAATCTGTCCACATTGAAACGAACTCAGTTTATTGTGTAGGTCTTAGGGTGACTTACCTCACAAAAATTAAGTTATAGAACAGTGTTTATTGTAGGCCTGTTTTGGGGGGAATTTCCCCAATGTTTTAAAATCCCCCAAATTAGTATATTTTGGCTTGGGGATTGAAATTCCCTCCACCAAAAAAAGCGTGGAGAGACAAATGTTGTCCCCCAACATTTCAACCCCCCCCCCCAATGTCAAGGTGGCTAGAATAAACACTGAGTTAGAAGCTTTCCTGCTTAACAATGCCTAGTTAATTAATAGAGTGATTGGACTTAAATTTGAAATTCCTGGGCCTCCATCTACTATAAAAATCTCTGTTGATGTTTGATTTGCTCAGGGCTAGAGGCCGTTTCCGGGGAAAATTGCCCTTTCCCCGGAAAATTCAAATTCCCCCGGAAATTTTGGAATACTACAAAGACTAACAGCGGCCCCTAGCAGAATTCCCCCCGGCTTTGTCAGTTTCCCCCGCCCCGGCTTTTTCAGTTTCCCCCCGGAAGCCAGGAGTCTAGATTAAACACTGCTAAAACGGTCATAACTAACTTAACTAACTATAGGTCTATGTTAAAAAGTTGTAGGCGTTTAGGCCGGGTTTTCCCTAGTGTCTTTGTAAATAGAAAATAGGCCTAAGTTACAATAGGTGTAAAGATCTAGACCTCTAGACTCGATCCCCCACCCCGCCCCACTTTTCTGGGCAGAGGCTACTGGACTCCGGAAACTGAAAAGGCCGGGGGAACTGACAAAGGATAGGTCCCAATTTGAAATTTCCGGGGGAACACTTTTCATCCCAGTTTACGCCAACGGGCTTAGCTGAGAGCACTAGAACAGCAGAGCCTGGCTTAAAAGGAAAAGGAGAAGCAGTTATAGTGATGTTACTACTGTACTTACCACGAAGCTGCCGCCAACTCTAGACAGGTATAGCCTGATCACCATAATTAGGCCGCCTTTCGGTAATTAGGCAGATGAGACCGAGCGTTTGATTTGGCGATTTCCCTCACATAAGCGGCGATAAACAAGATCTATCTCCAATAATTATAATTTTCCATGCAGGCTTAAGCCTGACTGTGTACACTCGCCTGGCGTCTGAGCTTGGACGCTGACGCCGAGGAAACTTGTAGAGGAAGCAGCTAGCGGCTAGCCTGAGCGTAGCCGTAGGTCGAAGATTGCAGCTTATAATGTTGTATGATCGAGCAGCCGTGCTGGAAGCACCAACTTTTTAGCCTCAGTACCGATTCTTCCGTCAGACTGTCGATAGAGATGCTTCATGGGTGGAATACGTGCAAAATATGGTAGGCTAAACCATTGCATTAAAAAGCATACAGAGCCGCAAAATTAACCTCAAATAATTGAGACCGGAAATATAGACTATTGACATCATTTGTGGAAATTGTGGACCATAATCATTTCATTGAAAAACCGAACTGATGGATCTGAAGTACCATCGATTGATGTCCTTGAGTATTAGAACTGGTGCTATAGAAGTGCATTATTATTATTATATTTATTATTGTTTCTCTAAGAAGAATATTAAGGACTGTGAGTTTTATGTGATTATGTGATCGCATATGCAACGCTTAAATGGAAAATTTCCGCATCTTCCCCGCATATTTCCCCCCAATTGAAGTCGCTGCATCAAATTCACAGCCCTAAAGAATCTAGTATATAAATACATGTTTGATTTGCCAATTAAGGTTTGAGAGATTTGACCTTGACCTATCAACTGCATAAATAAAAGCTATCCCCTAATGGAGCAGACACGTCATTTCACTGTTTTTCGGGGGAGGGAGGAGGGAAGACACTTTCGATCTGACAAGTTTGCGACGAAAAAGTTGACGACCTTTTTTAAAGTTTGCCAGTCATTTTGTGCGATTAATTACTCCAGATTACTCGACATCAAGCCCTCCTTTACCTATTTAGCCAATTGTGTATTTAAAAACTATAAAACTCAAACCTTGGCAAAAATTTTTTTTCTCTCACAATCAGGGGGGTGGCAACGTCCCGCCCCCAAATGACGTCCCTGTAATGGAGGTAGAAAATTTCGGTTCATGGCCGTCTGACGGTCTGATCCTCAATAGTGATGGAAAATTCTGGAGGAAAGCAGGTTATTAAGTACTACAAGAACCAATTGAGAACCGACCCAGCACGTACACTGTTTTATTGCAGTCTAGCCGGCACATACATGGACGGACAATACGGCTACAACCTAAACCCATTTAGGCGTATTTAGGTTGTAGCCAGTGTTTAATCTAGACTCCTGAGCTCCGGGGGGGAAACTGACAAAGCCGGGGGGAATTTGAAATTTCCGGGGGGAATTCTGCTAGGGGCTGCTGTTAGTTCATGTAGTATGCCAAAATTTCCGGGGGGGGGAAATTGAAATTTCCGGGGGGTAGAGGAAAGGGCAATTCCCCCCTCCGGAAACGGCCTAGATTAAACACTGGTTGTAGCCAGACTAACACAGCAGTAAGAGACTGTAACTCTTATGATCACGCAAAATAAAAATGTCACTATACCAAATAAATAACACACACAAAGATTAAAACAGAGACTACAGTCGTTCATTTCATTGCAACCAGATTTTGTAGAAATTATCCAGTTTTAACTATTTGTGATGTGACCCAGTAGAGAAAGACAATGAAGCATGTATAATGTATATGCATGTTGGCAAGATGGAAAGATGATTATTTATGAATTTACTGTACGTCCAGTTCATTATTAGATCTGACAGCTTCTCATATGTGCTGAGTGTCTCTGCTCAATCTCGGCAACGATAAACTTCTCGATTTCTTGACCGGTTTGATGCAGCTGCTCATCGGTCAGGGTTATCCACTTCTCCTCCGATGGAGTCACTATGACGACTTCCTTCTTACGAGTTTCCAGAATGTTTCCGATAACAGCCTTTCAAGCACAAACCAAACACATATATAATTGTTCGAAAAACTGAATGCCATGTCTTATGGCCTTAAGGCAGGATTAAACCGCAAATACTACCGGAGTTTAGTAGCAAGTACTGACTAATGTAAAAGCGATACCCACGTGCATTCAAATTATGGGTGCTTCATTTTTTGTAATTCTACAAATTTCAGATTTTAGATAATAGTTTCAAGTAAGAAAAATAACTCATTTGCATCATCAACATGAAGCAAGGAGGATAAAATTAGACCTCAACTGGTTTGGAAATATCAGAGAAAAGTTTGAAAATCTAAAACGGCGCCTAAGAACTTGGAAGCGAGACAAGCAAAGGAAATTGGTAACTAAATTATCTGAGAATTTCTCTAAAATACTTTCAGACCAATTCATCTATGCATAATATAAAGTGAAGGTGCAGAATTAAGAAGTCTAACTACTATTAACCCTTTAATCATTCATTTATTTGCAAAGTAATGCAAAATAAACGAGTATTCTCAGGGCAAACGGGAAATGGGTTAATGTTTTACTAAACTACGGTAGTTAGCTCATGACGCCAGCATTTGGCCATTGCGCCATTTTGAAACCATGCTTATGTCCCCCCGAGAATGGCACGTCGATAGAGAGAGAGGCGGGAGGGGTGTTGCTGTCCTGTCACAGATGGGGTCGAACCACCTCTTTCCTGATCAACCCCGTAGACAATTCCAGGAGGGGGGTTAAGATGACAGCCGCATCATGACACACTAAACCGATGGTGAAGGACATTCAGTGTGCAGGCACATCCTGGTCGAGGCGAGCGACACAACGAAGCAGAGTGGCACAACGCCTGGGAGAGTAGTAGCTCAGCCAACGGTCGTGTTGGAGCACGCCTGAGGACTTCGTGGTTTATGACGACGATGTGCCAGCAAATTCCCATGATGATCTGCAAATATCCCGTCTTCAGAAAATAAGATCCAGGCTTCCGCTGCATAGAGAAGGATGGATAGAACGATCGCACACTGTACATGTGGATCTTGATATCAATGGATAGTTGTTTATCCTCTCCAGATCGTGCTCAGTTTTTACTGAATGGTCTCAAATTACACAAACATATATGCACACATATATGCATACACACACACACACACACACACACACACACACACACACAATACTGGTGTAAAATGATAGCTTACTTGGTGATGGTAGGAATCCAGTGACTGTTTAGCTTTATGCACGAGTATGTCTGGATTGGTTTCCAACTATAATAAACCAGCAAATACCAACAGGTGAAGCTGGACACACAATGTGAGAAACAGTGACACAGGAAGAACATGACTCAAATCAAAAATAAAATCAAGCAATCATTTGTTATAATAATACTCCAGTTAAAATCTACATAGATCGACATTTTAGTGTCATTTAGACGTTTTCTACTAAACATTTTATTACTTCTGATGAGAAAAGATGAGTAATACTTAAAAGAACAGGTCCACTTTTGTTTTCAACTAAATGAAGCAAACCATGCTACACCAAATACTTTAGGTCAACATTTTTACATAGGCAATCCAAATGTAATGTAATACCTCATCAATTACTTCAGTGCTCGTGAAAGTTAAATGCAAGCAAATTAGCTTTCTCCAGTGCTCTACCATCACATTCCCAAGCCCTTTCTATCCTGTCCTGTGTGTTTGCATGTGGCTGCTTTGTCAGGTTCAGGTATTTATTGTAATATAACAAACAGCCTTCCTGGAAGACAGCTACTCTCAACTTCATAGCCTTTAATTACTAACACTTAAAGCAAATCTTGATACATTACACAGACCATCTTAACTGTGCCGGAAAACAATCAATAATTAACCCCTTAACCGTGTATTTAACTGTAACTCAATGCAAAATGGACGGATATATACGGGATCCCCAGTTAAGGGGTTAATTGATGCCTGCAAAAGAAAACCAGCAGGTAATTCTAGCATAGAGCTGGAGGGAGCTATACAGAGTGAGCCATTGCGGTAGACAGATACACCCAAAATAAAATATTTTTCATACTTATTGATGGTACAAACCATATTAAATATAAGCTGAAAAACATATTTCAGGAGTAACAATTCTCCACCTACTTTGAAAGAAATGACAAATGCCTGCGGACACCACTCGCGCACCAGAGGACGCAACATCTTGGGAACCAGTTGGAGAGACAACTGAAGCGGACCATCAGAGGACTGGATTTTGTGATTAGGCTGTCAAAGCAAATCCAAAAACCAACTCATTTACACAAATATAACACTTCCGAATTTTTTTTCACAGTGCAAAGGTGATAACTTATCCAAATTCTCAGTTTTGTAATCAGTGGCGGCTCTAGGATTTGGCAAGTTTTTTAATCATGGGGGCCAACTATTTGTTGTTTAATGTATGTAGCATTAAGTATAAGGTCCCAACTCCAAGGCTCTCATTCCCCCTCAGCCACTGTTTGTAATGTGCAAACTATAAATTACAACCACTTTTCGATCGTTAAATCTGCAAACTTTTTAATATTGTGGTTGTCTTTACGGCTTTTTTGTCCATTTTCCAGCACTGTATAACAATTCCAAAATTCTCAGTCATTTTCACCAAAATAATAATGACAATTGAGAGGAGATGGGCAAAAATGTACTTTCAAAAGGCACCAGGTCGGAAATGGCCCCTTGGTCCATCCATATAGAACGTACTCACTGAGGGGTAGAGGTTGAATTTAGGAGATTTGCATATGTACTTTATGGATGAGCCCCAATCTAAAGGCATTTGCTAAACACAAGTGAGGCCCCTTTTGCAGTCAATTTTAAGTTTATCCAGCATCATAATTATAATGCAGTTTTGTACCTTCTCAAGCATAGAATCCGATTTTTCATCTCACAATCTTAGATTTCTTGTAAAAACTGCTCAAAATGCACAGCTAAACCACCTTACACAGCAAAAAAGACAATTTAGTGCAAACTCCATTACTTTTCTACACAAAATACAACCACAAAAGTATCGCACCTCATTTAAAATAACATCATTAAAATAATTAATTGGAAACCCAGGCAAACACAAGACTACCATGTTGCAAGCAGGAATGTAGAAATCGGATACGGCAGCAGCCAGGTAAAGTGCAGCCATTCTCTCGCACCGACCCAAACACTGTGCGGCACTTTTCAACAGAAAAAGATATTCGCTAAGCGTCGTAAATTCGACAGACAGCATGGTACCATTCACTTTCGTCTCCGAGTATTTCGACAGAAGTGGACCAAGCAAGTCGGTGTGTTCGTCCTGCACTGGAAAATATTTTTCAAGGAAAAAGCAGTTCAGAAAAATTATTCCCAAAAAATTTTCTAATATTTTTAAACTACATCATCAATGGTACAAATACACATGGCAGTCAAAGATTTAATAATAATAATAATAATAATAATAATGAAAGAATTTTATAACCATAATTCAGATTCAGTTCACTGACAATGACAATTCTCACCTAGTTAGAAAAGCTCCCACAAATGACAACAATAACAGCAAATAAAATTCTGCAAAAACTATGTCAAATATCAAAGTATTAGGATAGTTTACTCATAATCTTCTGTATATGTGCAAGTAATACTTTTAGTCCATTAAGAGATACAACTGATCACAGAACTTGAACTATCGAATATACAGGGTGGCACCAAAAAAAACCAGGCTATATTAAATGCCAAACCTAAATGTGACTAGTCCGGTTTTTTTGCACCACCCTGAATATCAATGCTGTCAAAAACTTATTAAATTCAGGAGCTCTGATCTAAATGGACTGCTTAGAGTAGCCAAATAATATTATCAGTTCATATGAGAGGGGAAAATGTTTTGGGAAACTCTTTGAATCATAAAATTCTCTGCAGAGTTACCGTGAACCTTTCCTTCTCGCAAACTGAGCATATCCAGCCAGTTTTTATGTTGAAAGTGGCGACGATATGGTTCCAGAGACCCACGACGATGTAGAAATATCACAGCGTAACCCAGTTCCAAGAAGCATCTTGTCAGTTAAGAAAAATGTAAAACTATTTCCCAAATTTTTGCAATGGACGTATTCAAAATCCGAAGCAAAGCAATATCGAATAACAACAAAGCAAAGCATGAAGTATCTGAAACAGCGTAGCCAACTTCATGAAGCGTCAGTTATTCATTCTGCAATACTTGGACCTGGCTTCAAACTCAGGAGGTATTTGGTCATGTACATGACATCAGAACTTTGTCTTCTAAAATACGACTGTCAACATCCATAACTATTTGGTGCACCTGTTTAACTAAACGGCCACATATTTAGACAGATATTCAAAGCCTATTTGTGCTTTGGCATTCTCAGTTACCAGTACTACTAATTCATCTCTTCAACTCAGCTTTCTAAAGTTTGCAATTTGTGTACACTGGCATTGCAGCTCAATGGCACAAAAATAATAATACCTTGAAGCAATTCTAATAACAATTAAGTTCGAGTTAAAATGGAGAAGTGCAGTGTTGGAAAAATGATTCCTAAACTAGGCGCGTCTTCACTGATGATCGCTTGTTCACTCAATCCATTCACTTTTTTCTCGTGCTACTTCTGCTAACTTAATGGCAAGTTATTTAATTCCTGCTATATACATAAAAAACTGTTTCTCTGAATTTAAAAAATACGACACCGCACATCAGTAAGGATACTCGGCTGATATAGAGCCACGACTTCCGATACTGAAATTATCAATGAAACGAACGGTACGGCTTTCCAGAGGAACAGTGGTACCACCCGACTAAAAGTAAAACAAATCTCCGAAACAAATTCATTTTAACCATTCTACTGTTCATTTATTTATAACGTAATGTAAAATGGATGAGTATTCTCGGGGCAAACGCAGTGCCGTTTTAAGAGGCTTGGGGCCCTAGGCATTTTTAAAAAGTAGCATAAAAAAGTGGCGATGACACCTTTTTTTGCTCGTCAGACTTTTCGAGCAAAGGAAAGTCAAAAATTTATGAAGAAGCAACAAACCATTTTTCACCACCCGCCGGGGCACCTCATATATCGCGGGACCCTAGGCTCGTGCCTACCATGCCATGCCTTAAAACGGCTCTGGGCAAACAGGAAAAGGATTAAAGAGTGTTACATTAGCTCTTCTAGTCTTTCTACTTACTGCCATTTTTCTTAGTAATACTTTCCTTTCAGAACACTCACTACTTTCTTGCTTAAGTGGCAATATATTGATTAACTTGAAATTTTCTTTCAAACGCTCTAAAATTTCTACAGTTGTCATAGATTGTTTTATGCTCAAATCATTTTTATCACACATATTATCAAAGGATTCCTGTTAGCACAATTTTAATAGTCTTATAATCCAAATAAAATTTGGGTAATTTCTGCTCTGAAGTTTCTTCGAGTTGAAGATCCTGATAGAAAATAAATAACCATAATTATTGCCATATTTTAACTTCAAATTGAAGATGGCTGCTGATGATGATGATGATGATGGATTGTATGCATATACCATTTATATAATCAGGACAATCATATTAAACAACAATGTACAAACCGTGACAAGGACTATTTTTCGTCTTGATGACAGATGCTTCTCGACAAAGTCTTTCATTTTATCGACTGCCTCAAAGCAGTATGGAGAAATTGCTTCTCCATCAAAAAATGAGGCACAAACTTCTGTTTCAGCCATGCTTCACTGTTAGCTGCCAAAAGGATAAGTTCCACAGATTTCTGTAAATAAAATAAGCCAAAAACTGCAAGCACAAATAGAATTCATAACAAAGTACTAAATGAAGCTAATTTGATGAGCACTTTATAAAATCCTTAAACTGCCAAAAGTGGGGTTATTCATGCAGGGTCATTTAATCCAAAGGGTCCTCGTGGCTGGGATGTTACAGCTATGGAGGAAATGATTTTTTGAGTTTAGTAAAAAACTTGGTGATGTTGCAAGAAGAGAAGGAAATTGTGACTCATAATTTATTTGACCATGGTGTAGACAGCAGAGGGATGCTGGAATTGAATTCTAAAGTTCTAGTGCAATATATAAAAAAGCACGATTGCAAATTTTGAGATTTGATTGATTCAGAGGGTGAAGGAGAGTGACACGCGAGGAAGATCAAGTGATTCGAGGAAGTTGTGGGATTATTGGCTTTTGTAGGTACAATGGTTTTGATGTATGAAGTAAAACAAAATTTCCATAGCGTTGCCCCAAAGCTTGACGCAGTGCACCAGCTTATTTACGAGCGCTCTATCTGGGTAAAATCCGTGGCACGGTCCGTAATCCGTAGTCCGTGGTGGCCAAGGTTGTAGACCCAAGTAGAGTTATAAGTCATCCGACTGGGATGTCAAGAAATGCGCCGATGAGTTACGAAAACCGACATTACAAACCGATTGACCGCGGAAGTGGCAAAATCGAGGGCAAGAACTGAGCCCAAGCACCACAATCACCGTCTCAGAAACGATGAATCGTTGGTGAGACACGGGATTCTCGGTAACGCCGTATATGCAAACGAGCGTTAACGGGGCGGGGTCAGTAACGATTTACCAAACTTGGCGACCAATCATATTTCGACCGCCATGGGAGACCTATTTATTGGACGTATCGGCCAATCAGTCATTTGATCATTAAACAAGACCCAGTTAGTGGACCCATTGACCAATCGGATGCGTCGTTACATGTGAAGACGCGCAGCCAATCGGGGTCTGCGTATCGATCGACGCTGGACGTTCGGGCGAAGTCGTGTTTTTGTTTTGACGATTTTATCGATTAAATTAACAATTTATTGGTTTCGATCGAACCGAGCGATGAGGTGCGCCGTTAAATTTAGTCTTTGTCGGTCATTTCAGTCTGTCAATGTCGACGTTAACGTCGCCAGTGCCGTATAACATCGCTGCCGATGTGTAAGTAAGTAAGTAGAGTAAGTCAAACAAATCTCTGATTTATATCGCTCCTTTTTGACGACGCGGTGTTGCCAGAACTTCTGAGAAAATAAATATGATATCGTCCTCGGTTCGTCCTCGTGCAGAAGCCGCCAATGTTCCATTCATGCTGCATTTGTGGAGATTTTATATTGGATATAAGCGATGTTGATACTTGTTTGAAGTTGACATAGGCATCAGAGATCGCCTTAACCTACGGCGGTATGTTTAGTCATCATCTGATTGCATTCGATGTTCCAGGATAATGTAGCTAAGGAATGTGTGAATGAAGGAATGTTTGAGTGCAAGAACTATCTTGAACTTCTGATCACATCCCTAAATTTCTAAATTGTGAATGCATTATTGCTTTGTGTGAGCTAATGAACTTTAATTCTGAGCAGTTGTGTGTATAGTTTAGTTCTATATTATCTATTTATAAGGGTGCATTTTATATGGAATACCAGGTCCTTGTATGCTCTGAATGGATGTGTATCTATGATGTGGTGTCGATTTTAGCCATTAAGGGAGTGTCCAGAGGAGTCTGCTGGAATATTGTTTGAACTTGAGATTAAATGTGTGATATAATTTAGGTTTTTGTAATAGTTGTCAAGTTTTTAGACATTCAAAAGTTTCCCGCCATTTAGAAATGTCTCTCAATGCCCAGGATTGCCAACATTTTGGCCAGGGGTTTGTGTTAGAAACCCATGATGGGTAGGAGACCCTGCATTTTAAATGAAAATAGTATTTTTGATTTTGCTGCTGAACCATTGTTTCTTAAAAGTTTTGGGGTTTGCAATGCATTTTCTAAATTTAACTGAGCACTATAGCTGTAAATATAAGTACCTTGAACATTGCAGCTTATTCAGATGTTAAGTCCATAGCCAGTGAAAAAGTTAGTGTGAGAATGTTGCTTTGAGAATCTGAGCTGACTGAGGTCAGATTGTTCAGATTGACTGAAAGCTACTTACTTACTTACTTACTTATTGTTCAAAGTCAATTTTGTGGCCTGTTAAGTGCTCAGAACTGTTGCCAGTTTATTTTATTTATCTTCTTGGGGCAGGGAGGTTATTACTAACTGGTGTGAGTAATTAAAACATAATAGGCTTCTGGTCTCTTATCTCGGTTACAAGGTGTGCTGTCGGAGTGTCTCAATGACTTGTTTGGTATTTGCAGTAAATGTTTTTGGAAAGATCCACTTGAAAGTCATGTAGAAACGGTAGTTCAGTGACCCTGGCAAAAGCCAGATGGTACTCTAACACACTCACTTAATTTACTGGTAAATGAGATGTTGAACATGCAGGTCTTTGGATTTTTCCTGAATGCAGCAATGGAGTTAGAATGGAATCGAATTATAGAATTGATAATAAAGTTAGAATGGAAGAGATGTATAGAATCAACAGTAGAGTTCGTATAGAGTTAACCTCAGACAGTGAATTCCATTTGTGGACGCCCTCTCTCTGCTGCGTCTGTGCAGAATTATTTTACAGTGTACCGTGTAATTGGTTGCTTTTCTACAGATGGCGCTTTGGGCCAAAGTCCAACAGCTTACTGGTGATTCAATGAGACACATGCAGAGCGTCTATGGGCCTCACTTTCCAATCGAAGTACGGCACTTTTTCGCGCAGTGGATTGAAACGCGACCGTGGTATTGTAAACGTTTGATGCTGTCCAATTTTTTTTATTGTGGCACCTTTTGTTTGTAGAGTTATGATTTTTGTGACATGTAAATAGAAAATAAATGCTTCTTTGCATTGCTTTTGATGGAGCATAACAATAACAATGATGATGATGATGACGACGACGACGATGATGATAATAATGCAGTCACCTTCTGCGTGATCATTCATTTTCAGTGACAACTGACATGATGATGGTGGTGGTAGTGATGATGATGATGATGATGATGATGATGATGATGATGATGATGATGATGATGATGATGATGATGATGATGATGATGATGATGATTATAACTGGGTTTGGAGTGGTTCAGTAAGATATGTTGGAGATACATTTATATCTGTACAATTATACATATGTGTGTGTATGCGTGCGTGCATGTGTGTGTCTTCTTACTGCCATTTATTCCTGATAGTGTTCTACTTTGAATGAGACAATATAATAATAAACAAGGACTGTTATCCCAATGCAGATCAAGAGAGTGTGTTTATGCCAGAAGTATAATAATTGAAATCTGAATAAGTTTTAAAGTTTTGTGTTAAAGTGACCCACAAATGGCCCCCCTGCTCCATCCAGCCATTATCCTGAAATTGTAAATGAAGTATGATTTTTAGAAGCACACTGAAATGACTCTGTCGATAAAATATTTAGAAAAATTTATGGACAATATTTTAAAAATTTCTGGCCACAGGAATGAAGTAGACGAAGAAAATCCAGACCATGAGAAGTTTGCGATCCAGCTGCGAGAGCAGCTGGTTCAGTTGATGGAAGAGAAGGCACAGGAGCTCAGCAATGACGACATGTTCCTGACAAAGCTAAAGCTTCAAGAAACAGTCGGCCAGTTCCGTCAGATTTATGGCAATCACCCGATGAATCTGGTTCGAGTTATAAAGAATTGCTTAGCAACGGAAACAAAATTTGCCCATCAAGCTGAAACTGTGAGTTTCCTATGAAGTAAATATTATTATTAATAATATAATTTTTTGTTATATTATTATTATTATTATTATTATTATTATTATTATTATATTAGTGACCTTGAGCAAGTTGTTTGCACTTTATTGTCTGTGAAGAAGGAAGTAGAAAACTACCTGACTTATCTCATCCCCGGGTTGAAAAGCGCTTAGTGCAGAGAAATCATCATCATTGCCATCATCATCATCATCATCATCAACATCATCATCAACATTATCATTGCATTTATTGCATGTGTATTTGAGTGTTGAAGTTTGAGTTATGAAGACAGTGACATGTTCATAATTTGAATGGCTTCGGTCGGTTTATGTTTTTCTGTTTATAACCCTCAAACTTCATAAGTCATGATTTGATTAATTATTTGAAAACGTTTTTCAGCATCAAAAGGCCACCCACATGAGAGTGAATATACGTCCTTGGTGGCTTCACATCATCGTGCTTAATTCATCATCTTCTTCTTCTTGTTCCTTCATGAGGTGTCAGCAATGTCGATCCTGTGTCTTCCTGACTGTTGCTGACATTTGCAATCCTTTCCACTCTTCCACGTCATCCGCCCGTCGTCTTTTTGTTCCCGGCATCATATTTTGTTGAAATGTCCTCTTCCAGTATTATTTTACCGTCGCTGTTCCGGTGTACATGCCAGAAGTATTGCGGCTTCCTTCTTTTGCACGTATTGACAGACCGTCTTTCTGTATCTGACAGTTTCAAGACCTCTTCATTGGTTTTTCTCTATCTCCAGCTTTTGCATTGCATGCTTCATTACTGCTTAATTACTGTATTGGCATGGTGACTCATGCACCAGCGATACCCCAGAATGTTTCTGTCATATACAAATTATATTTTACCCCATTATTATCTGCAATCACTGGTTGATGGCTAATAATGTGTTATATTGTCTAATTTGTATTTATTGTTTTTCTGGTTTAACCCCTTAACTGTGTATTTAACTGTAACTCAATGTAAAATGGACGGATATATCCGGGATCCCCAGTTAAGGGGTTAACTAACTTTTGATATAATTGTCCTTTGGCATTGTTTCAGTGTTCGTTGTTTTTATAGATAGTTGAAGAAGACAGCAAGCTGGCATCAACAAACAGGCAGATTATAGAACGATTTGAACTTCTGAAGAAGTGCACACAGGTAAATAGATGAAGATTTTAATTAGAAAAATGAAACTATAAGTAATTATTTAAAATTGTTGTATGCTTTCATGAAATTTGATGTCTCTTTTCTGGGAAGTTGAACTCTGTCATGCATTTTGGATATGTAAACCGATTCTGGCCCTATGACTTTTTATGTTTTTTACTCATATCTAAATATATTTTTCTTCATTACAGAACTTGTAGATTCTGTTTGGCTTCATCGCCACTTAGAGACCTTTTAATTGGCATTTTTATGGACCTGTCAAAGACTTTTAGGACACTAAAATATTCCAGGCTGCTCCACCATTACAAAATTGAAGGTTTCACAGTAGTATGGTATTATTTGTTTGTGTTTTCCTGTAGGAGACTGAAACCGAACTTCGCCAACTGCAGCACAGACAAGAACAGTTCATTATTCAATATCAGGAGTCGCTGAAGATAAACAGTTAGTTTAACCCCTTTACTGGGGACCCCGAATATATCCGTCCATTTTACGTTGAGTTACAGTTAAATGCCCAGTTAAGGGGTTAAGAAATTATGCTCCTATGTGATCTGAAAGAAAGCAGGCACTGTTATCACGATGTGCATAAAGTGCAGTATTGTATACATAGTTAAAACATGATCATTTGATGCATTGGGGGCTTGTATTCAGAAGTAAGTCGCAATCTCTTGATTTTTCGCAGGTCAGTTGCAGCAGCTGGCAAGCCAGCCGAACGGCCAGACGCGCATCGAGAACGAGCAGCGTCTCCAGCGGCAGAAGCAATCTCTCGAGCTCCAGTTGAGTCAGCAGGCTCAGCAGCTGCTGCAGATGCGCCTGGTAGGTCACGGCATTAGCATTTCTTCTTCGTCGTATGGCATTTAAAAGACAAAAAATAAAAATCGATCTGGAAGTTAGCAGAGTGATAACAACACTGGACAATGGAGCAGAAGGTCGACTCAGCCTTACTCGTTTGATAGCGTTAAGCTGTGAGTAAAACGCCTGGGTCTGGGAAAGTATTAGCAACCTATCCCAGATTAATGGCTTATACCAATGCCTCAAACTTTTCACCTTCATGGAGGTTTTGCACCAGGGACTGGCTCAGCCTCACTCGCTATAGGTTATTGTGGTGGTATAAAATCTAATTTAAACAATTTTAAACAACCTGAAAGGATAAAACAAAAGGTTGGCCCCCATGATTAAAGAATTCACGTGATGAAAAACAAGCTGTATACGTTTCACTTACTGTTTAATGATTCAGCAACTGTCTGAGAAGCACAATGAGACCTGTCAGAAGCTGGCTGAAGTTCAGTCGCACTTTCTGGACGAACAGCTCATCAGTTGGAAACGTCAGCAGCAGCTGGCCGGCAACGGGGCGCCGTTCGATGCGAGCCTCGACACTCTGCAACAGTGGTACGTGATTTCGCACACGAGTCTTGTAGATTTCTTGACAGGGATTTCGAGAAACAGTCAACTTTTGGATCGAGCATGAATTTTGAGAAGCCTTCTTTGGTTAGAAACAGTGAACGTTTACTGTTTGCCTGCCTACAGTGTGTGTGCGTGCATGTGTGTGTGTGTGTAGAGGTCAGTGAGATATCATTGCTTCAATTTCATTTATGCTGGTTTTCAATTTCTAAACGTAGGTGTGAAAATCTGGCTGAGTTGATATGGCAGAATAGACAGCAGATCAAGAAAGTAGAACTACTTCGAGCCCAACTGCCCATCAACCTACCACCTGGACAGCAAGACCTTTTGCCACTCCTTAACAGCACCATCACTGGATTACTGTCTTCACTTGTTACAAGGTAAAGAATTACCATACTGTTTCTTAGGTTATTATTATTATTATTATTATTATTATTATTATTATTATTATTATTATTATTTATTATTATTATTGCTATATCATGCATATAGACAGAGTAACTAGATTGGACATGTGCTAAGAGGAGAAACATTGCTTAGAACAGCAATGGAGGGTAGTTTAGCAGGAAGAAAGAGAGAGAAAGGGCACACCAAAGAGGATGCTACTGGACTGGATGATGAAAACAGATGCACAGCATCACAAAACCTATGCAGAAATCAAAGAAGAGTCAAGACACAGAGAGGAATGGAAACAATGGAGCCCTGAACCTCTCTCTCTCTCTCAGTACAGAGAACATGATGATGATCATGCATATCTGGAGACTAAAGACTAAAACTAAAGAAACAAAGCCTGGGGACTAAAGACACACTGATGTTTAGACATATGGGGCCTTGATGTTTAGCATAAATTTTGCTTGTCTCTTGCTTTTTTTAGTACGTTCATAATCGAAAAGCAGCCGCCTCAGGTGCTGAAGAAAGACTCGAGATTTGCGGCTACCGTGCGTTTGCTTGTCGGTGGAAAACTTAACGTGCACATGAACCCACCCACTGTGAACGCGACTATCATCAGGTGATTGTTTGAAAAGATTGATGCAGTCTTCCTGCGTTATATCTCATCCGTCGTTTTCTTGCGAAACTTGCCTCTTGCCAATACAAAGGCCCAGAACAGATTTTCTCCCATGTTATTTTCTAATTTACATTGCCCCCGTTTGTCGCTTTCGCCATGCCTGAAATGAGACAGATGTGTTTCCGCTTACCCAATCTTCCCCGCTTGTTCACCAGTGGGTACGAATTTAGGTGATTAGGCTGGTTTTCTCATGTTTTTTTGCCTTCATGGATGAGAACATTGACCAGTCCTCAATTGCTGTCTTTCCCTCTGTAACATTACTGTACGCTGACCAAACCACTGCTTGGGATCTAGCCTGGGATCACACTCATAACCTCAGTGGTTGCAATGTTTGCACATGCCTCTTACCATGATATATGATCTCTGTTATTAAATGCTAGGATAAAGTTGTGCTGATATTCATTTATTATAATATTTCATATTGACAGCATCGTTTTTATCATTATATTGTGTTGCTACTAAATATTTTCATAATTGTAATGCTGGTGTTGATTTTTTCTTTTCTGCTACATTTTAATAATGTAATGTAACAAATGTAACAAAATATTTGTCTAGCGCCTCTTCTGAAGAATCACTCAGAAGCACTCCCACAGCAAATTACTGTATATTGACAAAGAGATACGTTTTAAGTCGTTTCAAAAAGAGGGCCATAGAATTAGGAGTTGCTAAACCCCGTATACTGGCGTCAAGAGCATTCCAAAGGATAGGGCCAACTGATTCAAAACCTTGTTTCAGGAACAAGGAGGTTCGTGCTTGAAACCTTGAAATTTGTGTAATTTATTTTAAAAATCTAGTATACTAGAAGAATGCTCATAACTAGTGCTAGTTTAATTCTGTGATACAAATAGCACAAACTGACCTTGCTGTCTTGTGTTTTCTATTAATATTAGTGAAGAACAGGCACGCATATTGTTAAAAAACGATAAAAACATAAAGAACGAAGTCAGCGGTGACATACTAAACAACATGGGCACGATGGAATATCACCAAGCAAACGGCCAACTCTCCATTACATTTAGGAATATGGTATGGTATTGTTTCTTCATTAAAATTGTACAAGATAGGCCTTGTGGTAGCAAAACTCAAGGAATTATAATGCCTATAGTAAATGGTCTCCAAACTTTTCACTGTCTTTAGGCATTTCTTTTCACGGGCCATTGTGCAAGGTTTTAAATGCTAACCCCTTAACTGGGGACCCCGGATATATCCGTCCATTTTACATTGAGTTACATTTAAATACCCAGTTAAGGGGTTAAGTGTGAATGTATTTACAGTGATTATGCACACATGTACTTCAATCATAGTTACTTTATTTTTGTGATTTTATTAATTATGTTTGGATGATATGAGAAATGAAGTTTGTTACCCCACCCAACATCATGAAATTCACCTCCTAGTCTGAGGGAACTGTATAAAGAGCTGGTCTAAGGTGTATGAGATGCATCTGTGTATGAGCTATGTATACAGGATACGCTTGTTTCCATAAGAACAGAATAAGAGGAGCTTTATTCAAGAAGAAAAGGGTTCTGTAGCACAAAAAGTATGGGGACTACTGGTCTGTAATATTGCATACTTTGCTGGCTTTTCTGAATTTTCCAAATATATCAATTTTATTACTGAATTATCTTGACCTCTGAGCACAAGGACCTAAATCTGGTCATAAACCTTTTATGGGTGAAATTATTTTCCTAAAACCAAAATTTTTTGATATAGCATGAAATATAATTATATGAATATTAAGTTCAAAATAATAGTGTATGTATAAATGTATTTACACCAATGCTACTTGTAAACAGTGAGAGTATGATATTTTCTAAAGCAGTCTCCAATGCAAAGGCAAAGGCCAACATTGCTGTCGGAACAGTATGTGCGAACACGTGTACCCCTGAAACCTTCGCTGGGGTGACCACAGACAGCACATATCTTTTCGTTTTCCACTAGGAATAGAGTCAATGAAGTGCTTCTGCTGCAGTCTGGCTTCAGTAGGCAGCTATCATTTCTTGAGCTTTGAGCTTTGTGTAGAATTCAAACGACCCATTCGATTCAAACCAGCCTTTCGATTAGCGCAAAGCCATTTCATTAGACACAAATTTAATTTTTATTCAATAACAAAACAGCTAATTTTCAGTGTTACCACCATAGATGTGCAAAAAAATAGAAGTCATAGATTACTTATGTTTTTTAAAGTAGATAGGACAATAGTTTTAGGCGACAGAAAGGTCTCCTTACCCACTACGCTAAAACGACATATATGGTGTTTTACCCGTTAACTGGAAACGACATATATGGTGCTTTACCCTTAAAAGGGTTAACAATATAATATTTTGGAGTGCTTGCCTCTCATTCCACAAACCATGTCTGTCTGAGATTTTCTGCCTTGTTTATACTGTTGGCACTATTTAGTGTCGTTTTCAAGTCTTTTACTGTTAAGCAGAATTATGTTCAGGTAAAAGCTGAATATTGCACCCGTATTTTTATTAGTAGTAATAGATTCTTTGACAAAACCTGACAGGCGACCATAAATATGATCGATTATTTGTATTTGCCATCTGTTCAATTTATCAACTCCGACCTAACAAACAGTAAAAATCAACAAAGCTAACCCTTTAGCCCCATAAGGCCTATATTTCAGCTTTATAACATATTGTTTATATGGATTACCAATGCAAAAGGGTTAATGGCAATTCATTATTTGGAATTTTATGCTTTAGGCTCTGAAGAGAATTCGTCGGGCTGAAAAGAAAGGAAATGAAGTAACTTATATAGTTTTGATTGTATTTTACTTAATTAACTAAATTAAATTGATGAACTAAATGCTGATGATTTGTGCAATTGTCTTTTGTTCTGACTGATTGTTTTTATTTATGAATATAATATGAAGTGTGTGTGTGTGTGTGTGCTTTGTGGATGCTGCCGCTGTAGTATTTGTTTTGCTTACGTGCTTTGTCGATGTTGCCGCTATAGCATATGTTTTGCCTTATGTGATTTGTCGATATTGCCTTTGTAGTATTTGATTTATATGTATATGCACATACTCAGAATGGAAGAAATAAGAAACCCAAAATGAATTTTCAACTACAGTGTACAAACCATTGGGGAAAAGATCTAAAGCAGGGGCCTCCAACTCAAATCTCATGGAAGACTGCCTTGGGAATTTCTCATTGGCCTGCAGGCCTCTCATAGCCGGAAAAGTTTCAAACAGTGAAATATGAAGTTACTATATTTATCGTTAGCATATTGGTTGCTGATGGTCAGAGAACAATGAAAGACAGAAGACATCGAATAACCTTGGAAAGAAAGAGCGATGGACAGAGAACTCTGGGGAGATGCCATGGAGAAGTCAGTTGCTGGACCCAGTTGGAAGATGAAAACCTGACCCGACCTGACCTAATATGCTTTGCAGGTGTCATCCATTTTTCTGTTGTAGACGGTGACTGAGGAGAAATTTTCTATTCTATTTCAAAGCCACTTTTCCGTTGGTGGAGGGGAACTCGTCTTTCAGGTCTGGGTAAGTCAACAAGAGGATAATGATTACCTGTGCTAATTTTTTTCTTGGGCCTTTCGTCAAACTGGATCCCAAGTTTTTAAAATAGCAAGAAAGAATTTTTCATTTTTAGACAGACTGAAATAGGTAGATTGTTGCCAAATTACCGTTTTTCGGATTGGGTAGATAAAAAAACTTGTTTCGTGTGTTTTTGCACAGACACTTTCGCTGCCAGCCGTTGTTACTGTACACGGAAACCAGGAATGCAACGCCTTGGCTACAATTCTATGGGACAACGCATTTGCAGAACCTGTATGTTGTAAATACGTTAATTTCTCTTTATTTATAGGTAATATAAATAAGAACAAATATCAGAATTTGAATTATGCTGAAGACAGAAAGCTATAGAGATGCTAATAACTGGTAGTCATGCTTACCTGATTGCAATTTCAGGTGGAAGCATGGATTCTGTTTGTTCTATTATAGAAGTACGATTTGAATACATGTGCGCGCGTATGTGTGTGTGTGTATGTGTAGTTAACCTTTAGAAACTGTATTCCTGCTGTAGTGGGACAGCGTAATGGTCCTAATCCCCGGATTTTCGCAATAGCGGGGCGGACACGTCAAGTTATATCCCGAGTCCTAGCAGCAGATGTGTATTTTTGCCTATCCTGAAAATGGTTCGGTCCACTGAAAATGGTTCGGTCCAAACCTTGCAAGGCTGGGACAGCCGAGATTTGGCGCACAATGGTGGCAGCAGAGTGGTAACAACTTTGGACGACAGAACAGAAGGTCGAGGATTCGAGACCCGCAGGAGTCCAAGGTCGACTCAGCCTTGCTCGCTAGAGGCGGTGGCAAAATGAAGAGCAGTGGTAAATGGCGTGAAAAGTCAATCAAGTACGCTGTGCAGTGCACTAGCCCCTTATCCATGGTATTGCATGCCTGGCTGAGGGCTATAGTGCCAGAGATCAGCTACATGCCTGACAGACTCAGGACAGACATATATATATATATTATATATATATATATATATATATCTATAATATTAAGATCGTTATCTGTATGTCTGTTACCTTCCGTTCTGATTGGTTGACTATTGCTAGACGGTTTAGACCGTTTAGTCCTGCCGCGATGCGTTGGTGGGCGGCGTTGACTATTGGTAGACGGTTTAGACCGTTTAGTCCTTACGCCGCTTATCGCGTTGGTGGGCGAAGCGTTGACTATTGGTAGACGGTTTAGACCGTTTAGTCCTTACGTCGCGATGCGCAGGTGGAGATCAAGACGACGTTGCTATTGGTAACAATTGTTCGTAGAATCGTAGTTTAACGCGACGACGCTGCTATTGGTAACAATTGTTCGCAGCCTGGTTGTGCAATTTTAACGTACATTTTAACGCATACAAAAATATATATACAAATGGCCACAGTTGCGTGATTTTAACGTATAGGCCTATATTATAGCTTGGCTAGGTGGCGATCATTGAAATGTTGTTCAGCATGAATTCAATGATTGGGTATTAGGTATAGGTATTGGATTAGTATTATCCTGCACTGCGAGCTTGCTTGATATAGTATATATATATATATATATATATAAGAGTAATAGACTTTTTGCCTCCTTGTGTTTGACATAAACATGTACCGTATGCCTTTTGCATTTATTATTTGAGTTATTTAAGTTGGTGATTGGGCCTGTGTTTCAAAAAATTCGCTGCACAAATCTTATCGACGTGCCTCTCTCATTGTTGCTTGCTTTCGATTGGCTTTTCTGAAGGGCCGGTTGCCGTTTCAAGTTCCAGAGAAAGTGCCGTGGCCGGCGCTGGCACAGACGCTCATGACCAAGTTTGCCTCAAACTGTGGGCTCGGAATGTCCCCGGAAAATCTGAACTACTTGGCTTTTAAGCTGTTTGGACCGGCGGACGACTACTCCCTACACTCGGTGACCTGGACTCAGTTCAACCGAGTAAGGTTCAGTTTTACTCGTGTCGCTGAAGGAATTCGAAGATTAACCCCTTAGCTGGGGATCCCGGATATATCCGTCCATTTTACATTGAGTTGCAGTTAAATACACTGTTAAGAGGTTAAGAAAGGCATATGTACAGTACTGCAGGGCTGCTCAATTTTGTTATATTGTTTGCGTGGCGGCCCAGAAATTTGTACCGAGACAAACCAGGTCCAGTTCAAATAAAAGGTTCAAGTTAATTTTTGTTGACAAGCAAAAAACATCATCATGTCATATCTCCAGTGTTTAGAACTTAAACTAAACACTACATTAAGGTGTTCAGTTGATTGTGTTATCATTAGTTGTGTTCTAACATTTTTGATGCTGTGCTTGTCATGAATAAAGATTATTATTTAAAAAATAAGTAATTAGTTTACAGCTTTGACTATGCAGTTTTAGTTAATATTAATATTTTTCATAGCATCTGCAGCAGTAAAAATTGTTTCAGTGCAATGTGTGAAATTCGATAAACATAAAATTTTTTGGACTGCACTGTGGTCCGTTAGGGTAGCCTCCGTGGTGCAGACTGTGGTCCACCATTTGAGCAGCCCTGATGTACTGTGTTGGCAATGACATCATTTTGAATGGATTTTTTTGGCAAATGAATATAGTCCTCTTTTGAAGGTGTCTGAAGTATGTTTTGTTTAAGTTTAGGTAGAGTCATTTTATGAAATGTTGTTATTATTATTATTAGTGTTACTGTTGTTATTATTAATAATACAATTTGTCATTATTATTAGCAGAATAATTTTATAGCCCCATGGGTGTGGTGAAGACCAAAGTCAAGCTCAATTTAGCATTATTAGCCATTTAAAGCATCAGGTATAGTGGCTGTGCATTGCTGGTGTTGTTGGCTGTGGGTGACTTTTAAATTCTGTTTTGAATTTAGTTTTAGTTTTATGTATAATCTGTTTTTGAGTTCAACCTGTAAATATTTGTTTATTTCCATGGATTTGTTTGTAGGAACCCCTGCATGGGAGAAATTTCACATTTTGGGAGTGGTTCTACTCGATTCTAAAGCTGACGAAAGACTGGTTGCACGGACCTTGGAAAGAAAGGTAAGACGCGAAGAATAGTGTCGAGTGAAATTGGACGTCCAACGTTTTTAAAATTTGCAACTGCAGAGAGTCCATAATTTTATAAACAAGACGTAAAATAATTTTTAGTTTACGTTGAAATTCATTTTTCCATGTAACAAATCTGACCAAAGATGTAATGCATGTGATGTATTAATAAGTGCAGTTAATAATAATAATAATAATAATAATAATAATAATAATAATAATAATAATAGGGTTTAGAGTGGTTCAGTAGCACCAGCCCAGTGTGAGAACCAATGTGTTTCACCTGGTCATTAATTTCCATTATGGTTTTTCTGTGTAATCTCATTCTTTGTCCTCTGTCCTCTTTGTTCCTTTAAGGTTTGTTCCTGTATTCTCCTTTGTCTTGTTCCTGTATTCTCCTTCTTTGTCTTCTGTCTTTGAGTCTACAAATAACAGCAAAACTTTGCAGAATGCAGTGTCATAGACGAATCTGGTTTAAGAAATAAGAAACGGTTCGTGCTGCATAGAGTTTATACACATCGAGTGTATACATAGAGTTTTGCAGTTTGATGTTCTCTTCTTTAGACTTATCCATGGCTTCGTGAGCAAGCAACAGGCTCAGGAGTGGCTGACCAAAAGTCCCAGTGGGACGTTCCTACTTCGATTCAGTGACTCTGAGCTTGGCGGCATCACCATTGCCTGGGTGGCGGAAGACCCAAACAAACCAGGTTAATGTTTCAACATCACTATTTTTGACTTTCATTGATACGTTAGCGCTGTCAAAGCGCTTTTGATTTTAGTATTTGAGCTATGCATACAGCGCTATAAAAATCATCCTGGATAATAATAATAATAATAATAATAATAATAATAATAATAATAATAATAATAATAATAATAATAATAATGTGCTACATTTCTTGTTCTACTTCCACACTTAGTATTCATGACTCTGAATATTCATGACGGATATACGTAATTATGTATACACTGAATATTCACGATGGAATTTACTTCTATGCTGAATATTCATGATGGGATTATAATATGTAATTTACTGAATATTTGCGATGGAATTTACTTACACGCTGAATATTGGCGATGGGTTTTTGCTCGAATGTGAAAAGAGTTTATACCCTTTTTGCAAAAGTAACGACGACAGTATATGACCGAAAGCCAATGTTAGAAACTGGATCAGTGATACCTTTTTGATAGTTTAATGATAGGAGGTTGAGTCAGTGGCAGCTCTAGGATTTGGCAAGTGGGGAGGCCATTGGGGTGGCAACTTCTAATCATGGGGACCAACCATTTGTTGTTTAATGTAGTTTATATAGGGTCCCAACTGGGGCCACTGGGGGCCAGGCTCTCAACATTGGTGGAGTTTTTAGACACATATAAGATTCAGACAACCTACTTTTGAGTTTTTATTGGACAACATTACTTTTTCATATCGTGTTTCAGTTTGTGTTGCTTGACAGGTTTTTGTATATGTCGACTTTTGTTGATTTTGACTTTCTTTTGTGTGTATGGTTGGCAGGAGGTGGGAGGCCTGTCTGGAACTTAGCTCCGTTTACCGACAAACATTTTCGCATACGAGGTCTAGGTGACACAATCAAGGATCTTCACAACCTAGTCTATCTGTATCCAAGCATACCTAAGGTTCAGTGTTTTGGCAAGTTCTGGTCCCAGACCCAAGGTGACTTCTGGTTCTTATCTACATCCATCGAACAACATTGATAGAATCTGTGTTTAAAGTCGTTGCTTTTTATCTAGGTTTTGTTATTTGTAACTGGCGTCCAAAAAAATCACGTTGGATTTAGAAGTGATTACTGATGCTTATGGTTTCGTTTGGTTATATATTACTTTAACCCCTTTAACCGGCCATTTATTTGTAACGCAATGTAATATGGACGTGTATTCTCGGGACAACCGGTTAAGGGGTTAATTTAAATATCCAGGTTCTATGGTAAAACTGAATCATCAGATTTGCAATTGTTCCGTGTTGGGAGCTTGAACTCTGAGAACTGTTAACTGAATTGTAATCTAATGCTTAACTGAATATTCTTCAAAGGAATAACTAATCGGATAAATCAATTAACTCTTAAACTGTTGAAATTGAGCATACTCAGTTACATTGCATATATAGTTGCAAAGTATCGGATGGTGTAAGAGTTAAATGATTTTTAACCCCTTAACTGGGGATCCCGGATATATCCATCCATTTTACATTGAGTTACAGTTAAATACACGGTTAAGGGGTTAATATCTTTATCTTTACAGAAACTGCACCTCAACCTGGTAGTGGATACATAAAGCCTGACTTAAACACCGTAATACCTTGGTTAGAATGATCATCCTCTTTGCTTGTGAACATTTTTACTCTTGCTATTTAGTCTTTTCTTTGTATATAAGCAGCATTCATTTACATTCGTGCAATTCCGTTTATCGAATCTAATTGGAGTACAGTGAAACCTGCTTAATTGCATAGATGCCGTACAAACCTTGCTTATGCGATTAACTGGGCTATGCGAATAGCCGGGATGTCTGATAATTAATTGTACGCACAAAACACTGGTTCGGGGATTTATGTTGTTACATGCGATTATGCGGGTTATGCAATTAAGTGGTATGCGATTAAGTGGGATCCACTGTATTTAGATTTTTGAAAATTAGAAGCCAAGTTATTTGCTATGGTTGTTGTATTATTCAGCCTATTGAAGACACCAGCAGTTCATCTCTTCGATGAGCCTCTGTCTCCATACGATTCTTACCCCCAGCAAGCTTCTACGCCTGGCAGCACTGTTACCGATGAGTAAGTCGTCTAAAATCTAAAGGTTGTTTTGTGCTCGGTTTAATTTTCATGTCCTGACAGTGATGCACTGTTACCCTTCTGAAGTAAATGTCATTTGATGAGATAAAATCATTGTCCCGATGTTTATGAATGGAGTTCAAAATAATGAGGTGGAGATTTCTTTTGGAGCACATTCGTGAATTTTTATTTCAACAATGCTGAATTTGATTTAATTTTTACAGATTTGTTACGAATGTTCACAAATTGCTCTGTCTTTACTAGGCTTGTTACTTCGACAACCATGTGTGCAGTTTTAGTGGACGAAAATTACATTGCATGCAATCCTTTAAGGGCTCGTCCACAAATGACGTAATGCACCTAGGGGAGGGGTCTGGACATTTGTTGCAAAGTGTGACGAGTGGGGTTCTGTAAATGTGACTTAACGCAACACAAAATTTTTAAGTGACGGCCTTTTTCTTTTTTTGCTTGTCAGGGTATTTGGAGAGGGAAAAATACAAGGATGACCTTTTCTTTGCTAGTCAATATGTTTGGAGAGGAGGAAAAAATAGAAGGATAAATGACCTTTTTTGCTTGTCAAGACTTTTTGGATGACGGAAGGGGGGGTCGGCCCGTTGTTACGTCATACTTTAGGGAGTCTGACTTTTTGTTACGTCACATTACCTAGGGGAAATTGGGGTCAAAAAGTGCCCCCCCCAAAAAAAATTGCATTACGTAATTTATGGATGACCCCTAATCTATGTTTGACTGCAGTATCTCTGGGTATGAATGATGGATTTGCCTTATCTAGAGTGGAAAAAATTTACAGTGAATTTTGGGCCACGATCAAGTGCATCTTATTAGTACAGATAATTAGAGTGGCTAATTTTTGTTGTTTTTTTTCTTATTTTATTTAGTATGACTGTAACCAATCTCATGGACAATGATGACTTGATGATGGCCGATTTTGGCACTGATTATAACCCGGATGACATAGAGCAAATAAATGTCAACGAACTCCTTCAAGTCTACAACCGTTCCATGAACTATCCGTAGGATCGTGCGCCGCATTGGACCGTACGAGACGCGCGCGGGGGACGCTGTGTAGCAGCTGTTATCGTTGCGCGAATTGGGAGAGCATTTCAGTGACTTGCTTGAGTAATTTGAAGCTGTCTTCGTCTATCTGAGGTCGTTCGAGATGTGCTGCAAACTTGAACAGGCCGATTGCATGTATCGGCCGGCTTTGCGAAATACATTTATATTTAGATGGGGGTCGTCGTCGAATTTGCAAATTACGGGCAAATTTAAATCGTTTTCGAATGCTTAGTAATCGCGAATTTATCAGACACATGACAAGTTGATATGTTTTACGTTGATATTGTTTGTGGCACTCTGCAAATGTTTGTTTGCATTGCTGCAGTGTAACTAATAGAGACTCTTTTGGTCATTATCATTGTTTTGATCGGTATTGTAAGTAACTGCAATCGACAACTTTTGATGTTGTATTGTCCGTTGTGTGTGGGTGGTTGCCACGGTGAGTGGTTGCCACGGTGGGCGGTTGCCAAGGGTTTTGATTTGTCGTTTGCTATCTCTGGTTATTATTTTTGCTCCTGTATTTCACTTACACGTGTATGAGACCGCCGGTCATAACGGCAGGGCATGTTGTGATGGAATAAGATAATCCAGCAGGACTGAGTCCTGATAGGTCAGGTTAGAATGTTGGTGTTACTTTGAAATGAATCCAGAACAGACAGTTGTAATGTAAAGTTTGTAATTCAAGAAAGTATTTTAAAATTTCTCCGCTATGTCTGCAACCGACATGCCAAGCAATGACAGCCACTTCTCTTTATTTAGTGTATTTACCGGTACAAAGAGGATTATTATACGTAGGTTGAAAATTTCCTACTGAAATGTGTTAATTGTTTATTATTAAAATTTACTATTGTTGGAAAGCTGTTTCGTAGTTGTTACTTTCTCTGTTTGGTGCCTGGAATATGTATTTGATGATGAGTTGTTTGGATTTTTAAAATAATGGGATTTGAAATTACGATTTGATTTTTAATCAATTTATGACAGTCATTTTGGAGATTACGCGATATTCTATTACTTGTCGGCTGTTGTAAAAATGCCTTTGCTGTTAGGTTAGATAGTTAGTCCTATAATGGATTGAATAGTTACTGGCATGATCATCAGCTTTTATATTGTGTCTTTCGATAATAAAATATCTGTATATTCTACATTTTTTATTTTGCAGTCATTGTTGACTTGCAATTTGAATTGTCCTTTGCTTTTTGCAATAGACTATCGGAGACGCTGCTTTTTCGAGAGACTATTTCATAGAAATATGGAAATTCCACATTATGTGTTCAGTCCGACGTAGAAACGAAGAACATGGAGAAGGCAAGAATAGAAAGTTTGGAGGGTTGCAAAAAGTAAATGAGTGAGCTAAGTTCAGACAGACAGGCGATACTTTAATATGGTCACTCTTTGTTCAGTGATTGAATTGTATTTAATAAAAAATGCATGAGTACATAATTTGTTATCTTGTTTCCTTTCGTGTGTGGACTACAGAATTTTTCGGTCGGTAAAGGCTTCTTGTTATGAAATAAGATTTTGTGGCAGTTTTGTTTTTGAGGCCATGTGTCTCTGCTGAAAGCAGCACGCCGTGACAACAAGATGATGTTTTGCGAACTTTTATATCGGATGAAATATAATTAAACATATTTCGACTTGTTTGTTTCATGCAAGTGTGTCGTACTGTATTTTGTGAAATGCGGATAAAATTGACGTTATTTTATGTAACTGCTGGATTCAGGGTTTCCATCTTAGTTGCCTGAAATCGATATAAAATTGTTCTTTTCAGCCAATCAATAAAATATTTGACATGGGCTCCAACGTGCATGACATATTTAAATCTTTTTCACTGAAAGTTTGTTTAAAAAGCTTCTAAAGCTTCTAAATGGTATTCTTGCAGATTTCCTCAAACCAGTTATGTGGAAAAGTCTGTGTTTTGTGTAGAATTTAATTAATTAATGATTTATAATTTTAAGTTGTGCAATTACTTTCAACAGCTGTAATAAAAGTGCAATAGCTATCGAACTTGAATGCTTGGTTATTAACCCTAATAGATTATCTTAGATGGATTTTGTTAGTTTCTTTTCAAATTATGTTTGATATTTGTCAGAATGATTATAATAAATCTTTACATCTGGGTATAATAGAGTTGAAAGGTAAATACTGTATATCAGTGATAGCTTGAAGTATTGAGTTGATAAAAGGTTTAGCAGTTTCAATTGTATTTATTTGCTTGAATATTCTAAAAATTTGTGATAAGGATTTGCTGTACTGTGAATGCAGTGTAACTTATGCTATAAGTGTCCATTTACTCTGAGCATTCAAGTTTGTTTTACTATTAAAAGTTGTTGACCACTCGTATAGTATGGATGTTAATCTAGCTAAAATTCAGAATGCTTTTATGGCATGCCTCAAATGAATGAATAAATACATCCTCTAAACTTGCAGATCTCCCACTATGTTGTGGCATTTGCTGATAGGCCATGTATGTATGTATATATATATATATATATATATATATATATATATATATATATATATATATATATATATATATATCATGTAATCAATCATTTTAGGAAGATTAATCGCCATGTATGTTCTTTTACTTGTTCCACTCTGTAGTGTTTCATTCTGTCCTTCCTAAATTTTAGATGTCCATTAGAGTTTCCCGTCCATAAGAAATTGTAGACTCCTTGCGTGTAGAATTACGCAAGTGGCATTTTTATTTCACCATTTCTACCGTTGCGTGTAGAATAAGACTCGGGCTGACAGTCCTGATGTTGGGCTGAGAACTATATCCCTGCTTCACAGCAATGATGTATGAATAAGGTGAGATTCAGATCTGTACATTAATTACTTATTGAAGCGGCGGTCTCATTTGTTATAGTTTTTGCATGCAATTGACCAGCTCTTGCTTTGAGTTTTTGCACAGTTTGTCACGATGTGCTGGTACGTACGGTGGTACTGTGCTCATTCACAAAATTCTGAGACTTCGTACATTGCTAACATCTTGCATACGTGTGTCGCCCGTTGCTTTAGAGTTTTTCAAGATGTTTGTATTCAAACTGTGATTAAAGTTCTCTGTACTATGTGTCCGTGGAATGGCTGTGCAGACACATCAACGGTTAGGAAATTCGTGGCGGAATGTTCGGGCTCCACCTGCATGGACACTTAGCCTAACCGGGCAGCCTAATCTGACTGTAATATTCGTCGCTGTCTCATCGTATTTGTGCTTTAAGTCTCGATAACTATAGCATTCGAGTTGCAGTTTCTGCTTCACGCATTGTTTATTATGTCATCATTAACATATTATGTTATGCCAGCAGAAGTGTGTTGTGCTTTTCCGTTGCTGTCATTTTGAAATTTTGAAGAAATCCATCCAGAGATGAAACTAGTAGTAGTAGTAGTAGTAGTAGTAGTAGTAGTAGTAGTAGTAGTAGTAGTAGTAGTAGTAGTAGTAGTAAGCTAAACTGATGAGACAAAGCTTAGATATTTTAGACATACAGTAGGCTATAATTAGAACCAATGACACTTAGGTCTCGTACACAAATGACGTAATGCGTCTAGGGCGGGGGGAGGTCCGGACATTTGTTACGAAGTGTGACGAGGGGAGGGGGTTCCGTAAATGTGACGTAATGCAACAAAACAATTTTAAGTGACCTTTTTTGCTTGTCAGGGTATTTGGAGAGGAAAAAATCAAGGTTGACCTTTTTTTCTTGTCAGTATGTTTGGAGAGGGAAAATAGAAGGATGGCTGACCCTTTTTTTGCTTGTCAAGACATTTCGGATGAAGAATAAATAATCAAGAAGATGACCAATATGTCATACCAGGAGAATATGGCTCACTTTGCTCAGATCCATCAGTTAATTTAATTTTATCAAAGAAATAGCTAGGCTACAGTAGATAATATACTGTAGGGCCTAAACTGCTAGGCCTACATTATGCATCGTTACATCAGGACCAGTGTTTAATCTAGGCCGTTTCCGGGGAAAATTTCCCTTCCCCCCGGAAATTTCAAATTCCCCCGGAAATGTTGGCATACTACATGGACTAACAGCAGCCCCTAGCAGAATTCCCTCCCCCCCGGAAATGTCAAATTCCCCCGGCTTTGTCAGCCCCCCCCCCGGAGCCCAGGAGTCTAGATTAAAGTTTTAACACTGATCAGGGCTGCTTGAATGTGTAAATTGTCCAATCATTGAAGTCTTTAGACTGAACGCAAGGTTGTCTAACTGCCACAGTGACGTTTAGCAGCGGTCACAGGGCTGATAAAACCTGCAGAGTACTTTTCTATCCAAACTGTGTAGGTTTAATCAGCCGAGCGAACCAACAAACACACCATCATCTGAAGTCGACATTTCCTTGTCCTGCCATCAGAAGAGCGACGTACAAGGGACAGTGGTTCTCAACACAGGAGAAATCCAACGAAACCGCCTAAAATCATTAGCGTCGCCACAGTTGGGCAAATGGGGCAACTGCCCCCGCCCCTCCCCCAACCTGACCCCAGATCACCTATATCAGATTCGCGCAAATCCGGTGATAAAGTTTTTGTGGAGCGGTGTGTGGGGGCGGGCGGGGATAATGAATCTGACACGCCAGCCCCCTTTTGCCCAACCCAAAATTCCTGGCGACGCCACTGCCTAAAATTATACAGTTAGGCCTACTACTAGTGGGTCTAAGGAGTCTACATGAAACACTGGTCATTGAGTCATTGATACCCCTTGGCCCTGCAATTATGGGACACTTCCCCCTAACGCAAATTCATTGGAAATTGCCTGCTCTCTATCTAGATATCTATCTACTATCGATCGATCTATCTCATATACTTGCTAGGCCTACACAAATTCCTTCTATTCGTTACGGATGTCAGATTTAACCCCATTTAGGCCTATCTCTCTTATCCACATCTGAGTTTATAGTCCGGTTAGGCTAGCTATAAGCGACAGTGATATCAAAATTTGTAATTTGAATTAACCAGTTGCTACTTATTTCCCCATTTCTAATTTTATATGAAATATAGAAATCTACCTAATTTTAGGTCCACGTCTAATAACTAAGAGCCTACTAGATCAGTCTAAAATCCAATGGTAGGCCTACTATAGAGTTAGATTGCTTCTAAAGTATCTATATTACCATGCAGCTTCTCCATTTCATTCCATATTTCGACTACTCTAGCACTACAGAATACTACTGGGCTGTACACAGTGGCGTAAGCAGGGCGCGATTTGCGGGGGGGGGAGTGGGGAATCCCCCCACTGCTCAACTGCATCCCCCCTACTGCTACATCCCCACCACTACACCACCCCACTGATACAGTTTCCAACAACTACATCCCCCCAAGCTCGACATATTCCCCCACTGCTCCAGGTCACAAATCGCACCCTGGGCGTAAGGTGGATTGGAAGCGCCCGGGACAGAAGAGGAATTGCCCCTCCCAACTTCTCCCCATAATGTCTTGACAAGAAAAAACGTCATCGCATCGTATTCCCGTATTGTAGGCCTAATAGGCCTAATCAATAAGGGGCCATCCATAAATGACGTAACACACTTAGCTAGGGGGTCAAACATTTGTGACGAAATGTGACGTCACATATAATACTAAATATTTTTATTAATACCGCAATGCTATGTTACATCATTTATGGACGGCCCCTAACAGATTACGAGAAAGTATTTAAAGTACTTAAAAGTACTTAAAGCAAATCCTCCTACAGTGAATTACACGTGTGTATTTATTTAAATTTTGATTTATTATATATTTTATCGTATTTTTATTTTTTATTACTTGAAATCTTGTGCCCCCTAGAATTTTCCGCCGGCCGAGGCGGTCGCCCTCCGCCCCTTCGCTGCGTCACTGGCTGTACAAACTGCAGCACATAACCAGACTATTGTTGCGCTGTTAGTTACAGTATAGGTCTATCCGCTCCGTAAAGGGGGGATATTAGTTAAACTTGCCTTTCATTAATGATATTTCATTTGAAAAACTACAGTCATACTGTAGGCCTATGTAGCCTACACCTTAGGCCTTCATAATCTGGAGGCCCAAGACCCTGCAGATAACGTCTGGGCCTCCGAAGCTAATGATTAGTAGCCTAATTAGGCATATAAGTAGCTACATGAAATCACATACCGTATTACAAAATCCGGAACTACTGAGAAAATAGCTGCTGTCTAACTGCTAAAAATAGCCTATTAGGTCCAATTGGGGGGTGTGAGAATAGATGGGGATTTACCTGCCAAAATCGTGACCAACCACCCACCCCCCGAGGCTGAGATGTTGACTAAGACGTTATCATCATAAAAGATGATAAAAAGTACTGCTTATACGAAGTGACGTTGGCAATGAATAATGGTAATGGTCTGGCTATGATCATGATTCATGGCCTGGTTATATAGTTTGGCAATGACACACTGGGAAACAGCAAGCATCTTGGTTATGCGAATTGCCACCTAAATCTACTTAATAAGCCAAATTAGTTATAATATAATATAATATAATATAACAAGGTTTAAAGTGGTTCAGTAGGGACTGCCCTGTGTGAGAACCACTAGTTAATAGCTAATTAATTAATAGTTAATAGCTAATTAGTTGAGCGATAGGCCCAGTGTTTAATCTAGACTCCTGAACTCTGGGGAGGGGGAACTGAAAAAGCCGGGGGGAGAACTGACAAAGCCGGGGGAATTCTGCTAGGGGCCGCTGTTAGTCCATGCAGTATTCCAAAATTTCCGGGGAATTTGAAATTTCCGGGGGAAGGGCAATTCCCCCCGGAAACAGCCTAGATTAAACACTGGATAGGCCTAGGCCCTAAGGCCTAAGTTCACTGATAAGCTAACTCATTAAACAAGATAAGCAGAAATATGATCGGTATTAGGCCTATAGTCGTTGTTTTCAATTCAATTTTAAATTTTAACGATCGCTTTTGATGTTCGAAGCGATAGCATTGTAGGAGCCTATATAGGCCTATACAACGTGACGGCATTATTGGTCTATTTTACAATATTTAGGCTACAATTCAAAATTAGAAAACCGGCTTTAACTTTTGCGATCTACAGTGTATAGGCCTATTGATGACAGTGGCGTAGCGTGACTTTTGGGGGCCCGGGGGGCATCTTTGCCATGGGGGCCCTAGCTAGAGTTTCGACCTGACGAGCAAAAAAAAGGTCATCAGCACACCATTTCTAGGGTTAGGGTTAAGTTAGGGTTAACCCTAACCTAACCCTAGCTTAGACCCCTCTTCGGGGCCTCTTGCCCGGGGCCCGGGGGGCTGTCAACAAAGTGCCCCCCCCCCCACGTTACGCCACTGATTGATGACCGCCTACAGTTTTAGTAACGAAAAACAGATTTAAAAATATCGGTCGGCTGACTATCGATTCAAATCGACTGTTTGATTCGTTTGAGGATCGAATGCCGAAGTTTCGCAGCTCCCTAATAAATTTTAATGCCTGTTTTACAAACAGTGCTTATCTAGGCCTTTGAATTCCCTCCCCTCAAATTTTGACATTTTGGCAAGTAGTATGACCTCCCCAATGTCTTTTACCCCCCCCCCTCCCCGCCCCACAAATTTTAAACTCCCCCAATATTTAGGTGGCTAGAATAGCCACTGTTTACAAAGACCTGTTCTTCTCACGTGTCGACGATTTCAATGCTTCCTTTAAAATTTAAATTATCCAAAATGAATACAACTCAGACCTGAACCTTAGTCGCGTCAAACCAATCAGAATAGGATGTTCAAAATGAAACTCTTCTAAGAATAATTCGTGTCAGCCGTTCGTAGTATAAGGGCCTACACTTTTGGCGAAATTTCAATTATAGGTCTATATGGTTGCAAGAAATATCAATTTTTTCAAAATAAGCTGAAACATTTGACGAAAACGAGGGGGTGTATGATTACGGATCCTAAATGTTTGCAAAACAACTAGGGTGCGAAAATTTTCAAAATTATTTCGCAGTTGAACGTAGGCGGTCGAATGAAAATTGCTACAGAAATCAGCCGAGCCGCGCGGCCGCGCCCAACTGACTAGGCATTTTGCTGGCTGCATCGTTACATGCAAGTTCGGGCAAGGGCGTAAACCACGAGGGGACGGCGGGGGACGGTCCCCCCAATAATTAGTAGAAGGGGGGACAGAGTATCAATTATCCCTCCCAATGTTTTGTGCTTATGGTAATAAATTTCTATCCCCCATGATGTTGATGACAGGATTAAAACCGACCGCATTCACTCATTTCGGATGACTTGTTTTGCTTGTCAGGGTATTTGGAGAGGGAAAAATATAAGGATGACCTTTTTTCTTTGGTCAATACTTTTTGGGAGACGAAAACTGGGTCTGATCTGACTTTATGGACGATTCTAACTCCCCCCCCAATGTTGACGCCAGGTTTACGCCACTGGGTTGGGGTCAAGAAAATGTTTGTGGGGAAATATATTTTCCAACATTTTGTTTAGCGCGTTGCGTTTTATAAATAATTGTACGACGAATTTTTCCGACCATCAACGCAAATTTTTCTAAAACAAAATCTCTCTTAAGTTACACAATTCATTAACTCGTAGGCCTACCAGTTGGTGAACAGGACTACAAAATTAGGCCCTGGAAATCGTAAAACTCAATGGGTCACAGAAATTGTAGACCCAAGAACTCATCGGAGTAAAAAAACTGAGCATTTTTGCTCAAGTTGATTAATTTATAAACTGTAGTCCAGTTGTTATGCATTTTATTAGACAAACTAATAGTCAACAGCAAGTTACTAAAATAGCAGGCCTAATATAGGGGTCTAGGCCTAGGTGCGGTTTAGGGCCTCATGACGTTTTTAGGGCACCTGCAAGAAGTTATTTTATTAGACAAACTAATAGGTCTAGTCAATGACAAGTCACTAAAATAGTAGGCCTATAAATAGGCCTATGGGCGGTTTAAGGAACCCATATAGCGTTTCTTTACCCTTTAGGGCACCAGCAAGAAGTTCGCTAGATTTGACTCAGTTTCTTATTCTTTAAGAAAATATATTATTTTGCGTCGTATAATGTTTTATAAATAATAGGTCTAGCCTATATGTATTATAGGCCTACACGTTTTCAAAGCTATTTTAGGCCTATGCTGACTAGGCCTACTAAATTGAAAATTGTTAAATTTCATAACGCCACCTGAGCTGGCAGTTTTTAATAAGATACAATCCTACCTTCTTCCAGTTCCGCATCGCATCTCTCCGTCTGCTCAAGGCACACAGAGTCGCGATTGCTGCTGCCGACCGACCTACCTGTACAATCCAGGTGGAGACAATGCTGGCGCGGTGCCAAGATCTCCCCGAAAAGAAACCCCTTCGTTGTGATCATCTCTCGGTTCTCGGGTGGACTGCACTGGCGGGGACACCATGTCCGAAGCAAAATGACCTTAGCGATCGTTTCGCGTTTTTCTTAATAACCACTTGGCGCATACTGTTTAGTCGTGATGTTCAGTCGAGTGGCGTGCGCAGTTTGCTCTGTCAAGCGGGATGACTCACGCATGCGCCACAGTCGATAATATAATTAACGCACATCTTGACAACAAAGGCCGGGACAGGCTAGCTGTTGCCCCATGACAAACAGTTTTTTTCCTATCCAATCGCACGTAAAAGGAAAAAACGCAAAGCGATGAATCAGCACCCGTAGAGGCCTAATAATTATTATGCTCATCGATCGACGATGGTCAATGCAAGGGGATTTCAAGTAGAGACGATGTTGATGAATCACACTTGCTCACATTTCCGCGACTTATAATTATCGGCAATGTAATGTAGACCTAATAAGGGGCGGCGCTAGGGGTTGGGTCCGCGGGTCCGGACCCACCCAGCCTCGGGCAGGGGCACCCAAGCAAATTGTGCAAATACGCAGAGAAATTTTGATTGAGGGGTGGGGGTGAGGGGTAGTCTGAGCCGGGTCTTGGCTGTGTAGATTGCATTAGACCCACCCAGTCAACAAAACCCAGCGCCGCCCCTGGACCTAATGAAGTAATACAATTTTACGAATTAAATATTTCAGGCCAGTGGCGTAACCAGGATTCCAGAATAGAGGGCACATCGACATTTTAGGACAGTCTTGACGAACAAAAAAGATCGTCGCCCATTATGACACTTGATGAACAAAAGAAAGGGAAAATGGTCATCACCGCAAGAACAACAACCTTCACATCTTTTTAGGGAGACCCGTCACTGAGGGAGGGTCAAAAGTTTTTGACATAATTATAGGGGGTCACAGAAAGTTGACAGTTGTTGACATGGGGAGGGGGTCAAAAATTGCCCAAAAACCGTTGACATAATTAATGGACAGCCCCTATTCTCTATTCAGTACAGTTTCTTTCATCACATGACCCTATTTTTTTTCGGAGTGGGGGTAAGGTTCGCACTAGGGGTACACCTACAATAGGCCCTACTGGGCGCAGACCCCCGTGACTAAGTCAATGATTCCTACAGAAGTCGTCAGCGCCATAATAAAACTGCCGCACAACAACAGATGTACAATTGTCAGGAATATTTCAACATAAAAATTTATTAATTACACTGTAATTATGCTGTGATATATATATATAATTATTTTCTGAAATCTTCCAAAAAACACATCACCTATCACAGCCTCTACAAAAATCATGTCTAAGGGTCCCATTCACTTAGTTTAACAAATTATTAGTGATTGTTAGTAAGTAAATCCAATAAGTCTCGTAGAAACAACAAAACTCCTTGTAACAAAAAACCATTATTATTATTCATATAAGAATAAACCTTAATATTAAGGGTTCGAAATACTACAACAAATAATAAACTATTACAAAACTAACGCTATCAAGGGTCGCCAAAGACAATTACTGCAACGTTTTAACTCTGCACGTGAACAACGAAACGCCTTCAAATCTGTTCGATTGTTTCAACGCTTACTGAACTTATTCCAAAATCATTTTCAACGATCAGTTTGGACAACCCAGAAACAGAAATGGCACCAAACTAAGTTGCAACTGTAACCAACAAAGCACTCATTTCTGCGGCTCAGCCAGTAGCAAAATCCTGCAAGTAGAAAAATCAGTTACGATGAGGAAAGTCGTGGTTGGATCCAAGGATAAAGGCAACCGTGTCTATCAGGAAATAATTCATTAGTTAACAGATCGGTAACAACACGCGAGATTTTACGGTCATACGAGGCTAAACCACAGAACCTTTATCTTTTATTTAGTAAACACATCAAAAAAGAGATACTGTACTCACTTAACAGTAACAGTGCAAAGTCACTTCAATGACAATAATAATAATAATAATGAACTTCAAATGGTACCAATTGTTAAGCAAACTAATAGGGGTTCCATCCATTTAGTACGTACGCACCAAGGGGGGAGTTGGATCTAGATTTTGCATAAGTGCAGTGTGCAAACGGGGGTTGAAAATAAGCCTTTTTTTGGCGTGCGTACTATATGGATGAGCCCTCGCTTAAAAAGACGATGATTTGGAGTCTATAGATGACCAAATGTCTGGCGTCTCCTTCGAGTAGAAATCAGTTCCAACAATTTTCCCATTTGTCTGGCGGTTGGCGTGTACCAGGCGTGCGTGACCGCAGCGCAGTTCAAACTCTTCGTCCGCTACTACAATGTTCATTGTTCATGTTCTCGCAACTGAATTCCTGTCTTATCAGAAAACACAATATTCAACACGCACACACACACACAAAAGACGATCTGACATAGTTTCCCTTAAGCAAAGAGGTCATCGGGTGCAGGACGTTTGGCAGCCTCGAATCCATCGCCGTTGTTGTAACCACTCTGAAGAGCAAACAGTCATGCACAAAAATGTCATATCACATATCACTGCAAAACGTGAAAAATGACTGCCTTACTTTAACCCCATCGCCCCGAAAGGCAGATATTTCTGCTTGGCGGTGCGTTACAAAGCCCCATAAGGCCAATATTTTTGCCTGGGAACCCCTACCAGTTCCCGTGAAAAATTCCTGCCAATTTCAGTATCACTTGGGACAGAGCAGTGTTCAGATGAACTGGATATGGTTTTATATATTCATAAAAGCAGCTTTTTCATTATTTAAAGTTATTTCTAGCAAAAATAAAGCATTTCACTGAATCGGTTTTTTCCATAGGAACTCAGGCGATAGGGTAAAAAAATCAGAGATAAGTTTGTCTTCAAACATTCAAATTTATACAATGTAAATAAATAATTATGATGTGCCTTGTTCATGACATACTGTTGCTATAAATAAAACATGCTGTGAACAACTTGAACATATGTGTTTTGGCAGTTCTTTTAGCTACATTCATACTGAGTTTGATCAAGGTCAGTCAAAATTTGGGAAAGTTATAGATTAACTAAAAAGGGTGTGAGATTTTTTTGGATCAAAGTGTAGTTTGCAATTCCCCATAATAACCAAGAATGTTCTAAGTCTTACAAGAACTGGGCAAGAACTTTGAAGACAAAGAGTTGAATAAATTTCTCTTTCAAGACAGTTTCAGAAAGATGGTTGAAATCTTTCCAAATAAGGTACATTCTAGGGAACTGGTCCATTGCTTAAAATTCTATAGGCTTGGCAAAAATTCTACTCGAGAATGTTATGATGCAACTGGGGATTAAAGAAAATTGGAAATTCTGTCTTAAGCAACGTGAAAGCAACTACCATGCCTTCTAGATGTCTGATGTATTCCTGTACGGATCATAAAACAAGATACATGTATCATTCAAAGTTGCTAGACCCTCAAAATCAGTTTGACTACATTTGTCTGTAATTTGATAGGCCCTTTCAATGGCAAAACAATGGTATAGATTTCTGCTTATAATGGCACTCAGTCAAATGTGATTTAATCCAGTGTTTATTCAAGGCCCTTTTTTGGGAGGGGGATTTCCCCCCAAAGTTTGAAAATCCCCCCCCAATTTCTATATGCTGCATTGGGGATGGAAATTCATCCCCCCAAAGTGTGATGAGAGGGGTTTTTAGTTTGGGAGAGGGGAAAAAGAGAAGGATATGACCATATAGAAGAGCATTTGAAAGAAAAGGAAGGATGTGATTACCTCTTTTTGCTCGTCAAGGTTTCTGGTTGGGCAGACAAACCTTCTCCCCCCAAACATTTCAAACTCCCCCCCCAATGTCAAGGTGGCTAGAATAAACACTGGATTATTTAATCCAATTCCATCAGAATTCAAACCATTACACTCACTGGGAATGGTCGCTTTCTTCCAGAGGATCCACCCTAAAATAAAAAACAGATTAAATTTCACCGGTCGGCGGTAATCACTGTAACTATTAACAATTAATTACTAGTACAGTGAAACCCGCTTAATTGCATAGGTGCCGTGCAAGCCTTCCTTATGCGATTGATTAACTGGGCTATGTGAATAGCCGGGATGTCTGATAATTGATTAATTGTACGCACAAAACACTGGTTCGGGTTTTTATGTTGTTATGCGATTATGCGGTTTATGCAATTAAAGCGTTATGCAATTAACTGGGATCCACTGTATATCATTCATTGTAAGATGCTGTTGCCTAGGAAGCCTCATATAGCTGAAAATGAGAAACTCTACAATGGGAAAAAACCAAGAGGAACCAACAGACACAAAATCCCACACTCCCATGGGCCAACAGCAAAAAAGTAAGTATGAAGAAACCAAACAGCTAACAATTTGCTATCTTCAATGCCTCTAACCAGTGTTATACCTAGGGTATTGGCAGGGTAGGACATACTGTACGCCCTGGCGCCACTTGAAAGGGCGCCACAAGACTGCAACTTTGCTCTACTCGGCGCAGAAAGAAAAGAAACCGAGAAAGCCTGACTTTGAGCACATCACAGACCAGCTCGCACCAGTAAAAGCAAGAAAACTGCATCTGTAGTCTTAATCTTGCATCAATAAAATATCAATGTCATGGGATTTGCTAATTAATCCCTTAACTGGGGACCCCGGATATATCCGCCCATTTTACATTGAGTTACAGTTAAATACACGGTTAAGGGGTTAAGGATTTTTAACCAGCCAGTCGTAGTTTTCTGCCCCCTACCAGGGTCTCGAAATACCCCAGGTACGTGTCCCGTTTCTAACACGATTGGCTCGACTGCTCACCGAGCCACCGCCGCCGGCAACCCTGAGTTTGTTCTGAAGATGGGGAGGCGGGTGAAAGTAGCGGCACGAGTCGCGGCCGCAGTTGCCCCTCACAAAATCCATGCAGACGGTGATCACGTTGTCACTGCCGATGTTCATGTTCGACGGAGGATGCGCAAAACGGCAGTCCTCCAGGTTACGATTGCACTTTCCGCGCAGAAACTCCCGACAAACCTAACCAAACAAAAATCTCACTGACCAGCAGAGACAGTCAAAACCGGGCGATGCCATAAAAGCAGGCGGCAACATCTTTGCGCAACGATCGGAGAGAAGCATAAATTGTTGCGTGCAATACTATGAAAAAATTCAAATGAATTTCAAGATGGCACCTGATGTATCTGGCATTTGCTCAGGCATTTGCTATAAATATCAGTCAACTCTTGATTCACGTTTATATCGTTTGAGCGCCGTCCCGCCAAAACAGTGTTAATGATACAGGAATATATATCGAACCTCGGATATGTCAAAGTATTTATCACGGTCCCTTGAACTTTGATATAACGAGAGACAGAGACAGAAAAAATTGTCGAGGGAAAGGCTACCTCTATCGTATTTGACCTTGAAGAACGATCCTGCGAATCCATCCAGGAGCTTTTTCGACCACCCGCAAGAGGGGGAGAACCAAGAAACTCTGACTGACCAGGCACGCTGTTGAAAAACGGATAGATACTGGCAAACTCATCTCTCATGAAATCCTGGAAGCAAAAGTAAACAAACAGACCAACTAAACAAACTGGGCCCTGTGTCCGAGATGGCAACAGTACCGCACGTACAACAAGCGCTAAGATTCTGCTAACGTTTGTCCACATCCGAACACAAAACCAGAAGAAGGAATAATGAATTAAACAATTGATTTCAAAAGCACAATCCAGAAGAAAAAAAATGAGTTTCATCTATGCCTAGAAAGAAAAAAGTTTCACCCCGTGAAATTAAACCAATGATTGGCACAGTACAAGTCACTTCCTCGGTTTGAAAAACATCACTATCGACATCAGTCACATTTCATGAATTTCTTTAGCGCTCAAGATAGCTTTTAGTTTCTACTTATCATCTTTTTTCTGGCATTTTTCCTCAACCTCAATCTCTTTACGTCCTATTCCTGTGTTCCTGCAACCGATCAGTTACCACAAATGTTTTGAAGTTGTGTGCAGCTGCTTTGTCAGCCCTTCACAAATAGCTACCGGTGATTTTCACTGGCTAGTGCCAATAACAACATATCGAAGCCCAGCAAAACTTGAAAAATCAAACAGGTCGTTTTAACTTCCACTACACGCCAAAGGGAAAACCTTTCCTATTCAAACAGAACTTTCTCTGTACTGAATGCTCAAAGTTCTGTTCTTATACAAATAAATTGTCTGAACCTTAACCTATGCACAATTCTTTCCTTAATGCTCCTATTATGAGTGCCAATGAATACAGTAAGTCTGTAACTCAATTAAAATGGACGGATATATCTGGGATCCCCAGTTTTAAAACTGCATTATCAAGACAAAAGCAAATTTTTGCCAGGGGCCAAAAGGCAGTGGCGTGCAGAGTGGTGGGCACCTGGGTTCAAGTCGATAAAAAAATGTTTGACAAGCAAAAACAAAAAAGGACACCAAGTCAATTTTGGCACCCCCACCTGGTCACCACTCGGGATTACCGTCCCCCCTCTGCATGCTACGGTCAAGGGGACGAAACAAAGCACAAAACATAATTTGTCTCTGGCACGTAGAAATCATTGACAATTTTATGCTTACCATCCCGCCACTGGCAGCTCTGGGTGCTGCACTTGCTCTGCTGTATCCCCCCCACCACCACCACCACCACTACCACCACTTGCAAAGCCCCCTCTGTAGCTGTCGCTGTTGCGAAGATTGCGCCCGACCATCAGCAACTGGTCTTTCAAATGCTGGGGAGGATGTAGATATTTACAAGGAGGATTGTCCCGTTTGCATTTGTCCTAAATGGCCCCCAAAATAAACGCATCAGAAATATTATACAGCAACCGTAATAACAAAACATAAAATAACATAGAATAACCAAATGTCTTTCCAGAACTTACAAGAGCTTCTTCAAAATTTGCTTCTGAAGTCCAACGATGAGAGTAAATTGTCATTGTACAGTAATCGTATTTCATTTACATAATAATAATAATAATAATAATAATAATAATAATAATAATGCCTTTAAAATATAATAATAATGAAATCATTAGGGTGGCATATCGTACATGTACTGCTAGAACACCTAACAACTGCAAAATGCATTATGTCTGTCATAGCATATAAATCATTGTTCTGGATAACTGAAAGGAAAACCAATCTAAACATAACTCATATTAATTATATAATCTAAACATAACGTCTACTATATTATAAACATAACAGGAGCCAGTGGCAAACTGCCTCCCCAGTAGTTGGGACCTATACTTAATGCTACATACATTAAACAACAAATGGTTGACCCCCATGATTAGAAGTTGCCAAACGGCCCCACTTGCCAAATCCTAGAGCCGCTCAGCCTTCTTTCACCCGATGGTGATGGTAACTGAGCAGTGGATTAATCCACAGAGCAAACAGGCCCGTTGCATGAGAACACTGGCCCAGCATCATGTAACTTGCACCAGTCGCCTGGCCGAAGGCCTTGGAAACGGAGATCAGCGCCATCCTATGAGCCTCAAGGTTTGCCTTGAGAGCTCGAGGACTTTACTTTTTTAAAAGCATCTGGTTAGTTTACGGGTTAATAAAAGCCACCGAGCTTACATCATCAGAAATGTTTCAAAGCAAAGTCGTTGAAGCATTCAAGTGTAAATTTACCCTGAGAGAGTCAACACAGCATGTCACTCGACCGTTGGTGTTAACCTCAACATGTGGTGGCGGATGAGCATAACGACACTCGTCGTCAGACCGCTTACAACGTTCGTGCATGAATTCACGACACACTTCAATGGTCCGTCCATCACCATCCATACCTGTTATCAAAAAATTCCCAAGATACAGTCACTTGTATGACATATTTTGCAAATTTTTCATCAGCCAAACTCTAGCACTTTCTCTGATGTCACTGATTCCACATGTGATTAGATAAATTAAATTATTACATTATAGCAGCTAATAAGCAGTCTCAGGCTAACAAATACTACCTTGCTTAACATCAGACTGTGAGCATTATTGTGGTGACAATTACATACAGTATGAGATCTTGTCTAAAGTCAGAGTTTTGGATTAAAATAAGTGCTTTTAATCTAGAGAATAATTTGGAGAAAGGCCTCATATTTTAATTAAACTTCTCCAATCTGATCTACAAGTATTTTCATCACCTACTGTCAGATCGATGCAATAGTATTTTTCAAAACTTCCGCTGTTTCAAAAAACGGCTTTACATAAAAAAGGCGTAGTTTAAAGCCTTGAAATAAATACTTATTGGAAAGGGAACTATAGAATCTTAAGCTATCGTATAATGAAAAGAATTAACAAATGAATGGGGATTTTCAAGTGTCTACGTTGTCGGCGCAATTGGTCGATCGTGATTCGTATAGTATTCTTCCAAATTTCTGCAAACCTGTTCAGTTAACGCGCGGATCAAAAAATGAAACGAAAGACAGGAGTAGGAAAATAATTCGGGCAAAAGAAATTAACTAAATTCGAAGGAAAACTTTTACAAAATCGATTCACGAGCATTCAAGACGCGTTCTTGTTTCCTAGTCCTCGTTACTGTGAAGCTGGCGATAATGTAGCGCGTTTCTTGTCAGATTGGCGCTTGTTTTATACTTTTATTGTAGTATTAAAATGAAGACAAAAATTGATAATAGTAATGTGATTTTAAGTGGTTTAGGAGGCCGAGTAAGCCTGTGTGAAAACCACTCTGATGTAACCACTCTGATGTAATTAGATTGCCTAACCAAAAAATCGATGACTTTGAACAAACCCTGCCAACAAATACAATATATATATATATATATGCACAATATGAAAAATATTTTTTGGTTCCACCTGACTTTAATTTATCTACAGCCTGACCCTGTTCAAAATGCCCAAAAATTGTGGACGTAATTAGTGGACAGCCCCTAATTCAATTTATCTCCCACTGCTTCTGCTCACTGCCCTTCGGATATTGACTATTGCCTGGCTGATCCCACACCTTTCCTCTAGCTATTTTAAGAGAGGCTAAGCGCCTAAGAATAAGCAGCTACTGTTGTGCTGCTTTCCAAGGCGCTATAGAAATCCACGAGATTTTACTTACTTACTTACTTACTTCTTCTTCGACATGGCTTTAAATTTAATTTGTATAGATGCAGAATTTCTTGAAAATATACATTTTCCTGCCTGAAAATGGACTAACAGCTTAACATTCTACAATCCTAACGGTCTTAATTAATATCCTATGATCCTTACTCCTTAGCATCGCTATACAGCTATTTTTGCGTTGCGAAGCTAAGTATGCGGCTCTAAGACGAATAAAGGTTTTAATTAATAAGCTGTAATTTCGTAGCGTAGGATTTAATTTAGGAAATAATTATATTTAATCGTTATCCAACAATATGACATTAGTATAAAATTATTGCGCTAAAATTTATTTGCCACGAATTGTTGAATGATTGACGTGCAGCGCATCTGCGTTGTCATGACGACAGACGGGATTCTTTCGTCCATTTGTAAATAAATAGACTAGTTTTTAGCTCAAGATTTCAAGGCGTATTGTAAAATTATGCCACATTTTGAGATTCTGTAAATTACATAAATGTAACCAGGTCAATTACTTGTGGGATTTACCGCCATTTACGCGATTATCAGTTCCTAAATTACCGTGTAAGTTTGAAAGTATGGGTTGGTGTTTTAGGGCTTAGGCATTGCTCCATAGAAATTGATTGAACGATTGATTGATTGGCGGGGATAAAAACAATACATTCACAGAATTAGTTTTAATCTGGTTTTAGCTATTTGCTATTCAGTAATCAAGATATGAAAATAAATTATGAATGTAAGACTTACTCTCAGCGAGAGTTTTTTGATTTTTTTCATATTGCAGCTGATATGTTTTGCATGACATTTTCCTAGTTATTGTGCTTTACTAAAAGCTAAATTGATAGTATTGTATTTGGCAATGGAAAAGTGCCCCAGTGTTTTATACAGGCCGGTTAAGAGGGGAGTTTCCCCCCAAAAACCTAAAAATCTCCCAAAAAAAAAAATCCCAGCACCTACACAAATTTTGCATTGAACTGTGTCATTTCCCCTCCAACCAAGTCGATCCCCCCCTCGAAAGCCTCAATTTCCTCCCCCCAAAGGCCTGGAGTCTGGATAAAACACTGACATGCGCTCTTGTCCGATAAATTCAAATTATAATACCGTAATTCTTGGTCGTTATGAGTTGAAGCCTGTAGGCCTGTGCAATAGAAACCCCAAGATGTGTATTAAAACAAATGAATTTTACACTCGGCTTGTATAGATGATCCAACTTATGTTTGAGACTTGGCTTGTATTAGAGGGTTTACGGTAATCAAGTAATTAATTAGTTATGAACCAAATACTAAATTGAATTAGAACTTAAACTTACCAGTTTTCTGTCTTTTCCTTTTGTCAGTAATGTTAATCATTGTCCTTGTGAACTCCTTAAGGACCAATTTGAAGTCCTTGTCCTTGTCCTCATCCTTGGGGCTTCGGTCCTTGTCTTTATCCTCGTCCTTGGAGGGTCGGTCCTTGTCCTTGGGGGGGTCAGTCCTTGTTAACATCACTGCCTTTTGTTCAATGGCTGTGATAAAGATCAAAATTTTTCCTCTGTCAATAAACATTTTAATGCTCTGCTGTTGTAGACTTAATCTATATTTTCTTTGTTGTTATCATTTTGTCATTTTAAATGATTCACTGTTACTTTAGTTTCTTATGTTGTCATTCATTCTTACGGCTTTGCAATGAAAATGAATGAATGAATGAATGAAAGAATGAATGAATGAATGAATGTCAATATATCCTCAGTTGTTGTTTTTGTGAAGCTGAACTCATTCAGTGAACATGTCTGACGATGAAGAAGGCAACAAGGCAGGGGCAGCTGAAACGGGCGTTTCTGGCCCAGGATCCAAATACCAGCCTTATGTCACAATGGAAGAACTGCTTGACAAATTTAAGTTGCTTCGTTACGAAGAAACATACTGCAAACAGCTTGGACATAAGCCTTTCTCTAGGTAAGTGTGGCTATTAACTTACAAATGAATTATCCAAGATTGTTCAGATTCTGTGAAAAGAGAAGCCAAATTTATGATTGATGACATTAATTGACATAATCTACTAATGCCATGTCCTTTTTTAAAAATTATCATTTATTTAATTTTTATTGGACTCTGTAATGTGCCCTTGCTCCTGACTTTTGGATAATATGGTGCACAAAAAATTGTCAGTTTAATAATAATAATAATAATAATAATAAATAAATAAATAAATAAATAAAGTCTTTTAGGTGTAGCGATAATTATGGACACAAATTCTAGCACTCTGCAGTGTTGGTGAAAATTTCTTACAATTTCTTGAGCCTTTTGCAAAATCAATTAGTTAATGGAGTGCAGTTTTATAGAATATGACATCTATTATAATAATTATAATTATTGTTCTTTTGTGAGTTTAAAATCCAATGTTGTTATAAATTTTGCTGGGGTGGTTGTGGGATTTAGCTCCACTGGTTGAGACTGACCCTCGGTTGGGGTTGAATCTGAGGTGGTTCCACAGCAGTCAGGGGCCTGTGCCCCATTTAATGCCTGTCCCCCATTGACCCCCATACTTTAGTACACTCATTCTAAGCATCTAGACTAGTCCAGGTTTATTAAAATTACCGGTAGTCGGTCCCCGTGCTTAGAAGTTGCCCCTCCCTCATCGGTCCCCTCTTGCGAAATCCTGGAGCCACCACTCGGTTGAATATTTTGATTTTTGCATGTAGGCCTATGATCCTCACTGGTTACAAAATGGGTTTGGGAGTAGTCTGACCCCCAACTTCATTTTTTATAAGTCAGCCACTGATGTTATGATAGCATTTTACTTTTTAATTAATTAATTAAATAATTAATTGCAGGCACTATTTTGCCATAAAAATCAACCCTGGAGAGCAGTTCTATGCTTTTACGTCAATCGCCGCTTGGTTGCTTCAGATGGCGGGAAAGCATATAGAACAGCCAGAAGAGGTACGGTGACGATTTTTGGACAGATATTAATTACCGGTACTTGCTATTAATAGCCACATTATTCAGAAGTAGACAATGTCTCAGTAGCTACTTAGCATAAAACAAGTCAGCTCAGTAAGCAAATATCTATAATTCTATATGCAGTGTACAGGGTGCGATTTGTGACCTGGAGCAGTGGGGGGAATATGTCGAACTTGCGGGGGGGATGTAGTTGCTGGGAAATGTAGCAGTGGAGGGGATGTAGTGGTGGGGGGTGTAGCAGTAGGGGATGCAGTTGGGCAGTGGGGGGAAGATCCCCCTTCCCCTACAAATCGCGCCCTGACAGTGTATGCTAATAGCTGTGGCAGTTCCACCATGTTGATGACTGGGGATGCATCCCCACCGGGGTTCCGGATGACCTTTTTTGTTTGTCATCCTATTTTCCGGCAAGCTTTTAACAAATTGAGTGAAAAATACTGCAAATGGACTTCTTTTCTTCCTTGTCCGCCTTTTTGGCAAGGTTTATTAACATCTAGTGGGCAAAACACTAACAGTGACCTTTTTCTCTTTTTTCTTCTTCTTAACTTTGCACCCATCACCCCACCAACTTTCTATAATTTTGTTCATCCCCCACCAAGAATTCCTAGAACCGCTGCTGGCTAATAGCCTGATTAAAATGAGTGAAGGTCTTAAATCAGTGACTTTGTATGAAGGCCAGTTTGGTAATTTTTGGGCAGAAGTTGGAATTTTCTGGTCACTGCTCACTGACTTGCCCCACTATTCCACTCTATGCATAACAGAGGGAAAGGTTTCATGCTACAGTGTTGTCCTGTGTTGTTTTTTTTGGGGGGGAGGCAGAAGATGGCAGAGTGGGTTACGCACTGGAGTGGTAGGCCGAAAGAACGAGGCCACTTTGAATCATGCTAGAGTTTTTAATTGACGTATTTAGCATAATGAAACAATTAGAATTAGAAGGTCTCCTCTCCCCACTGCTCTGGTTCTTTCCACTTCCCCATAGGTCTCACTCTCAGACACCATACTCACAATGGCACATGTTGTCATACATGTTGAGACAGCGAGAAATTTCTCACGTGATATCTCTTTAATTCTACTGTTATTTATGTAAAATGTGTTAATTAAACTTTAGAACGATGATCCGAATGCAACAATTTCTTTGATACTTGATCAACTGCGGCAGTTAGTGAGTATCTCTAAATTTGAAATTCAAGAACACTTCTTCTTTCAACTTAAATGAACACTTTTTTTAATCAAAGTTTAAAGGATTTCTATGAGATATGTTTGAAATGCCACAAAATGGTGAGCCTATGGAAGGACTATTGTTACATCAAGCTATAGATATGCAAAAATTCAGAGAAGTTTGAAACGAATAAAAACCACATTTTCTTGTGTCCCCATCATTAACGCGTCAAATCATTCCGGGATTATCAATATATTCCAAAGTTTATAGGATTTCTATGAGATAAATCATAACATTTTTCACACTTATTGCTAACATTGTTCTTTGTTAAAGATGGGCATCAAATTTGGCAATTGATGAATCTTGGGTGTGATTTTTCAATTATGATTTATGCTAAATTTTTTCTAGCTTCTCTGATTTTCTTGTATCAGTTGAAGACTGGATTCTCAAATGCTGATAGTTTTTACTCTTGACCGATTGGGATGAAATAACTGAAGAGCAAAGAAATTTTCTTGGTGAAATTAAAGTATAAGGTATAATAAATAATACAGATTATTTAGTATAATGGACCTAATGGAAGTATCCTCGGTCAGTTTCTTTTCCAGACTATTATTATTATTATTATTATTATTATTATTATTATTATTATTGGAGGGGAAAAGACACATTATTAATATTAAACCCTATATGCCTATTATTATTATTATTATTAAAGATTATTATTATTAAATTATTATTATTATTAATGGATTATTATTATTATTATTATTAAACAATTATTATTATTATTATTATTAAGATTATTATGTATTATTATTATTATTATTATTATTATTATTATTATTATTATTATTATTATTATTATTAACTTATTATTAAAAAAATATTATTATTATTATTAAAATTATTTGTATTATTATTATTATTGAAGAATTATTATTATTATTATTATTATTAAATTATTATTATTGATTATTATTATTATTATTATTATTATTATTAAAATTATTATTATTATTATTATTATTATTATTATTATTATTATTATTATTATTATTAATATTATTATTATTATTATTATTATTAACATTATTAACTTATTATTATTATTATTATTATTATTATTATTGATGATTATTATTATTATTATTATTATTATTATTATTATTATTATTATTATTATTATTATTATTATTATTATTATTATTATTATTATTATTATTATTTTTATTATTATTATTATTATTATTATTATTATTATTATTATTATTATTATTATTATTATTATTATTATTATTATTATTATTATTATTATTATGATTATTATTATTATTAAATTATTATTATTATTATTATTATTATTATTATTATTAAATTATTATTATTATTATTATTATTATTATTATTATTATTATTATTATTATTATTATTATTATTATTATTATTATTATTATTATTATTATTATTATTATTATTATTATTATTATTATTATTATTATTATTATTATTATTATTAAATGGACAATTTATTGTGTATTATATTACCAAATGTCAGGAGCAAGGGCACATTACTGAGTCCAGATATGAAAATAAATAAAATAACAGTATCGTCTACAAACAAAAATGAATGAAATACAATCTAAGGCAGAAAATGATATGATTTCTGGAACATTTTAATAGAAACCAGTGAAAATTGTGTTCTGAGATATTTCCAGAAGTAAAAAAAGTGAAAAATGATTACTTTTAATCTGTTTATCAAATCATATCAAAGACTTCTGCAGTGCCATTATAATAATGAATTAGTTATCCTGTGAGATGTCATTCTCTTTGTTAGTCTCAAGAAATCTTAAGGTTATATTATCATGTTGAAACGATCATGATACAGCTTGTTTTTGTTTTGGTTGTATAGTGACTTTGTATTTTCAGAATTTCCACTCATAAATATTGCAAACAGTGGTGCTTTGTGGTAATGTTTATTCAGTGCAAACCTTCTACAGATTCATTCTCTCAACTGATTTCACTATTTCAGTGGAGTACTGTATAGCAATTTCTGTTCTCTGATAGTTTAAACACAATACCACAGAAATACTGACAACAATAATTATTGTGTTTCAGATTGTGTATGTTTTGACTGCACTGCTATTTAATTATGCACTTTATTGCTTTCCTGATCAGACCGATTTATCCGGAAGAAGAAGCAGAAGAAGACCATGTTATGGAAGACGACTCTGAACTGAATGCAAACAAAATGGACGAAGATCTTGTCCAGGCAGGGATATTTTTACATCCCCTAAAACCCCGCCAATTTAAGGTCGACAGCCCCCAAAAAAAATTTGTAAATGGTATGCATACAAAATGCATACTAATTAGCTCCGGACACTCCCCCAGTTTGAGGTCGACACCCTCCCCAAATTCACAATCCTAGTAAATATCCCTGTGTCCAGGTCTTTTAGCATTCAAAAAATATTACTTGGCATCAGCTTCTACAACTACTTATTATATTTAAATATTTTGTAACACCAGATGAACCAATGTAACTGGTTAGCTCCTGTGAGGCTTGCTACTGTAGGCTTCATTGTAGCCTAGTAAATGTAACTCAACATCGATATATAATTAACTTGATAACAATAATGTAATGTAATGTAATGTAACAAAATATTTCTATAGCACCTCTTCATGAAGAATCACTCAGAAGCACTCCCACAGCAAATTACTGTATATTGACAAAGAGATAAGTTTTAAGTCGTTTCAAGAAGAGGGCCATAGAATTAGGAGTTGCTAAGCCACGCATACTGGTATTATTATTATTATTACATTTAGGTAAATTATGTTGATTATTATTTGCCCTGCATATGTAATTGCTATTATTCAGAGATGCATTACTTGTGAAGGTCGTTCATTATTAATTTATTAGTGTCTTTGAACATTGAATCGTTCAAATTACGCTTGTCCACGATTTGCAGGACGATGACGATGTAGAAGAGGAGGAAAATGTCCTGAGAGTGGACGACCTGCAGCGAAAAATCGGGAAACAGGACAACGAAACTGGCAGCAAGCCAGAAGTTATCATGGAATCAAATACCGACTCAGCTGAGTGGAAGTTGGAAGTGGAAAGAGTTCTTCCACAACTTAAAATCACCATTCGAGCCGATAACAAGGTAAATTTTTAAGGTACTAATAAAAGAATCTGATGATTTAGATTTGCTGGTTAACATAGTATTGCTGAATTTCATTTTTACATGTTAAGTGATTGATTTTAAGGAATAGTTGAATTATACTGCTATATAAATGTTGACGAGAAATCAAAGTGTTTTGTCTTTTTGTGGAGGTGGTTAGTACTACGAGAAGAAACTGTTTTTAGCTTGGTTGTTCAACATTTGTCAATCAATCAATCACTCATTCACTCAATAAATCACTCAATCAATATCAATTAATCAATCACAAAATCAATCAATCACTCATTCAATCACTCAATCAATCACTCAATCAATCACTCAATCTATCATAATACTTAGGGGATTAGCCGATGGCACAACTAATCCAAGCCGAACTAGAGCAAGGTCAAACCGGAAAGGTTGGTCAGGCATCAAGTCTATTATCAAGATGACATCAATTGATTTTGTTTGACGCAAGATTCCGTGTTTTACCAACAGGACTGGCGAAATCACCTGGAACTGATGCACAACCACACGAACAAGATCAACGAATCCGTGACAAAGATGATGCCACAGCTGAGCAAGCTTCAGGAGGAGATCATGAGAAGCCTTGAGAAGATCGGCAGCCGTGAGACGTACATGAACAACCAGCTGGATCATCACCTCCAAGGATTCCGCGTCCACCAGGACGAGCTTGCCGAAATCAAGGAGCGCTATCGATTAGCCAGCGGCGGAGTCACCGAGCTGACCAGAAAGCTGGCTGAGGTTGTTTGTCACCAATTTCTGTAAAGTGTTTATGATGTCGTAGTTGCTCTGTTAATTCAATTGAACAGCTTCTATAGCGCCATTTTAGCGATGTACTTGGTCGCTACAAAGTAGAACTTTGGTCAGATTAATTAGGTTGGTACATATAGTTTTGAATTCTGTATTCGCAGCAGTTGAGCACCTTTATAAGATGGCTGCCAGAAATTCTAGCATGGCATTTGAAAAAATAGAATTACGTGGGATAGTTGGGATTGAAATTGTTTGCAAAAGTAAAAAGAAAACAGATTGCATAATTATTTGAACATTTATTCTTGTCATTTTGAAATATTAGATTTCTGATGAAATGGACCACGTCAAGCAAGATATGGATGAGAGGGGCAGCAGCATGACAAATTCAGGTAGTAACTTGTTAGAATGTATGGTCTAAAGTTCTGCAGTTAATAGAAGATCTGAGTAATACAGGTAATAATATGTAACAACATATAATACTAATTATATGAACTGGTACTGGTACTGGTAATAATCTACAGCAGTGTTGCATAGTGGTACTCACAGGGCAGATCCTACTGAACCACTCTAAGCCTTATTATCATTATTTATTATTTGACAAGTTGTAGTAAGTGTCTTGATACTTACTCTTTTTAGGCTATTGGTGTAAATGATTTTAATGGGAACCTAAGTAGGTCCTACTATAGGATAATAGATTACAGTGTAGTCTTGCATAGCTATTAGACTGTAGATAGAGTATTGTAAAACAGTGATACAGTAAATGAATGAGGCATCTAAGACATGAAAATTTTGTTATAACTTATATGTATCAACAAAGGCAAGAAGACAAAGAAGGAGAATACAGGAACAGACCTAATAGAGGACAAGAGGCCAAAGAATGAGATTACACAGCAAGACCCAAATGTGAATAAATGGCTGGGTGGAACTTAGTGGTTCTCACACAGGGCAAGGCAGATTCTACTTAACCATTCTAAACCCTGTTTTTGTTATAATAATAATAATAATAATAATAATAATAATAATAATAATAATAATAATTATTATTATTATTATTATTATTATTATTATTATTATTATTAATTGTTAGGTGTCCTAGCAGTACTTGTACTAAATGCCACCCTAATCAGTTCCTGCTTATTATTATTGTTATTGTTATTATTATTATTATTATTGTTTATTGTTTTATTCAGCACCTCTGGTGGAGATTCGACAGGCAATGGGTAAACTGAAGCAGGAATGTCTCCAGATGGACATACGTACAGGAGTCCTGCAGCACATGCTGCTCAGGGCGAGACTCAAGGAAAAGAATCTGTCGAGCGGAGCGTTTGGGACCCTCATTTTCACGGACTGTAAAGTTCAGCTCTGTCATTTTACGTTCCTGACCGATTGATCGTGACTCTGTACTTTCGATTGAATTTGTAAAATCAAATCATTTTGCAACTTTAATATAATCAACATTAAACTAAAATGATGGGAAATTTAAATAATTTGAAATTGGATGTCGTGTAAAACGTTATTATCAGTGAACTTCTGTAGCGCCGTTTTAGTAAGGGACCATCCATAAATGACGTCACGCACTTAGGGGGAGGGGTTCGAACATTTGTGACGATGTGTGATGAGACGGGGAGTAGGGGGTTTTCAGAAATGTGACGTCACATAATACTAAATATTTTCATTAATACCTCAATGCTATGTTGCCGCAAAATAAATTCATCGTGAAGAAAATCTTGCAAGCGAATTTTTCATAAACTAAGCAGCAATGCCTCCAGATGGACAGAGGCCTACATAAATAAAAAACCCGAAAAGCTATAAAGGCACGAATAAATAATTTTTACATCGAGGGGCAACTCCACGTACATGGGGGTCCGTGCCATCAATTGAATGCCAAGCCCCCTCTCCAGTGGCCCCTCCCATACTTTAGTGCACTCACTCTAAGTCACTAGTCTAGTCCAGGTTTATGAAAAATAGTTGTCCCACCTGCTTAGAAGTTGTCACCCCAACGTCCTCCGGCTTGCCAAATCCTGGAGCCGCCTCCGCTGGCATCGATTCATACGGGACATATAGGGGCCCGGTAAGGGCAGAATGAAGAAGGAAACATGAAGTGTCTTCCAAACTGAATTCCTAGATCCGCCCATAAAGTTTAGGCCTGCTGCAAATTAGACGATGTTTACGACAAGATGCAGTAGCGTGCAGAGGGGTAGGGGCAGGCAGTGGCGTAGCGTGACTTTTGGGGGCCCGGGGGGCATCTTTGCCATGGGGGCCCAAGAGTTTCAGAGTTTCGAGCCGACGAGCAAAAAAAACGTTATCGCCTCCTTTTTCGTCCTGACGAGCAAAAAAAGGTTGTCAGCACATCATTTCTAGGGTTAGGGTTAAGTTAGGGTTAACCCTATCCCTAGCTTAGACCCCTCTTCGGGGCCCCCTCGCCCGGGGCCCGGGGGCTGTCAACAAAGTGCCCCCCCGCCTCCCCCACGTTACGCCACTGGGGGCAGGGACGTCATTTTGGGGAGGGCGGGAAGAGGGCGTTACCCCCCTGATTTTTAGAGGAAAATGTTTTCGCGAATTTTGTGTTTTTAAAATCATTGTGTTCTCAATTGTTTTTATAATCTTATTACAATCACTAGTATGTACTCTTTAGTAACGTATGTAGCATGTACTATGGACAAAAACCAATTTGCAAACTGCATAGGTATTTTTAAAAATACTGCCTGTCTTGCAGTCGAAATTCTTGCCCTCACGGAAAACAATGAAATGACGTCCCTGGGTGGGTAACGGTGGGGCGATGGGCACCCATCGTCCAGATATGGGGCGCCAAAATTGATTCGGTGACCTTTTATGCTCGTCAAACATTTTTATCGACTTGGCCCCGGGCGCCCACCACTCTCTGCATGCTTCACTGACAGGATATTATGACGACTCATACAGGGGCGTAGCGACAGGGGGTGGGAGTGGGTATATCGGTATATATACCCCCATAAATCAGTCTACCTTAAATTTTTTTATGTGATTTATATGTGGTTATATGTGGTTATATGTAGTTTATATGGTTTATAGTGAAGGCTTATACCCCCTCCCAACATTTATACCCTCCCAAATCATATTCCTGGCTACGCCCCTGGACCCATACCGAACGATCATCCTTTACCTGGCCGTTGTCAAGGAAGCTTCAGGTGGTAGGCTAACACAGTATCCGCTGGTAGTTATTATTCTACTCCGTTGGCCAAATTAAGAAGCGTAAATTAATACCAGTCGATGGTGCGATGTCGGTTTTGATGCTCCCCGAGAACATTTGTCAGCGATTGTGTTCGTTTGGTCGGACAACGAAACTGCGTCGGCGGTCTGCATAATCATTTTCTGTTCTTACAATGATGCAAAACTTGAGCACGGAAAGAGATCACTCGATCTGTGTCCATAACACAACAGAAGCGATATGCATTATTGATGAATGCCAGACCAGTAGGCTACGATGACGGTAGCCTGCCTGCTTGTCAAAAGAATTCACGAGACTGCTTAGAAATTATTCAACTGCGAACGGTTGACTTTACAGTCAGCGTTTTATCCAGACTCCTGGCCTTTTTGAAGGGAGGGGGAGGAAAGTGACTTGGCTGGAGGGTGCATAGGACAAAACTTCTATTATGACTCTGATCTCGAACCCTCCCCCCATTTTTGAGATTCTACTATGGGAAAAGGGCAAGGCATATGGATTGGGCCCCGCGTTTTCATCCAAGCTTATGGGGGTATTCCACCCTAATTTTCGATCTCCAGGATCGAACGGCTAAAACCAAATTTTCGACCTCACGACCTCACTCGGTGTTTGTTTTCGACCACCGAGGGTTTAGCCCCCACCCACAAACCCGGCAGATCTAAAATTGAATGCACAAGACGGACTTCGCTGAAATGGACGATTCTTAGAGAGGGTCTTCCGTAGCAGGGAAGAAACTATATAGTCTCAGCGCATTTTCTTAATGGCAAATAATGTTTCAGATTTTGACGCCATCCTGGTAGAGAGCCACGAATCTGCAGCCGTGGCGTAACCAGAATTTTTTCTGAACAAGGGCGGGGGATTGGTTTGAACCGTGACCAACTTTCGAAAAATCTTGACAAGCAAAAAACGGTCATCATCTTTGCGTCTAGGTTTTCCTTTTTCCTTTCCAGCAGATGCTGACAAGCACAAAAGGCATCATCTAACCTATAACGCGCTTTAAAAATTTGGGTCGGCAGCGCCAAGGGGGGGGGTTGACTTTTGAACCATAAAACCGCGTCCAAAAATAAAACAAATTATGGAAATACATTATAAAAATTTGTTCGTCGGCAGCCAAAGGGGTTTAACTCCCAACCCACTTGGCTACGCCAGTGATCTACAGTGTGCGTTTATTAGTGAAGCCGTGCAGTATCTGATTGATTAACATAGTGCCATCATGACACCGCTTGACAGTATGCCGCCATTGAAAAAAATTGAAATCGATATGTTCGTTTTGAGAGGAGAAAGGCCACGCCAGCCGAAAGTGACTTCGTTCCATAGGAGAGAGAGAGAGACAGACAGGCAGGCAGGCAGGCAGGCAGGCAGGCAGGCAGGCAGGCAGGCAGGCAGGCAGGCAGGCAGGCAGGCAGGCAGGCAGGCAGGCAGACAGACAGACAGACAGACAGACAGACAGAAAAAGACAGACAGACAGACAGAGACAAACAGCGAGAGATATACAGAGGCAGAGTGAGAGAGAGACAGAGACAGAGAGAGACAGAGACAGAGAAACACACGCACACAGAGACAAACACACAATGGAAGAGACAGAGAGTGAGAATGAGAGAAGTCACCTGGAGTAGGCATAGACAAAAGCTGCTTTAATAAGTCTCAACTGTACGCACAGAATCCATACTCATTCAACCGATTCAAGTCTAAAGAGGCGGCGGGAGTTTCCAGTGGCAGAGTAACCATAGCGACACGACGGATGATTCCAGCTACAGCGGCATCTTGAAAACCGGCGAAAGAGAGCAATTGTTGTTGAAATCCGTCGAACATTCACACCATGATTCGTTGTTATCCGGTTCTCGCAACCAGCGTCCTGATTCTCCTGCTATCGTCGGGTAAGAAGTTCCGACGATTTCACGTTATAACCTGCAGCTAATTTTCCAACAAGCATTTCTCCCCACCCCCACCCCCACCCCAATTTCGGAAGTGACACAAACTTTTGCATTGAAATGTGTCTCTTCCCCTCCAGCTAAGTTAACCACCGCCCCAAGGCCAGGAGTCTGGATAAAATAGAGTGCAGTGGTAATGGGAATTCTCTGGTCACTGCTTACTGACCCTTCCCCGCTGGTTCACTTTATTTCATATTAAGGGAAGTCCCATGCTGTCGTTAACTTATTTAACTAACTAGGCCTAATTTAGCACGATGAATCAATTAGATATTCTTTCCTCGCGCTGGTTTCACTCTCAAATAGCACTTTGCCTGCTTACCAAGAGTGCTGGTCGAAATACCAAATGCACAGTTAACATCTACGAGAAGCTATCGTTTAGAATTAATTATTTAACCGTATAGGACCGACAGATGCCCTGAGCGCAGTTCAGAAATCGGTGTTCAATTCGAACACACCAGAACTGGCCATAGACGGAGACCCAGAGTCATGCTCCGAAACTGGGTTCGACTCCAGCGCCTGGTGGAAAGTGGATCTCGAAAGAGTCGGCGTCGTGTACGGAGTCAGAATAAAAGGTATATCGCAACGTAATATGTAAATGTAATGTAACAAAGGACTTATTTGGCACCCCTTATCAGTGGCGTAGCCAGGATTTTCGGACGGGGGTTTGGTTTTGATCGTAACTAACTTCGAAAAATCTTGGAAAGCAAAAAGGTCATCCTCATCTTTCCTTCTTGTGTTTTTCTTTTGCAGATGCTGACAAGCAAAAAGGTCGTCACCTCACACCTTTACAACCTATAGCACTTAGAAATTTTGGGTCGGCAGCCAGCCAAGGGGGTTTTCACCCCCCCCCCCCAAACCACGTCCGAAATTCAAAAATGTATGGAAACACATAAAACTGTTTTCGTCGGCAGCCAAGGTAAGGTTTAATCCCTAAAGCCCCCTTGGCTATACGCCACTACCCCTTATATTTCTATCCAGAGGCGCTCCCGGCTGTGAGGAACGCTTGATAAGAAAATGAGACCAAAAATTAATAGAACATGATACCCCAATGCGTTTTTATGGAAGCCTGTTTGAAAATCTGTGATTTTTATCATCGTCGACGTCATCGTCATGATCATCATTATCACCACCACCGTCGTCACAACCACCACATCCATCATCATCGTCATTGTCATCGCCTTCGGCGGCTCCAGGATTTGGCAAATGGGGTTGAGGCGGTTCTTTTAAGCATGAGAGCCAAAATTTTGCACAAACAAGCAAATAGGCATATAGAATACCTACGTGCACTAAAGTATGGGGTGGGGTGGGTGTCAGTTACTCAACGGGGAAGGGGAACGGCGGCCCCGTGTAGAGTCGCCTAACATCATTTTTATCGTCATCGTCGTCGTTGTCATCATCATTGTCATCATTGCCGTCGCTGTCATCATCATCATCATCATCATCATCATCATCATCATCATCATCATTTTGTGTTAACTTCAACTGCACTTTTTCCATGTTGCCACCCAAGTCTGGTTCGATCAGGTGGTAGAGTAAGGGGACCATCGGCTGATTAACTGGGCATTATGATGGTCAGTGTTTATTCTAGCCACCTTGACATTGGGGGGGAGTTTGAAATGTTTGGGGGGACAAGATTTGTCTCTCCACGCTTTGGAGGGGGATTTCCATCCCCCAAGCCAACATATACAAATTATTTTGAGGGAATTTTAAAACTTGGGGGAATTCCTTCCCCCCCAAAAAAAACAGGCCTAGAATAAACACTGATGGTGGTGGCGCCATAGAAGTTTGTTGATTGAGAAAGTTTCGCTTCGAATCATCGTCGTCCGGTGGTCTTCGTTTTCAGGGTCGAGCGGCCCTTTCGAGGTGAGAGTGGGCAGCTCCAGCGACGATCTCGGCTCGAGGGCCGGATTCTTCGGCAACCGCCTCTGCCACTTATCGAACAACGGTATCGACGGTCCGACCGCCCACGACCTACGGTGCGATCGTCCGATCGCCGGGCGCTACCTAAGCGTCCAGATGGTCGACCCCATCGTTGTTCGCACACTGTCCCTGTGTGACGTTTTAGTCCAGTATGCATAAAAGATGCGGGGGCGTAGTAGAAAGGGTTTTTTCTGGGGGGTGGCGGCCCATTCGCAGAGATTCGGTGGGGTGGCGGGCCCCTGGAAATCCCTCTGGATTCCAAACAATAAACGCTGGGGACTTCTAAGATATTTCCACATTTTGCAGTTTCGCACCCCTATTATAAAATAAAATAACTACTGTAATATATCACTAGATACTGCACGGTAGCTCAATGGAAGACGTACGTTAGAGTAATGTTGGTAATGTTCACATAGAATAATAATAATAATAATAATAATAATAATAATAATAATAATAATAATAATAATAATATAATAATCATCATCATCATCATCATCATAACGTGATTTCGAGTGGTTTAGGAGGTCTGTGTGAAAACCACTGTGATAACTCTCAACATTTACTGTACTAGCACAGCTTTGCAAGATAACTGTTGATACCATTTGTTGTTTCAACTTTCACTGCCTTTTCTTCCAATTAAATTGCTTCGTCAATCCACTACCCCGGCACTAGAAATGTTTAAAAGTGCTAAGGTCGCTCTTTTAGAAAGCACATGCGAGTTGTCGTTGTTTCTTATTTACCCTCGCCAATTGGTCTGATAACCCGTTTTTCATCTCTTATTGTCCTGCCAGCGACTAAGCTATCGATCAACGATTAATGGTTATAAAATTAGCAAGTGAGACACAAGAAATATGTCGGCGGCGTTTTGCAGGTGGGGGCTATCCATTAATTACGTCAACAATTTCTGGGCCATTTTTACACACCCCTTGTCAACAACTGTCAACTTTCAGTGACCCCCAATAATTATCTCAAAAACGTTTGACCCCATAAGGCCTAAGATCAGTGACGGGTCTCCCTAAAATGTTTAGAAGGCTACTATTTTTTGTGCGGTGATGAACTTTTCCCCGTATTTGCTCATCAAGATTCAAAATGATTACCTTTTTTGCTTGTCAGGCCTTTCTTTTTTTAATAGATAGCATTCCATGAAATTTCCTTATTTTGATTATTTGTCAGGCCTTTCTTTTTTTTCAAACCCTAGATAGCATTCCATGAAATTTCTTATTTTGATTATTTGTGATCAAAAAAATCAGGACCCCTAGATTGTTGAGTATAAAAACATTTTGACTCATGCTGAAATTTTAATTATATTAGGCCCAGTCTCGATCCTCAAAAATATTTCTCACCACTGGCGCTTGTCAACAACGACTTTCACCAAGTCAAACTTTTTCAAACCCTCCCTTAACGGACAGTTTTGTTGGACGGCGCACCGGCACACAGAGCTCGAGAGACTGTTAGGTAACGCCGGACTTCATTCCGCCTACAGTCTTATAAAATTTGGAGTTTGAGAACGCGTTCAATTTCTTGATCAAAAATCATTGATGCGTCATTCACAATTGCAGTTTTGTTCAGCAAATGGCGGACCGTCAGTTCTTAGAACTATCTAAAGTGTTCAAATCTTTTCGTTGAGTTATATTCATTAATCTATATTTAGTCACTAGTCTAAAAAGAATTCTGTACGATATGGAGTTTCTGCATGACTATATATCTGACAAGAGATGATAAGATTCAGCTTGCATTTCTCTCAGTGAATTGCCGACTGTTCTGGGCGAAAGAAGCAGAAAGGAGCCCTGAACTTGTCCCAGGTCAGAGAACATAATTTTGATGGGCGAAAGTTCGAATATTTTCAACTATGTTGCACCCAAACAGTAGTCGACGATCGCTGGAAGGTGGTGGGGGTGAGAGGAGACCTAAAAAGCTGCACGAGATAGTTTCCACTGACTATAAAATATACTGAACACATTAATTCTAGACCGGTTAACAAATAGAATCAAACACTCTACAAGAATAATTCACAAATCATGGAAGTTACTTTCTATTACGCAACTAACAGATTCACTAACGATATCAGATTTGGTTATTAGACTTTCGGATCAAATGTCTTAACCTACTTGAACGTTCCGAAATGTTTAATAACCTAATCTGATATCGTTAGTGAATCTGTTAGTCACGTAATAGAAAGTAACTGCTATGATTCGCGTGTTATACTGCACTGTAAAATTGACTACATAAAACTCGTCTCAAAATTCATTTTATACAGAAAAGTATCACCAGACATAGAAATTTCGATGATGATACTGTAATAAGCCTACATTCCAGCTTCGATTGGGAAAATGCAAGTACAGTATCATATAATGATCAGCGAAGAGAAACCAATGACTACAGACGACCATTCGATTCTCCGTACCTAAATACTCCAGTAGCCGCCAGCTATAGGTCTATACAAAGTCCTTTGTGGTACAATAATTAATTTATCAGCGTTATAAGCTAATGATATTGTCTTATAATAGCGTATAGACCAACCGAAGAAGACAGTACAATAGAACAAAGACGAATGGAAGGAAAGAAAGAGATGTTAGCAGTTTTTCTTACATCGTATACAGACAGCGTGACACAAACTGCAGGACGTCGTATAGTGTGGAAGCACGTTTTGTTCACACGGAACTGGCTGACGCATTTCGAACGCTGTTCGGACTCGAAGTTGTCGAAACTGAACCGTGTGGAGACGACGACGACGAGGAGGAGGGATGAAGAAGTCTTCACCGATCCCTGACTCCCGTCAAAAACCGATCCGCCCTCCTCTTCCTCCTCCTCTTCCTCCTCCTCTTCCTCTTCGTCGTCGTCGTCTTCCCGGGAGGCGGACGCGATGACCCCACCACGGGGTAACAACCGGTAGTCTTTCGATTCGGATTTCTTGTGTTTCATGCGACGATTCTGGAACCAAATCTTGATGTGACGCTCCGTGAGGTTCAGAAGTCCAGCTAGCTCGACGCGCCGCGGGCGCGAGATGTACTTGTCGAAGTGAAACTCCTTCTCAAGCTCGAGCAGCTGCGATCTGGTATAGGCCGTGCGGGTACGCTTGTTCTCATCAAACGTACTGGCGTCCGCTCCTAAATAATAATAAAATAATAATAATAAAAATTTAAAAAAATAAAATAATAATAATAATACTGTTACAATTGGTCTCATGATAACCATAAAATAGGCAGCTCACTTTCTTTGGACACATAATGCGAAAGGAAGGCCTGGAGCACTTGGCAGTAACTGGAAGAGTGGATGGAAAAGAGCTAGTTGAAGGCAGAGAAACACCTTTGTAGACTGCTTACGAAGATGATTTGAGCGAGTAAAGAATTACATCGTATTAATTTAATAAGAGGATGTCAAGATCGAACAAAGTGGAAATCCATGGGCTCAAAACGTAGAAATACACAGCACCCGAAGAAGAAGACTGTAATAATAAGAGCTAATAGTAGTAGTAGTAAACCATTGTTGACTAACAAAACCCCCGAGCATAAATAATAATGATAATAAGTAATAATAATAATAATAATAATAATAATAATAATAATATTATTATTATTATTATTATTATATTATATGATGATGGTATTAATAATAATAAATATTATTATATATTCACCCTGGCTTAACAGCTAAATTATCTAAATCCCAACAAAACTATTTTAGACACTTAAAATTTGTACACTAAGTTTAACATAGGTTCTTTTTCTAGTAAAAGTTAGTTAAGTTTCTTGCATTAGGCCTATATGTATACTGAACTTATTCTTCTTTACGATGTTGATCTTACAATAAAAGGACAGTCTAATGAGAGAAAAAGCCTTCGTATAAAAACCTTTAATTCCTGGATTAATACAGAAGCGCAGCATTACATTCGCTCATAAATATATGTAAGTCATTGTAGACCCGTATACGAAATGCTTATATTGTTCAATCTGAGGTCGCTGCTTGCGTTGCATTGGAAATATTTCACGTACGATCAAGACCTGAAATATTACTTTTATTACTCTTCTAACGCTTCGTTCAATTTCGCAGTGTTCGATTTCTTAAAAGAGGTATAGGGGGTGGAACTGCCCCCATACCAAAATTCTCTAGCCAGTGGCGTTAATTAGGGGTACGACAAAAAATAATGAGCCATAACCGTACCCATATTGACGACTTTGGTTATTTTTTCCTTGTCACTCCCCTCCTTAGAAGTCGATAACCTTTTTTGCTTGTCAAAGACGTTTAATTTTAACAAGAACACATGTCGAATGGATATCGGAGCATACGTTTGAGCGCTATCTTATCTTGTTTTGCCCATGTCTCTAGCGTAATAATTAATTTCGTTTGTGTCGAGGTCGACAAAAAATAATCGAACTTTCAAACCGTCTGCATATCATGACCACAGATAATACGCCGCAAGATTCCCTCTCCATAAAGCTCCTCCCTAACAAGTCAAATGGGCGTTGCAAAACCTAAAGTCAAAGAGAAATTCTCGAGACCGAGATAACAAGAACACATGTCGACATGGATATCGGAGAGCGAGGACGTTCCACGCGCTATCTTATCTTGTTTTGTCCCTCTCGTGACCAGACCGCCAAAGGTTTCGTTTGTCTCGAGTGATGTCAACGAGGTATCGCAAGATATGACTGGTTACGAATACGAAGACGTTCGAACGGCTTATCAAACGTACGGCGCAAGATAAAGCATTTGTTAAATCGTTAGATCGTAGAGAATGAAATGGGCGTTGCAATGTTAACCAGTAAACGGGACAAGAGAAAGTTGACTTTGACTCAAAATGTCGGTCGAATCGATTAGACCTATCATCATCATCATCATCATCATCATCATCATCATCATCATCATCATCATCATCATCATCATTTAATTATAAAATTATGTTTTTGATTATCTATAAGATCGTCGTCGTCATAAGAGTTTAGATATTTTATCACGTTATTTTCGCCTATTCTATCGACCTATCAGTGGATATTCCAGGGACTTTCATTTGGTTGATGTCCCTCCGTTGGGGTGGCAACAATAATCACTGTGGCCAAATGTTTGTTGTTAGGTATGTTAGATCCCTGTTGAGAATGATATTTATTGATTATTCTTGCAAAGATTAAAGAATTTAAGATTGAACAAGAGGAAAATATCGATTTTATCGGATAATGTCTTCAAATGGATTAGATTTTTTGATATCAAGGCCCAATAAACCATCTATTCAACAGGCCTTCAATTGGCCTCTCTCACACAGCGATTTAATTATAAAACTTGTTTTTGATGTCTATAAGACCTGTTGTATAATTAACCAGATATATCTTAATACGCGGCTCTTCCCTCGATCGCCTTACTAGCCATTCCACAAGATAATCGGCAGGACTTTCATGTAATTGATGTCCCTCGTTCTCGTACAGTCAATGGCGTTAGTGTGTAGTATGAAATGACAGGGAGTGCTCTATTTCGAACCCTATAGACAGTGGCGGATCCAGGATTTGGCAAGTGGGAGGCCGTTGGGGTGGCAACTTCTAATCATGGGAGGGCCAACCATTTGTTGTTAGGTATGTAGTATTAAGTATAGGGTCCTAACAGAGGGGGCCACTGGGGCGGCCAGGCACTCAATATGGGAAGTACGGACCCCCCGCGCCCGCGCCCCTTGTGGAGCCGCCACTGACACGGATACTTTAACTTTACTTAAATATACTCTTGAAATGGCGGCGGAGACATCAATGAGTACTATTCAAATACCCGCAACCATAACTTCGGTCCACTTTGTGCCGTCTTACTCAAACGTTCGGTTTGCCTATCTTTTCTCATTTTGGCGACGTTCTAAATGTCTCGATAGCTGTTCAGTTGTAGACATGATAATCTTTACGAAATTTCCTCTTTAAGCAATTAGATAGCTTCATCTTTGTCTAATCCTATTTTTACAGATTGAAATAAGTTTCAGAACGAAATATACATGCAACTGGTGTTTATTCTAGGTCCTTTGGGGGATTTCCACCCCAAAATGAAAAAATTCCCTCCCCAAAAAAATTTTTTTATGTTGCATGGGGAGATGGAAATTTCTCCCCAAAAGTGTGGCGACGGGGGTGGTTTTTTTCGGAGAGGGAAAAAAAAAGGAACGTAGGCCTACTTTTTATTCGTTGTGACCTTTTATTGTTTACTTTAGCACTTTGCATGCACGGGAAAGAAAAGAGAACTAAATGTTCGTTTAAAATGAATAAAAAAGTTGTGAAGAAATTGTGCGGAAAATAAGAAGATCCGGCACCTCTGAAAAAGTTATTTATCCCCTTAACCGTGTATTTAACTGTAACTCAATGTAAAATGGACGGATATATCCGGGATCCCCAGTTAAGGGGTTAACCACTGGGCATACAACCATTTGAGGAAGGGTTGCGTTTTAGCTTTCAAGACTCAGCTGGTCACATATTATGTTTGATAAAAACAGAAGTGGTAGGGCGTACGTTGACAGTAATAGCAATATAAATTATATATAATATTTAATTAATATGATTACGGATAAAATTTAATTCTCATTTCAACAAAACGTTGTAAAACTCTTCCTATGCTTAACTAACCATCTCACATCTGTGAGATGTGGTAAGCGGCTTCAATCTCCTCTAAAAATAACTTGAATTGATGACGATTTAGATTTTAGACCCTTGGAATGAACGACTTCTTCTTCTGTAGCGCTAATAGGAAAGCAAGAAAGACTTCGGAACCACTTTCCATTGAAATCCTAGAAACGTCCGCGGGCCACAAGAAAATCGCCCGCGGGCCACGGATTGTGCAGTGTGCATCCATGCTATGCATGATCTAAAGAGCCAGGTGGAGAGAAGAATACCAGGGAAAAAACACGGGGAAGCTCAAGGAAGATGCTACTGGACTGGATGATGAAAACAGATGCACAGCGTCACAAGACCTATGCAGAAATCAAAGAAGAGGCAAGACACAGAGAGGAGTGGAAACAATGCAGTCCTGAACCTGTCTCAGGACAGGGAACATGATGGCGATGGTGGTGATGATGATGGTGGTGATGATGATGATGATGGTGGTGATGGTGGTGATGGTGGTGGTGGTTAGCCAAGGCTACAATGGCCCTAATTCGAAAGCGCTATATAAATTCACGAGATCTGATTTCACATCGATAGGTCTATATATGTCGTATAGACTACGGGCGCTCTTACCAATCCACTGTGCCTTCCATTGGTGAGCGTGAGACTTCGTTTTCTTCATCCAGGGAAAACGCAGGACAGGTTTCTTATCTTCGGTTCCGTTCTCTTCGCGTCGTTCGCTACTCGCGTTGGACTGCCGGTCGCTTCCCCCATCACTCGGTCCCTTGTGACCACCGCCGCCGTCGCTCCTTCTCGCTCCTCCGTCGCGGCGGACCAGGAGTCCCCCGGGGTCCGTCCAACCGAACCGGTAGCTTCCGCCTCCTCTCGTCGTTTCCAGACTCGAACCGTGGACGGCATCATCCGACTTCGTCTCGAACCGTATCGGGAGACGGTCGAACGAGGAGCAGCCGGACAGGCCGTGCTCGTACATCGACGGGGAGCCGCCTTTGGCATGCAGACGGTCTGAGCCGGCCGACCGAGGCGGCGTCGGGGAACGCGGTTCGTATCCCAGAGGGTCTCCTACTCCGTGAAGGCACCCGGTGGGGCAGCAGCAGTACGCCCCGACGGCGGCGGCTGCGGCGGCGGCGGCGGCCGCCGCGGCCGCGGCAACGGTGGCGGACATCTGAGCGGAACGATGGGGATCCCGGACCGGACCTAGGACTCCGCAATCCAGGTACGAATGACGGTAGCACGGAACCGACGTTTCCATGGCAACGCGTTGCAGGTAAGGACGCCGGGGGTGGGCAAAGGAGGCAAGGAGGCGGAACTTTTGAAGTTAGAAGACGCCGGGTAAAGAAGAAAATCGCTGGAATTTGCGTAGAAATAGCTTTAAAATATACCGTGTCGCGTCTGCGCGTAGTTTGAAAACGGTTGCCCGTCTGTTGCGCTAATGCCTCCTAAATCGCTGTCTCTGGCTTCTAATGTATTTCCGCGCGGTCAGCTTGATTGACAGCCGAGGCAATGGACTTGACGCGCATGGCGCTATATCTCGACAGCAGGCAGCAGAGGCTTACGACGCCTATAGGGTCGGAAGCGGTGACGTTGTCCCGTACGTAGCAACAACAGCAGCAGCAGCAAATTAATTAAATTAACAAGATGTGGGCAATTTATGGTCGTAATTTACAACCACAAAAACTTAGACGATCATATCGACAGGCGTAAATATAGCGTTCGTGATGTATGCAAGAGCTATTTAGCTTCTCACCGGCTTATCATTGTGTCAATACCGTTCCGTCGACAGTATTCTTGTTAGCGAATGCGCGTATTGGCTGAATAACCAAGATGAAATATCGCGTACTTCTATATTAAAATGTATATCCTCACGAGGAGGAGTTATTTTCTCCAATTAAGAAAGACTGGACTCGAGAATACGCTATCGTAAGAATTTTGGGACAGATACCACTGAAATATATAGGGCCCCTATTAATTTATACTTTGCTATATAGCCTAATGATGGTGTCCTTGAAGGACGTCGGGTGAAGAATTGTTTCGCGTTCAAACATAGGGCTGTGGTGGAGTAGCGGTAGAATTCCTTCCAAGTAACCGGAGGGTAGCGGGTTCTAATCTGACCTATATATAGCTTCTGCGTAGAGATCTTGGGCAAGCTGTTCTCTCCAACTTGCTGAGAACTTTCGAACGATTCTTCACTCTGTGAATGGTATAACGCGCGTTAACAACCATGCAACACTACTACTACTACTACTACTACTACTACTACTACTACTACTACTACTACTACTACTACTACTACTACAAATAATAATAATAATAATAATAATAATAATAATAATAATAATAATAATAACTTGGTTTAGGAGGCTGTCAGTCTGTGTGAAAACCACTGTAATAACTCTATATTCAATAACAACAATAACATTAATAATAATAATAATAATAATAATAATAATAATAATAATAATAATAATAATAATAATAATAATAATAATAATAACGCCCTGACATACACGTGATAGCCGTGAATGTAGTGGTGTTTCGTCGTCGGCCAGTCCAGCGGTTATTGATATTAGAAGCAAGCGGTCGGTACGAGTGGCCGTTTGACAATTTCGATTGACCATAAATTTCTCCGTTCCTGTCCCCGGCGATAAGGCAACGCCAGCGCGTATATACTGTATATATAGGCATATATATATACTGTATATATACTGTATATATATATATATATATACAATCGAGGGAACAAGCGTCTTCTTGCGGTGCGCGTTCTCGCCAAGTGCCACCTTATGCCAACCCCTTCGTCCGATTTTTGAGTGATTTACACGACAGCATTTTCGAGTACTCTCCGTTGATACGCGCGTACACGTCGACAAATACATACAGTACATAGCATATATATATATATATATAATATATATATGTGTGTGAGTGTGTGAGCGCCAGTCCTGTAGAAAGATTATATATATATATATGTGTGTGTATATATATATATATATATGTGTGTGTGTGTGTGTGTGTGTCAGGGCGTAGCGACGGGGGTGTGTATATCGGTATATATACCCCCTCCAAAAAAATCAGTCTACGTTATAGTTTTTTATGTGATTTACATGTGGTTATATGTGATTTATATGGTTTATGTGGTTTATAGTTAAGATTTATACCCACCCAAAATATGTATACCCTCCCCAATCAAATTCCTGGCTACGCCCCTGGTGTATGTGTGTGTGTCAGCGCACCAGTCCTATAGAATGATATCAATCTATCTATCTATCTATCTACTGCGCTTCTGACCGATATAGACAAAGCGCGTGGCGGGGGGGGGGGGAACAAGTCCCATCGAAAAAACCTCTGAGAAGAAAATATATTTAGGCGAAGGAATCAATGTTTTTGGAAGCAAAGAGATGGCTATCTTGTGGACCATTCTGACTCCAGAATAACTGAGATTTTTCTACCGCTGAACTTGTCTTGACGCCCGTTTTATAATCATCTTAAGAGAAAGAGGTGCGATGAAAGTCTCTAAAATTTGCAGCAAAGTCTCTAAACATGTCTTTGCTGCCAACTTTGATAAGTAAAGTGAAGTTTGCAGCAGTCTATTTTTAACACAACTTCCTTTAAGAGCGCCATTCTTATGTCCACAGCTCTGTCAGTTGTCATTTAAACTACAGTGAGATGCTATAATCTAGGCCAAACAGTCGTAGACGGGTTCATGAAGTAGGTCAGGTGCTTTTTTTCTAGGAAAAAAGGTTTGGGAACTAATTTCACACCTGTTTTGTCGTACTGTACGAAGAAATTATAAATGAATTTGCTCACTGAACACGATAATTCACAAGAAACTGAAATGACGCAAAGAGTTAATATAGGTTTATCATTTAACTGCCCAGAGTAATATGCAAAATTTGTGTAAGTACTGGGTTGTTTTTTTTTGGGGGGGGGATTTTGAGGGTTTTTGGTGGTGGTGGGGGGAAGAATCTCCCCTCCTAACAGGCCTGTATAAACACTGATGGGTCTTCCAGAACCTGCAAAAAAGGTGCGGGAACGCCGTTCCCCTACGTTCTCACTGAAAAAAGCACTGAGCAGGTCTATAAGTTCAAAGCATAATTTCCATGCAGTTGAGTGCCCCAAATTTTCCTCTTTTAGCAGTGGCGGCTCCACATGGGGGGCCTTGAGGCCCGTGCCCCCATCAAATGCTTGCCCCAGTAGCCCCCTGTTGGGATCCTATACTTACTACTACTGTACATACCTATCAACAAGTGGTTGGCCCTCATGCTTAGAAGCTGCCACCCCAAGCCCCCACTTGCAAAAATCCTGGAGCCGCCACTGTCTATTAGTGACCGTACCGCCTGGCAGTTCCCGATCCCTGGCCCCTGGTTACGCCAAAAGTCAAACATCGGGAGCCGAGCGCGCCCTGTCTCTGCTGTTTCTGGCCGACTTCCGCCGGGTCCTTCCAGCGCCAGCGAAAGCGCTGACTGCCCGTTCGCCGCGACCGCTCTTCTCTTCCCCCTTCGAACAGCGAGGAGACGAAGGCTTCGTCGACGCCGCCGTCGCCGCCGCCGCCGCCGCCGCCGCCTTGAAGTTCCGGTAGCGCAGATGGTCGGGGCAGTTGACCAACCGGTCGGTCCACGCTTCCGGCTTATCCAGGTAGCGCGCGTACAGTTCCTTGCGCGACTTTTCCAGGTTCGACAGACTGGTGACGGTCTGTCGGAGGAAACGCCACCCGAGAACGGCGTCCTTGCTGTTGTTGCGCATCCACGTCTCGGCGATGTACAGACGCAACCGGCTCCACGCCCGTTTCGCTCCGAGACTGACCAGAGTGGAGGGTTCGTGATGGGAGGTTCCAGAAGATTCCCGGCTTCTTGTTCCGTGGCCATTTTCCTCCGCTTCGTCGTCGTCGTCGTCGTCATCGTCATAATCATCATCGTCGTCGTCGTCGGCTTTTTCTTCGATGACGTCACTCTTATCCGCAGCGGTTTTGTCTCTCGACCGGAAGTCCACGTTCTGCGTCGACGCATGCGCAGTCGCCGGCGACGTATTCCAGCAGCAGCAGTCCCGTCGGTAGTCCTCGAGCGCCTGGAGAAAAGCGGGGCTGGTCTTGGCAACCAGGGGGTAGGGACGGTCGGCTTCCGGGGACGGGCGAGGGTTGGCGGTCTTCGTAACCGTCGACCGGCGGGTGGCACACCTTCGTTCAGGCCTTGGCTGCTTCTGCATCGTCGTCGTCGTCATCATCGCCGATGAAACTGCGCCCGGTCCTTTCGTGACCTTCGAATCATCATTCCCAAACACACTGGATCGAATTAAGCCTTCAGAAAGCGACATTCTGCGCTAAAAACCATGATTTTTATGATTTGCACGCACGTTTAGACGTTTAGCGAATTATTTATTGCCCCTCGACAGCCTAACGCTTCTGTATTGTCTAAACTTGTCTTCGGTGTTAGAATTTGCTCAAACCACGGTGCTGCTGGACTATATAGCAGTCTCTTTCGAATGTAGAAGCAACTATTACCTTCCATATCAACGGCTCTAAACAAGTCCGGAATTTATTGATTCGATAATGAGAACTGCGAACGAGCCTATTATACCTCTAAAGAATGCTTTGATCAAATCCGAGCTATATAAATCTACCCAAATACTTGATGATATTATCGAAATGTGCCTATGTGTGCTATTTCCGACAGAGCCTAGTTTGCAAAATTATCATGAATTTTCAGTTTTTTCCATCGCAAAATAATTCTATTAGAACGATCTACAGCTAAACCAGCACAAGGGCTAGTCTCCTTGATAAACGCTATAGCTTACGAGAGTCCTTCTAGCGTACAGAACCACCTACTGTTCAACTTCGTGTGAAATTTCCCCGTCTACTATGTCAGCTCCTTCCAAGTTACCCAGTCCGATAGCCTATTGTGGCCGGCCGGGTACATTTTGACAACCGTTACGCCGGTATAGGCGTCCTTCTAAATTACGTACGCTTCCAAGTCGACCGCTATCTTTTAGATTTGTCATGCGGTCATTCGGTTTATCGCATGCTCTCAATGACTGATTTAAACACGAGACCCGAAATAATTAATTCCCAAATTGCCGGGGAATTAATAGCTGAGTCTCGATACGTTCAATTAGCCCCTCATTCAATCAAATACTCGAATTACCGTGTGTGTGTGTGTGTGTGTGTGTGTGTGTGTGTGAGGTGGATAGTTGTCTTCAAAGTGTTCCATTATTCCATAGACTATTATCGAGTACATCGACCAGTGGCACTTTTAAGGTCCACAAATTTAGGCTCCTAACTTCCTAAGGCCTACAGTATTTAGGTCCATGATGGCCTATGTCGTTACTCTGTAGTTCGCACCAGGGCGTAGCCAGGAATTTGATAGGGAGGGGGATAAATGTAGGGGGTATATATTGTTATGTATAATATATATAGGTATACTATACACATGTGTGCATATATATATATATATATATATATATATATATATATATATATATATATAATACTGTAGTCTAATTCAATATATATAGGCCTATACTGATTTGGGGGGTATATATAGGGCCTAGTGGCATACCCCCCCCGTCGCTACACCCCTGGTTCGCACACGTTCATCGTCGTTGTTTCGGAAGCGTCTAGGCTAAACGTATTATTAGCGGTACATCGTTGGGACTTATACGGTCACGACTCACGACTTTAGAATATTAGGCCTAATAAATATGGTTTAAGCGGTTCCGTAGGCTCTCCCTGTGTCCTGTTTGTCGAGGGTATTCTAGGCATTTGGAGCCGACAACAGTTGGAAGTTGCTTAGGTACACGCGGATCATCACTGCATGCGACCGCGGTTCCGTCTCAAACGCCATTAAATGAAAATGAAGACGAGACAACCATAGTCCATAGGCGGATCAACCGTGCATGCTCGAGACATTCCCTCGCTCAAAATTCTCTTCACGGCGAAAAGCCGATAAGTTACAAAGGTACCGATAAACAAGCAAGTGTCTTCTAATATTCTTCCATAGGCCTAGGCCCAGGGATATTTTTACCTCCCCCCAATTTGGTAAGGCGACAATGGTATGCATATAAAATGCATATTAATTAGCTCAGAACACCCTCCCCCAACTTTTATTCCCGGATCTTTTTTGCTCGTCAGCAGGTCTTTTGGGAGTTAAGTTATTTTTTGGTAGCTTTGGGGACTTGATAACGTTTTTTGCTTGTCAGCCTTTTTCGGGTAGAAACTTATAAATTCCGACACCCCCAAATTGAAAATCCTAGAAATAACACTGCCTAGGCCTATCTTTTAACAAGGTGCATCGACACATAAGAAAGGGGCAGAGTTGGGCAGAACGATCGAGGAATGGACAATTAGAAGTGCTTCATTCAAACCCAGCTCTTGGATCCGCCAACCATTTGTTGTTTAGCCAACAGCATTAGGCTCTCAATGCACGGGGCCCCGGTGGAGCTGCCACAGGGGGTCGGGTCCCCCATACTGGTTAGGACCAGTAGTGGGATTTGTGCAAAATTGTTGAGAAATTTGGGGGTGTAGGTAGCATGATCGAAGAGAATGCGTGAACATGCAAAGAAAACTCGGGGACGACTCTTTTTCTTCGCCGTCAGAGACTTTTTTACCCGAAAATGTCGATGTGCTCCCTCCTCCCATTCAGGAACCCTGGCTATGCCACTGGTCAACAGAGCATAACATCCTCACTCAGTCTCACCACAAAAACTCCGATCGGTTTCAACTTACATATTCTGTACGAGTAATGCCAATGTTGTTTAATACACACAGGTATTAAGCAATGTTTATGAGGATTCAGGTCCCATAAAATTTGCCTACCCCCAAATGGGGGCCCATGCCACTATGTGGCAACTACCAAAGACCCTGAACCATTACAATAAAAATGCCATCAATAGTCAAAACCTCATAACTGCTTTGAAGCTGAAAAATTATTACAGTAAGTCTTGCACACGTTATTAAAGCTGTCAGCTGACAGAAATAATGTCTACCCAAATTAGCCGCAATAAGTTAAATCTCAACTCTATTAAAGCACAAAGTTAATGCAGACTTCTCTGACAGATTTTCATAAAAATCTTAAAATGAATCAATTAGGTCTAACCACAGAAAAACATAATCACTCATAGGCATTAACTTCTATTAGGCCTCTAGGCTCAAGCACCCCAACTTTCCCAGAGGATACCACAGGGAAGGGGAAGAAATAGGGGTTTGACCCTCCCACTCTTTCATTATAGTTTACACCAATGCTCACAGGGCAATGATGCAATGGTGAATCTATTAATAGTAACAATAATTATGCAATTTTATAGCACCATTTCCAGTGGCGTGCAGACAGTGGTCGGCGTCCGGTGCTAAGTCGATATGTGGAGTAAATTTTGACGCCCCATGGCGGGCACCCGGGATCAAGTTGATAAAAAATGTTTGACAAGCAAACAAAAAGGTTGCAATTTTGGCACTCCTTCTGGTCAGTGCCCGGTGCCACCGCCCCACCCCACCCCACACTCTGCACGCTACTGACCATTTCAAATACCCTTAGGCATCAGTTGATGGTACAGTACTCAAAATCTGAGCCACAAAAGACTTGGTCAATCCAGATTCCGTTGAAGACAGAAAATCAGAATACTGTAGGTTTGATGTATTCATGCTGGGGTGGGGGGGTTAGCATTGGTCCTAGACACAGTGTTCTGAATCCTTCAAAGTATCTGCACATCGGATTTGGTAATACTACTGCAAACGGAATTGCAATAGTCAAGTCAGCAGGCGACTACAGCATTGGCAAGCGAGAGGATGGATCGAGGGCAGAATTCGGCACAAGATTTCCGATTCCAAGAATATCTCTTATTTACAACGGTCAGTAGTTCATTCACTACTGAACATCACAATGACTTACTTAAACTAAACATACTCTTTCAACTGAAAAGGCACATTTCATCCAAAAGATAGGCAAAAAGTCGGATGCATTCACAATATTTACAGTGGACATATGGCATGAAAACCCGGTTCAAAGTCCTGTAAAGAATCAGTCTTGTTTTGGAGGATACGGTCTATGTTCTTCCATCACAACAACATAGATGAATATTATGAAAAACACATGAACAGCGATGACTGCTACAATAGCCGCATAGAAGTAGCTGTTACTTGTTGTCATTGAAAGCAGGCCTGAAAAACAAAACAAAAATATGTCAATAATAATAATAATACTGCTAACAATATCAACAATACTAATAGTAATAATAATGCATCATTATAGCAAAATTATCGAAATATGTAGGTAACAATCTGATAGTACTTCAAGTTAATCTAACGATCTGTTTACCGGTAATGTCAAAGATATTGGTCAGACTAGGGACCAATGATAAAATAATGAAAGAAAAGTCAGCATAAATGTGATGCAGTTTTAGTCTAGATTTGAAAGCATGCAGTACATTGGTAGACGATACGGACAGAGAAAGAGTTCCAAATTTAAAGTCACCCAAATAAATTCAGTTCACCATACAAACATGTTAAAACAACTGCCTAACTTCATTACAAAAGGATGGCAATAAGTGGCTTCAAAAATCAATAAAAATCAATAAAAAAAAATGTGCTTCCAACAAATGCACACCCAATTTATTTTTAAAATCTGGCCAAGGCACCTTTAAAATTCAAACTGCAAATCAGAAATGTAATTGTGAGAAAAGACATAAAGTTTGTGATTATTCAAAGCTACAGGACCATTGCAAACTGGATAATTGTTATAATGTGCAAAGGATTAACAGTATAACAGCTAAAACATGCTGAGAATTACATAATAAGATGATCTCTTGATCATCAATAGCACTATAATGCTAAATCTCTGTGTACCTTCAAAAACAATAAATTTGCTGAAGAAATATGTCATCAACGGCAACAAAATCATTAGAAATGTCAGAAACCCAAGCTTCCAAAACAGGTAATATGGATTTTCTGGAGCACTATAAAAAACATAAAAAGCCCATTAAATATAAACAATGCAAGCCTGAATATATATATCACTATAGACAAAATTAACAGACATTACTTTCAAAACTGACTATGCCACATAAATATCTGACAAATATCTAAAAATAAGCAATAATCATACTGCAAATAAATGCAGTATATAAATAAAACATATGCATACACACAAAAGATACTACCCACCCATCGCATAGTGGAGATTAATATGGCCTGCGTAGCGATCTAGACTGATGACTAGTTCATTTTAACGGAGGCGCTATACAAATTTAAGATTTATTTAAATTAGATCTCAATTGAAAAGCATCAATCAATAAACTTCTATAGCGCCACTATCATAATGCCCAGGGCATCAGCCGATGGCACACCAAATCCAAGTTGAATTAGAGCCAGTTAAAGCCGGATAAAATCAGTCAGAAACGGCAACCGTAATCAGATATCAAAACAGAAAACGCATTTTAACAACCTGTCAAGTTATATTTCTAGAAATCATAATTATCGGATAATCATCAAGATAATCATTATTGTATAAGTAAAATATCCGACACGTTACATACTCTCGAAGAGGAACGTTGGCGCTTTCACGCTTCTCCATTTTGTCAAATGGTAAAACAAACAAACTGCAGTCATGACGCCGCTGAAGATTTTACAATAAATCTGACAGCTGTCAATCACTAAACTTCTAAGGCGCCGCCGTTATCGGCCGGCGCACCCACCAAATCCAAGCCAAATTAGAGCCATGCTAGTCCAGCAGATTAAATCCAAGCAAGTAAAGATAAAAGAACCTCTATAGCGCCATGTTGGTAATACAATTGGCATCAGTCGATGGTCGACCTTTATTATATGACTTTAAAACATTTGGACGTCGTCCGCTAACATATGATCTACATCAGGGGTCTCCAACTCAAATCAGATGGCGGACCACATTGGACCACAAACCCAACGTCGGGGGCCGTGCATGATTACACGGTAGGGCATAATACATTGGTCTAAGTCTATAAGTCTAAGATTCTGAGTAATTAACAGTGTAAAGTGTAAATGTAGGTAAAGAGCACAATGAAACATTGCATTGCACATTGTTATTTATTCTTGTTCTATGTATAACTAAACAATTTTGTAACCTCCTTGTCCTAAAAATAACGGTAATAACCGGTCCTATAGCTAAAATTGTCATTTTCCCAAACTCGGTGGCGGGCGGATGAAACTGACCTGCGGGCCAGACCGGCCCGCGGACCGACAGTTGGGCCAATCTACATTCTACAGCACTGCGCTGTGCAAGAAAATCAAGAGTGGCATAACACTGAACCGTGGCGCCCATGGCTCAGTCTTACTTGGGGGCCTTGAACTCTCTTGCAGGCTTCTGTATATGGTCCTGCATGACATCTTAATTAACAACAGTGCTTCAAAATCCCATGAAAAGGGACTCCAAACAGTTCGGTGCTGATTTCCTCCAAACGACATCTTGGAAAGAGCCACAGACACGTGAATAATACGCTGATTTTAATGATTATGTTGCCTAGATAGGCTTACTGTACATGAGTAATAATCAGTGTTTATTCTAGGCCTTCTCTGAGGGGAATTACCCCCCACCAAGTTTTAAAATCCCCCAAATTTTTATATGTTGGCTGGGGAATGGAAATTTCCCCCAAAAATGTGGAGATTCAGACCTTGTCCCCCCAAAAATTTCAAAATCCCCCCAATGTCAAGGTGGCTAGAATAAACACTGATCGACCATCATGCATAAAACTAAATTTTCCACTTCTCCGATTGAAGCAGGTTCTTTTTTAGTTTGCTTGAATTGCAGGTGAAACATCCATGTTAAAATTATTCGAACAAACAGCAGTCTTCAAAATTATAATCTGCAAAAGCATCTGCAACAACAACCAACAAGACAAGCTAGCTGTATACGAACGAAATGACGTGAACACATAGACCAAGCAACTGTCAGAGGCGTAGCCAAGAATTTGATTGGGGGGGGGTTATAGGCCTAATGTGATTGGAGGCTATAAATTTTTAAAAACTTTGAAAATCTTAAAACACATTAAAATTTATAAGATAGTCTGACTTTTGGGGAGTATATATACCGATATACTTTCCCTCGCCACGCCCCTGGCTGCTGTATAATCATGCAAACAAATTGAATTTCTTGCACAATATTTCAAGGAAAATTCAAAATATAGGCCAAGCCCCTTTGACTTTGGTTTTCGTTTTGTTACGGCGCTATAGAAGTCGTCCTGGATAATAATAATAATAATAATAATAATAATAATAATAATAATAATAATAATAATAATAATAAGTAAAAATCTCGTAAACTTCTAATAGCGCCCCGAAAGCAGCACAGCAGTAGCTGCTTATTCTTATAATCTTTCTTGAAAAGCTATAGACAGGGTGGTTTGTCAGCCGGGCAAAGGTCAGTGTATCTATGAGGCGGCGGGTAACATCATTTCAAATTCATCAGTAGATGCATCACGTAACATGTCATGAGATCTTAACTATAAGCCTACTAGCACTAAATAGCTTCATCGATCATAATAAGAACAGTCATTCAAAATCAACGATTATATAGAATCAAGTCGTCAAACAACGTGACGAAATTGTCGATTATAAATCGAAGCTGTCGATTACATATCAGGACGACATTCAGAAAAACTGCACATGTCTATATTGTCCAGCAATACAGAATACTAATCTACAAGCTAAACAGATAGGCCCTCTAGCTACTTTGGTTGTTACGTGCAGTCCGATTTTCGAAACACAATAACTAGTTTCTTTACCAAACGATAAACTAAACTACACTGTAACAACAATCGTAGCTGATTGTAACGAATTTGTAATTGTTACCAGCCAGTGGCGTCATGGGGGAGGGAGGCGTGCCCCCAAGAAAATGAAGAAATAATGTATAATGCATTAAATAAATAAATGTGAAATGTGAACAAAAATCGCCCCAAATTGCCCAAATTTGCCCAAAAATGTAAAAAATTGCCAAAATTGACCAAAATTTGGCCAAATTTGACCTACAAATTATCTGGTCCCAAGAAAGGTTGGGAGTGATCCAAAATCCAAATTGAATAAACGTTCTCGAATTGGGTTGATAGCTTGATTGAGAATAAGAAGAGGGTGGGGGAGGGGTTTTCAATCAGTCTCCGATTTCTTCCACTTGGATATGATCAGCGCCTGCTTCATGATGACGTGGCGGAGGGCAGCCGATGACCACCCGATGGCCGTCGTCCCCTCGGGGGCGCTCTGGTGGGCGGCGGTCGGCGACGGGGCGTCCTCCTCGACGTCGTCGGCCTCCGTGTGGATCTCCATCTTCTGGACGATCAGACGCAACAGTTCGTATTGCTTTTTCATGTCGCTGCGAACCTGCTTCAGTCTGAGGAAAATTAAGCGAAATTTCCTACGTAAATGATTGCCATCGTTATCACCATCATTATCACCGTCATAATCATCGTCATCATCAGCATCAGCAGCAACAACAGCAACAGCAACAGCAACATCATCATCATCATCATCATCATCATCATCATCATCATCATCATCATCATCATCATCATCATCATCATCATCATCATCATCATCATCATCATTATTATTATTATTATTATTATTATTATTATTATTATTATTATTATTATTATTATTATTATTATTATCATCATCATCATCATCATCAGCAACAACATCATCCTTATCATCATCAGTAGCAGCAGAAGCAGTAGCATCGTCATCGTTATAGTCACCTTCATCGTCGTCGTCATCATCATCATCATCATCATTATCATCATAACAACATGATTATCATCATCAGCAGCAGTAGTAGCATCGTCATCGTAATCGTCATCGCAATCGTCATCGTAATCGTCGTCGTAATCGTCATCGTTACCGTCACCATTGGTGGATTACGATTGAACTCAAAGAGCGATCATAGTGGGTGATGATGATGATGATGATGATGATGATGATGATGACGATGATGATGATGGCGATGATGATAAATGACGCCTTATGTTATGTTATGTTTGAGTTTTTTTATTGCTAGAAGTAGTTCGCATGGGCTGTAGCCAGGAAATTGATTTGGGAGGAAAATATATTGGGGTAAAAATCTTAAATCTTTGACAATCTTAAAATACACATTAAAAATTTAAGGTAGCCTGATTTTTTTTTTGGGGGGGTATATATACCGGTATACCTCCCGTCGCTACGACCCTGGTAGTTCGGTGGTACGTTTGGTCTTGGATTGTTTGACGTGAATCTGTTTTTAATTAAGTAATGAAACCTTGCCGAGCGGTCAGCTTCGAAGCTCACCTCAGTTTCTGTTGATTTAATTCGTTGTAAATGAACGAGTTATACTCCGTAGTTGGGTCAACTTCGTTTCTCAGATTTTTGTAGATCTCGCATGAAATTCCCTCCCTCATCAACAAGCGGTTCTTCAACTGTCAAAGCAAAACATGAAAAGAAGTAAGCAGGTAAGCAAGTAAAATCCCGTTAATTTCTATAGCGCTTTCAAAATCAGCTTGGAACTCCTGTTAGGTTTCAAGTAGGCCTGATATACACACTTCTCCAATCTCCAGCAATAGCTATCTAGCAAGGAAAATAAAAATACCGTAAAATACCGTAGACCTACGCAAAGTTAAATGGTCGAATGGAAAATCTCATTCTCACCTGCATGAATAGACTTATACATGGTGCATATATGTTTTAGTAAGATTTTACTGTCTTCGAATATATAATCGAATATCGACTATGCTGCTTATCACTGACCGCAAACGTTCGCTATACAAAACGAATCATCGTGTATCGTTAGAAGAGTAGTAGGCCTATAGGCTATTAACGTTGTAAGAATATCCAATTGGGGTGAGGTGGTGGTGGTGGGGGGGGGTCATACCAGTGCGCTAGAGAAGAATTTTAGCTATAGTTAAATAAGCTAATGATAACACGAAGCTTCCCTAATTGTATTATATTTTGAAGTAGCTGACCTTTGTGCTAATAGAACATGCATGCATTCCCAAGTATAGACGCAATCGCAAAAAGGCATTACATATAAATATTCCATATACCTGATGTACTGTACATACCTAAGCAGATGCGATTAATCTGCATAGGTCTATACACGTATATGCAGTGCCTTTTTCCCAGTGAGAACGCCCGGGAACGGCGTTCCCACACCTTTTTGCCAGATAGGATACTAGATTTGGATGGGTACAATAGTGGTTCTCACCAGTGTTTTATGCAGGCCTGTTAAGAGGAGATTCCCCCAAAAAAACCGCTCAAAATCCCGCCCCCAAAAAAAAAAAAAAAATCCAGCACTTACACAAATTTTGCATTGAATTGTGTCTTTTCCCCATCCAACCAAGTCAATTTTCCCCCCGAAAGTCTCAATTTCCTCCCCCCGAAAGACCTGGAGTCTGATACACTGGTTCTCACACAGGGGCAGACTTTACTGATCTATTTCACACCTTGTTATTATTAATGTTGTTATTATATTCTGGAAGTTGATGTATAGCCTAATACATGTATTCTACAGAAATTTTGCCCTGGACAGTTTAATGATATATTAACTCATTAAGTCTCATTCGCTTTCTTGTAAAGGGGATGTTTATTTCTTTAAGCATCGTGTAAATTATTATGGTGTTCGTTGAGCAAACTCAATTACTGTATAATATCTTACGACAAGACACATGAAATGAATTTCCAAGCCTTTTCCCACAGAAAAAACACCGACTATAGATCAAAAACACTACACTCACTAAATGCCAGGCTGTAACTTTGCGATTGGGATAAACCTTAATGAATGGACGATCAACCAACTTCAGCAGACGACTCGGAAGCTTCTGCTCCAGTTCAGTGTGCAGCTGAACCTAAACAACAGCGTGCAATCGCTATTAATTCATTTCTATAGCGCCACATTGTTTTGTCCTGGACCGATTAATCTACTAGAAAATCAATATGTGTACAGTGAAATCTGCATAAGAGAATAAATTCGGCATCGGGAATTAAATATCGTAAGTAACGATCGTTGTGCAGTAGTTTCTTAGAAGACGTGTGTGTCATCTCTTGGATCTTCTACAGTGCTTGCCAAGTGGCGGCTCCAAAGGGGGGCCCGGTCCTGGAGCCGCCACTGTGCCTGCCTTGAATGGCCATATTCAGGTTGATCTTTAGAGTTGATCTATAAGTTGTAGATTGATCTGGAGTACCATCAATTGGTAGCTTTGTGTTTCGGAACCGGTACTAGAAGTGAAATGTTATTATTATTATTATTATTATTATTATTATTATTATTATTATTATTATTATTATTATTATTATTATTATTATTATGAAAATTCCGTGGAAGGTGGCTGCGTTAAATCTCTGGAGTGTCACGGATATTCGTTATTCGTTGTAGGAGAAGGATGTCTCTCTTTCATCTTCAGGTTGTCGTTATTATTATTATTATTATTATTATTATTATTATTATTATTATTATTATTATTATTATTATTATTATTATTATTATTATTATTATTATTATTATTATTATTATTATTATTATTATTATTATTATTATTATTATGGGTTATGGACATTGAATACTAATACTACGGTTTTGAGTAATACAGTGGCGGCTCCACCGGGGACCAGTGGGGGTCCGTGCCCCTATTGAATGCCTGCCCCCCTAGTGCCCACCCTGTTGGGACCCTATACTTAATGCTCCATACATTAAACAACAATGGTTGGCCACCCCATGATTAGAAGTTGCCACCCCAACGCCCCCACCCCCACTTGCCAAATCCTAGAGCCGCCACTGGAGTAATAGCGTTTCATAAATCATCGTTAATGGCGTTTTCATAGAGTTAATTTATTTAAAGTATATAATAATCGTTGTAAAATTAGTTAATACAGACCTGCATAGCGATCCTTTTCAGTCTCGCGTTCTTCTGAATCGCTTCAATGTCGCCGACTGCTAGACCAATCTGAAGGAAATTTTATAACAGTTAGCAGATTTTAACCCATACAGTTTCTTCTATGTCGGTGCATATTATCATTAATACTATAATATCATCAATTTTATCTGAACGTGTGCCCTCTTTGCTAAAAGCGCTATTTAAACGATTGAAAATATACCTGTATTATTCTTTCAGATACTGTATAAAAAGACATTTTTGCGTAAAGCATTACCGTCGAGGGTGGGAACTATTAATGTATTTGTGAAACGGGTCTACAAATATTGATTGATACGGCCCTGCTTATATCAGGACGAAAATTAACAGAACTACTTAAATTACTTGAAAATTACTTGACGGCAAGAAACCGGTTTGAATTAAGGCACAAAAAGTCAACATTGGCGCAGCCACGGGGAAGACACGGAGCGGGACTACGCCCCTACTTTGGCTGGGACCGGTCGTGCTATTTGTGCAAAACCTTTTAGAATTTTTTTTGAGTGGGGGCAGGTAGCATGATAATAAATGTGCGAAAGAACTCATTGTTTTCTGCCCGTCGGAGACTTATTTACCCGCAATTGTCGATGTGCCCCCTATTCCACAACCCTGGCTGCGCCACCGGTAGCAGGGATATTTTTACACCCCTAACACCCCCACCCCCAATCTGACACTGACACCCTCAACATTCCCCCAATTTGAGCCAGGGATTACCTTTTTTGCTTGTCAGACTTTTTCGGCAGGTAACCCCCAGAATATACCGACACCCCTAATATTGAGAATCCTAGAAACAACCCAGTCAGACATCGAAGTCAAAACAGAAAAAGGCTACCAGTAGGTTGATGAGTAGAATCGGCATCAGGAGGATGAAGACGACGAGCAGTAGGTAGGCCATCACAGCGTTCGGGAGCTCCGATTGGGCCAGAGGATGTACCCAGACCTCGAGATAATCAATGTTGCCCAACATCATCACCATGGTACTGACGACGGACAGCAGCGGCGTAGAAAACCCAGCTGAATTCGGCTGTACGAAGCAGTAAAACAGTACGTTCATACGAGTATCCATTTTGATGGTGTCATAGCCAACGTACTTACAGTGTAAATACACAGGCTGAAATGTTAGGTAACGTAATATTTGCATATAGCGCATCTGCTGAAGAATCACTCAGAAGCGTCCACGCTGCGGTTACTGCATGTTGACAAAGAGATGAGTTTTAAGTCATTTCAAAAAGAGGGCCATAGTACCAGCAGTTGCTAAATCACGTAAAGTATGTTCTGAGAGAAGAATCATGCCTACTAAAAGAAGTACTAGAAGGAAAGATGAAAGGAGAGCCATAAAGGGCGCCCAAGGACATCGATGCTGGGGTGGATGTTCGACACTAAGGGCAAAAAAGAAAATTACGTATAATATACTGTTATGTACAAGTATAACTCTCACATAAACTTCTATAAGCGTTTTAAATTATATTTTTAAAATAATATTATATTATCAGCAGTAATTGTTATAATGTAATGGTTTGGTGGAAGCTGGCTTATGCATATGACGTTCAATTGTCCATCGTTGAAGTGTTTCAATTTTCAGAATAGCATTAAGAGTCAGAGTAACCTTTTCGTACGATCAGTCGATCACCGTAGGGTTGGGACCGGTCGTGCTTTTGTGCAAAACATACCTTTTGTTTAAGTATTAAATTTACTCAGGGGCGTAGATAAAAGGTTGGCCAGGAATATGATTTGGGAGGGTATAAATGTTGGGGCTAACAAATCTTCAAACAAAATCGCGACATCTTAGGTATTTTATTGGCACTATAAACCATATAAACTTTTCTTGGTTTTAACCACATATAACCACATATAAGTCAGTTTTTTCAGTAAAAACTTCTTTTAGGTAGACTTTTTGGGGGCGGCAGGGGAGCATCTGGTCGAGCCGTCGGAGAACCGTTGGAGTAATCTTGGTATCAACATTATAGGGGGGATAGAAATGTTTTTCCATAAGCACACAACTTTGAGAGGGGAATAATTGATACTATATTCTCTACTAATTTTGGGGGATCGTCCCCGCCGTCCCCTCCCCCCAGTGGTCTACGCCCCTGCGGATAACTTGCCCCGGTGTTCAGTAGAACGAAGAAGGACAGTCCAAAGGCGATGAACAGTACGTAGAAGATGACGATGACGCGCATAAGTGTCTTCAGGATCTCGAGGAACATGACGATGTAGATCCCGGTCGAATTGAATCTGTACGAACAGGGAAAGCGAGAGACAAACGTTAAGAAAATCAAACGCGATGATCATAACACAAAATAAAAATAGAACGCACAAGATGAGATTACTCGTTGCTATTCTAGGTCCTCGAGTCGACGCCTGTATGATAAATTCGTATTAATGATTAGGAAAGGCTGGATTTTCAATACAACGGTGATTATGGCTCACACTTTCAGATCAATCAATCCGGTTTCTCAAAAGTTCTGCGGTGTAATTCGAAGTGTCATTTATAATAATAATAATAATAATAATAATAATAATAATAATAATAATAATAATAATAATAATAATAATAATAATAATAACAAGGTTTAGAGTTCAGTAGGATCTGTCCTGTGTGAGAACCACTGTTGCACTCATCCAAATCTAGTATCCTCTAGTACAGAAGTCTATTTTGAAATCATTCACAGTCGTAGTTAGATTTCTCCTAGCCGAATGCGTACCTTAAATAGAAGAACTGAAAGTTAATATGTGTGCTGTTCTGGCACTGTCTATAGGCTACTGCGAACTGCGTTTGTTTGTTTTGCCATTTCCAAGACGATGTTACAGCACTCCACCGAACACATCAAATTAGACAGAGGCGAAAAATAAAGAACGAATTTGACAAATTATTGTAGAATCGATATTGCTATGACCATATTATACGAAATCTGCTTTTAATTTATTTACCTCTGAAAGAATAGAAGATAGTTGTACCACGCCAAAAAGATGGCAACCGCCCCAAATTGCCACTGATATTGTTGACTGGAATTCACGAGAAACGGGCCGATGAAGATGGCCGAAGAGATGTACAGCGTCCATTCTATGCGATTGTTGACATCTCTCATGTATTTCATTTTCTATCAACGACACCGTAACCGAATATATTATATCGTTGTTCATTGACGCAGTCACGGGAGAACACAGGGGGTGGGACCCCTATTTCGGTTGGGACCGGTCGTGTGATTTGCGCCAATCCGTTGAGATATTATATTTTAAGGGGGAGGGGTAGGGTAGTATGATCGCGGAGAATACGCGAATGCGCGAAAAACTATTTTTTGCTCGTTTGAGACTTGTAGCCGAAAATGTCGATGCGCCTATCCATATTCCGAAATCCTGGTTACGCCACTGTTGTTGTTTCGAAATACATTGATATAGTTGTTTCGGCGCAAGGTTTCACACGATTAGTCTGTATGTAAGGCTCTTTAAGCCTAGACTATCAAGGCTGCTAGAACTGTAAATCATAGATCACTGTCAAGAGATAACTGTTTTTACTAGAGTATCTAAATATCACGATACTTATTATCAATGTGCAATATCTCGAAATTTACACTGGATAACTTGCCCGAAAAAATAATGAATATATGCATTAGAAATTTCATTTCAGGCTTAAGTATGAGCATTGATAGTTATTAATAGACTTTTCGATAGTCTAGTATTTATAGATTTTTGTCAACAATTAAAATCCGATCGTGTTAATCATTGTAACGGACATATCACCTGCGCCAGAGAAATCTTTAACTAGAGTTATCAACGGATATCAACTACTTGCATACATCGTCGACCCAGTGTTTAATCTAGACTCCTGGACTCCGGAGGGAAACTGAAAAAGCCGGGGGAATCATTATAGCCGGGAGAAAATTCTGCTACCGCTGTTAGTCCATGAAATATTCCAAAATTTCCGGGTTATTTCCGGGGAAGGACAATTCTCCCCGGAAACGGCCTAGATTAAAACACTCGTCGACCCACCTGTTGGATCATCTGGAGTACTTCTTTTATCACGTTCAGAACGACAAAACCGAGAATAACAATCACGAGAAACTTCTGTCCGCCACTCAACTAAAACCATAGCGAATATTCTGTACACAGCAGAAATTAGAATAAGTTATTAATAATAAGGTCTATTGTCCGTGTAAAAGCTCCGCATTTGGGTACACTTTAATTACCGTCATTACAAGCGATGATACAGAAAAATAAACAAGACATCAAAACTTTAGAATTTTTATCCAAATGTACAGTGTTTCTGTATACAGTACTGCTCAAAAAATTGTGAACACACGTGGATTTCGAAGCAAAACGAAGTTTAAGGCTTGTTAAAACATTGCAATCACAACCAAGAACACCAATACTGTATGTTTTCATTAGTGATACTATTCTACGATTGATGTACAGAAGGCTATAGATATGCAAAATTCAGAAGAGCGTTGAAACGAATTTTATCCACATTTTCTTGGGTCCCCATCTTCATTGCATCAAACCGTACTAGAATAATCAGTATATTCGGTCTCAATTGTATTCTAGAGCGTTCGAAATGCCACGAAAAATGGTCAACTATTTTTGCGCATCTATAGCCTTCTGCATGTACATCAATTGTAGAATAGTATCATTAATGAAAAAATACAGTAGAAAAATAGGTTTTGCTTCGAAATCTACGTGTGTTCACAATTTTTTGAGCAGTACTGTACAGAAGGCTATAGATATGCAAAATTCAGAAGACTGTTGAAACGAATTTTATCCACATTTTCTTGTGTCCCCATCTTCATTGCATCAAACCGTACTAGAATAATCAGTATATTCGGTCTCAATTGTATTCTAGAGCGTTCGAAATGCCACGAAAATGGTCAACTATTTTTGCATATCTATAGCCTTCTGTACATCAATCGTAGAATAGTATCGTTAATGAAAAAATACAGTAGAAAAATACGTTTTGCTTCGAAATCCACGTGTGTTCACAATTTTTTGAGCAGTACTGTACTTTAGATCATGAAATAGAAAGCGTTAGCAAAATGATATTGACAAAACCAGAAAACAAAAAACATTTATTAGAAGGAGGTTAGCCCAATAGACTTTAAAGTGGTTACTATTACTCAGTTTCCTAAACCGTTCAAAACATGCCATCTCGCCATGTCAACAAGCCATACTCTCATTTTCATTGCCTATAGTCACAGTATAACAATGCGGCAACTTTCAATGTACACTTGTACAGTATGCCTAAGTATTTGATCTTTCTTAGCTTAGGTGTTTTCAAATTCATATTGTTGCATCATTCTTCAAATCATGAACACAAAACTGTACTTTCATATCGCGACAGGATATTTACAATTTTATCTAGGAAGATCTCATTAAACAAAGCTCATTTCTGACAGTGGTCGTCGAATAGGTTGATTGTATTTATGTAGCACACTGTAATTAGTATCACGTAGGCATATATCATAGTAACTGGAACATAATTTTCACTACATTCTTCATCTCGCCACGAACACTTCTCATTTTTGATTATTTTCATACAACGTGAGTCTTCTAATTTTCATTATATAATTTATCTACACATAATTCCTCTAAGTTTTTTTTTAATAAATATAATTATAATTCTTCTATTAAATCTTGTTTCTTTCTCGTATACCAGAGTCATGAATTTCGAAACAAGTATTATCAGAAATTCCTTACATATGGCTGAGGCTGGCACGCTTTCTCTTCTTGCTGTCCGACTTCTATAGTGCCGACGTCGGTCAGGTTTGTAAGATTCTGTGTCGTCGTCGTCGTCGTCGTCGAATTCGAGACGGCCGTAGGGTCTTGCCCGTGACAGAAATCGTAGGTCACGATGAAGGCGGTCAGACAACAGATGTAGACAAAATAGACGAGCAAGTTGGCCATGTGAAACCACATGCCGTATGAAGCCCTAAACATCGATTCAACGACCACCTGTTATAATCTGAGCTGAAGAACCTAGGCCTTTAAAAATAACATTGAAGTTTCTAGGTTGTATTTAGAGTTTTTAAAGGTTCACGCCTTAATAAAACTTCATTAACCTTTGACCTAGACTGTGGAGTACCACCTGCTTTGTTCAGCCTCTACACTACCCCGCTTTCATCTTTAAATAACTCTTGATTTGAATCATCAACTCTATGCTGACGACACTAAATTATTTCTTTCCTTTACGCCGTCTTCCCTTGAAACATCAGTCACTGAACTTGAAACAGCATTTTTCGTTAATCTCATCATAGATTTTAGCTAATCTCCTTGCTTTCAATCCTTCCTCCAAAACAATTTATTTTAATTGGACTGCCACAACAACGGAAACAATTTGAAAACCCCACACTAATCTTAGCCCCCGACACAGTAGTAACACCTTTTCAACCTGTAAAAAAATCTTTGCTTGACTTTTGACTCTTTTTATTCTGAAAATATATGAACTAAAGCGCAAAATTTATAATAGCAATAGAGCGGGCGTATCACGCCTCCTGTGTTTGTCTTAACCTTGTAAAAGAGAAATGAAATATGCATGCAAAGCTAACCATTTCATAGCAAGAAAACCAGAGCAAACTGGATGCGATAGACAGTCAACGCGGTTATATTTAACCATCATCTGCAAACAATAATAGGACAACGCATGAGACACGGAACTTTTAGATGATGATGATGATGATGATGATGACGACGACGACGATGAAGAAAACATTTTGGCAAGTAGTATGACCTCCCCAATGTGTGTTCCCCAAAAATATTAAACTTACCCCCCCATGTCTAAGAAGCTCACTGCTTCATTAGGCCTATGAGAGTATCCAGAACACTCTCTATGCCCACCAACATAGCTCTATGCTGGTGGGCAAGAAATCTCATTGGCGTCTATTAATAGACAACAATGGTTTCTATGGTTTCTGGAAACGTTCTGCCCACCAGTGGGCGGAGAACTACTGGATACGCTCATAGACTAGTTATTATATACTATTTACGCTGGACTATTCATCATGGGCGTATTTAGAAAGGCTTAAAGGGGTACGCTGAAATTTAAGAAGTTCGACAAATAACTTTTATGCTATGTACTGCAATCAATAAAAGGTTATCATGTACCCTTCTCAAACGTGGTGACAAGCAAAAAAGGTTAACTTCGGCGTAACAGTCTTTAAGTGCAACCGAAGGGAAGGACGAAAGACCAAAGGCCAAAAACCAAAGGGGTACGCTATGGCTCAGGAACGTATCCCCTAAATACGCCACTGCTATTCATTATGTACTATTTATGACGGACTATTTGTGATAGACTAGGCTCCTTGTGACGAATGATACACTTTAGATCAAGATCTTACGTTCAGAGCATACATAGGCAGAATGTCGATTCCGTTCTTACGCATCTTACGCTGGAGTTCTATGTCCACTTGCATGTACTTTAAAATAGACAGAAATCGTGAGTGGAGGTGTACTTTAAAATAATAATAATAGGGTTTAAAGAAGATCTGCACAGAACCACAACGTTCCCTCCGGTCATTGATTCACCTTATGGTGTATTGTTAGAAGTCACTTAATTTAATATTATACTGTAACGCCTTAATAATAATAATAATAATAATAATAATAATAATAATAATAATAATAATAATAAGATAGACAGTGGGTCGATTAATTAAAATCGCACGTACGTAGAAGTCTTTGTCTTTCGTGTCTGGACCAGAAGGAATTCTACAGCGATCTAAAATCATCTGAAAATAAGATCAGAATTTTTTTCAATCCTCAAAGTCCAACGATTTTTTAAACGAACAAGAAAGAATTCATGAGTCAAGACATTGAACAATTTCCGAGTGATCACATCCACTCAGGTCTCCATTCATGTTTTATATTATGATCCTTTTATTGTCTTTAATTTGCAGACTTGTGTAAATGACAGACATGTTATTGCGTTAGATCACTTAAAACTGTAGGCCTATATTAGATTGGATCAGTGGTTTACAATCTGGATAGTTGCGTGATGTTAGAGCATAAATTCCAATACCTTTAATGCTTTTATGTTATATATAGAATGCTTTGTTACAGTAATAGTCATTTTATTTTACTACATAGCATGGCGGCTCTAGGATTTGGCAAGTGGGGGGGGAGACGTTGGGGCGGCAACTTCTAATCATGGAGGCAACCATTTGTTGTTTAATGTATGTAGCATTAATTATAGGGTCCCAACTGGGGGGGGGCACTAGGAGAGCAGGCACTCAATAGGGGCACAGGCCCCTGGGCTGAGTGGAGCCGCCACTGCTACATAGACTAGAAGTTTCTGCAAATTGCTTCCTAAATTACTGCTTGTTTTTTAATGCCCCAGAAATCTGCGGAAATTGGGTCGCTGATTGATTGCATGCTTCTAAACTTAGCGCAGACAATCATTTCGACATTGAAGCTGTAAATAAGTCACTGCGTACGCAACTCAATGCAGAAAATGCCAAGTCATGTCGCTAATGGCTCAATTGCTAAATATACGTTAAAAGCATTGTAATCGTGACTCGGCAGATTTTTCCATCGACAATAATCTGTTGACGCAACTCTTTATAATCGACTGCGCTCGCTAAAGTTGTAACAATCTAACCCCAACAGACCATTAATACTCAACGTCAACAATTAAAGGTAATCAATATACAGTAATAATTGTATGCACTGAATTTCAGACCACCAATATTCATACAGGATCGACCATTTTAGCGTAGGCTGTTTAAGTGCAAGCCATTGCAGCATTGACGGCATGGGGTTTTTTCATTGTGTTGGCGTCCAGATTGGTATAGGCAATTCTTTTCATGCAGAAAAGAATATTGTCGTTGCTGGTAGTTTTTAAGACTGTACTTAACCTGACACACTTCGGGCATGTATTGAATCATGCCAACCATTGGACAGCCGTAGAGAGTGGATTTCATGTCCAACGCCTCCTTCCACCTGGAAACAAAACAGACGTTTGGGTCTTAAAATAGTAAACTAAATCATTGCTTCGGATTCATAGATTATGAATTAAACAGTGGTTCTCACACAGGGCAGTCCCTACTGAATCACTTTAAACCTTGCTATATTATTATTATTATTATTATATTATTATAAATGTTTCGTTTCAGCTGAGGGCGTTGAAAAGAATTCATTAAATGGCAAAACAATTATTCTCAGAGTGAGAACAAATCTCGTGACCAAAAATTAAAATGAAAATTTGCCACAATGTCTGTTGAGTTAATAAACAATGACAAATACAGTAATCTGTTGAAATTATAACACAAATAACAACCAAATCTTGACTGACTGCAAATGCATTTTCTTCTATCAGGAACCAGAAGATGGCAGAGTGGGTTACGCGCTGGAGCGGTAGGCTGACGAACAGTGTTTTATCCAGACTCCAGGCTTTCTTTGGGGAATTGAAGCCTTGAGGGGAAATTGACTTGGCTGGAAGGGAAGACACACAGTTCAATGCAAATTTTGTGTAAGTGCTGGGATTTTTGGGGCGGGTGGATGAGGCTTGTTGGGCTTTGGGGCAAAATCTCCCCGCAAAAGGCCTGTATAAAACACTGCTGACGGAACGAGGTTCAAGCCCCGTTAGCGCCCCCAGTGGCTTTCACACAGGCAGTAATGCTAACTCCTAAGCCACTGTAAATCACGCTATGAAAAAGCGAACATGAATTTTGTAGCTTTCTACAGAGGCTGAAATCTCGGCTTACCTGTCGTGGGATACGATAGCGATGCACACGTCCTTTTTGCCATGTTTGATGCCGAGATCCAGCAAGTGCAGATGGTCTTTGTTGTGAAGGATTCTTGCGCCCATGTCCAGCAGCAGAGTGACGACATTCGCATGTCCAGCGACTGTCGCCAGGTGGAGACACGTATCCTGAAACGTTTTAAAATGCAATATCAGTGGCGGCTCCACAGGGGGTCCGGGGTGCCCGTTCCCCTATTGAGTGTCTGCCCCCACCAGTGCCGCCCTGTTGGGACCATATACTTAATACTACATACCTAACAACAAATGGTTGGCCCCTTGATTAGAAGTTGCCACCCCAATGCCAAGCCTGGAGCCGCCACTGTGTAATACAGTAGAACTTCGTTACAACGGACCCGTTTATAACAAAGTTTGCAAATTATAGACAATAAACGGATCACAACGTTATTTTACTACTCTATTAGGCCTATTGGTTATAGTTTTAATTTTACTATAATTTTAATCAAACACGCGCAATAAAATAAAATATTCGGCTGTAGCGTATCGCAATGTACGGTTCCGTATGACGCGCTATGCAGTATTGGATCGTATTAGATATTATAACGTGCCTCGAATATTGCGTACTAGATTTTACAGACAAGCTAAGTACGTTATAACGAAGTCCTACTGTTATTGGTTTGTTTTGACATTTAGGCTATTAATTGATTTTGAAATATTATATTGGAGACAAGAAATTTTTTGGAGGGGGATGAACCCGTTCCTGGTCAAGTCACCACCGGCGTTTTGATTTATTTGGCTGTCGCATAAGTGTTGTGTTGTGTTTTCCTTGGTTGTGTACTACTGGTTGTGTACTACTTTTGTTATGCTGTGCTTGTCACGAATAAAGATGATTATAAGGTCATAGAATCAAGTCGAAACTGATGGCAATGGACGATGAAAACAATGACGCTCATGCTAATCGCAACAAAGGCAAATTGAATGCATTTTCCCTTTTTCCCGCAACTGTTTCTATTAACAGAGACAGCTGTCCTCAAAAATGACCATCTTTCATTGGTATAACAGAATTCGATTATCGAAACTACCAGTGGCGGTTCCAGGATTTCTTGGTGGGGGAATGAAATGAATAAATAGGAAATGTTGGTGGGGATGGGATGAAAAGAGAAGAAAAAAGCAATAAACTTTGCCGAAAAAGGCTGACAAAATCAAAATTATCCCTAAATTTACTACACTTTTACCGAAAAATAGGTTGACAAGCAAAAAGAAAAGAAAACAAAGGTCATCCGCAGTTTTTTCTCCGTAGTTTTACTAGACTTTTACCCAAAAATAGGTTTCACAGGCAAAATAAGTCCGGCGGGGATGCATCCCCACTCATCCTTCCACGTGGAACCGCCACTGGAAACTACCACAGATCAAACATCATTATAACGGAGATTTCCAATATTAGGATAAACACAATTGACGGTGTTGTTTACACAAGCAGATACTACTGCATCAACAATGTACTGCGACCAAATGAATGTTGACCATTTGTAATTATATTCGTCGATAGAGAGAATGACTGTGTTCTAGAACCTTGTTCCTGTTGACGGAATCCAACAGGTGACCGTGTACGTTCAGAATGACCGCCATCGTCTGCGTGTAGGAATTCATGGCCGCCAAATGGAGAGCGTTGTTCCCGTTAACGTCTCTACGGTAAAAAAATTTACAACGCTATTAGGCGCCATCCATAAATGACGTCACGTACTTAGGGGGGTTCAAACATTTGTGACGATGTGTGACGACGGGGGAGGTCCAGAAATGTGACGTCACATAATAAATATTTTTATTAATACCGCAATGCTAACATTAACATACGTTAACACAAAATTGAACGTATTTTACACTTATGATTATTACACACTTCATTTTTAGAAAAGAATTAATTTGAAAAAGTTTCTGAATATTGTTTCAACTACTGTATAATAATTATAATGAATCTTTTCAAACGAAACGTTAATTTTGACACTGGAAAAAGCCGACAAGAGGAGGGGGTTAACGCGTTGTGACGTCATATTTGAGGGGCCTGACCTTTTGTGACGAATGGGAGAGGGGTAAAAAAAACTGCCAACATCGCGGGACGTCATTTATGGATGGCCCCTTAGGAAAGAGTGTAAATTACAATTGACTGGTTCTTATCAGCTGCCAGTCAATTCAACTCAGGATCTGGATATATCAGATCGAAAGCTCCTTGCGAACTACTCATCAGGTGCAATCACGTTTCTTTCAATATAATAAAGAGTTGTTTAGACGAACTTGAAGATGCCCGCTCCGCTCTGGAGCAGGAGGCGTACGACGTCGACGTGGCCGTTGGAGGCGGCGGCGTGGAGGGCCGTCTGCCCGCTGCCGTCCGCCTCGTTGACGATGGTCGACCCGTACCCGCTGTTGATCAGACGACGGCAGGTATTGTAGCGTCCGTACCTGCCAAAAAGACCGATCAAAGGTACTCGACTCATAAGTAAGCAAGTAAGTAAGTAAGTAAGTTAGTAAGAGCTCGTTAATTTCTATAGCGCTTTCAAAAGCAGCATCGAAGTAGTAGCTTCTTATTCCCCAGGCGCTTAATCTTAGTATGAAGTAGCCATAGCTACTGTATGTTGTCAATCGTTCTGGGAACATCGTGGGAAGAAGAGGCGTACCGCTTAAAACTATACGATGGTACTTTTCATGCTTTAACTCAGAGTTTCCCAAACATTTTTGAACTGTTACTCACTTGAGCGGTTTTTGTAACTTGCCGCGACCCTAATAATAGCAAATAATATTTTTATTTAAAAATGCATTAGGCCATCTGGCGAACGTCAGCTGAAAAGAATCCTCTCAGTTTTCAATAAATGGCAAAACAGAAGCTCTGATTCAATTCGAATGAAATTATGGCAAATATATTATGCAAAATTAGTTATATTTTGCCAAATAAGACAGAGGAAGAGAAATAGATATTGAAATTTCTTGAAATTGTCTCTTTAAAATTTTGTCAGGAACACACCTTTGTTACGCGTCTTAAAAATTATATGAGTATTCGCAAAATCGCTTAGTCTGTTGATGCATTAATCCTAGAAATTCCTATTGTTAGTGGAGTTTCACAGCAAAATGGCCGCCATACGTTTTTCTTGCTTTATTGCGAACTAATATTTTTTACAAACGTTTTCAAACTGCTACCAACTTCAGCGGCTTTGTAAAACGCCGCGACTCGCAAACTTATTGTCAACTAAAATTGGATAAAACACTAATCATTTTAATATAAGCCGTGTATGGAGGATTGCAGGCATGGAAATTTCTTAAAATTCAAGCCTACTTGCAACTTTCAAAACTTGTGACATTGTGGTATTGGCTAGAAAATGACGCTTTCGAATCTAATTTCACACAACCTCGCGACCAATAATGGACTGAACCCTGCGACCCACTTTTGGGTCGCGACCCACAGTTTGGGGAACACTGCTTTAACTGATGCAAACTGGTCAATGATGTGCTCGAAGTCAGTTTTCTCAGTTTCTTCTCTTTCTTCACTGTGTGGGGCAATATGACAGATTTGCGCCACCTTCGAGTGGCACATTGGGGGGGGGGATCTAATCTACTCGCCGTTTCATATGTACGTCACTGGTGGCACTCGGTCTTAATGTCAGAGAAACTTACAAATTGTTGACGTAGCTTGAAGTTAAAGTCGATTGGACATTATGTAATTAATATTCGCTCGAAAAGGGTAATATCGAGACGCGAGAATTTACTAAGCGCCTTAAGAATAGACAGCTACTGCACTACAGTTCAAAAAACGTCATATAGGGGTATCCAGTGTTTACCAACAAACTCCGGTTGCTCCGCCCACTGGTGGGCAGAAACCATAGCAACCATTGTCGTCTATTAATAGACGCCAATGGCAGAAGCAGATATCTTGCTGGTGGGCATAGATCAGTGACCATAGAGATTGTTCTGGATACTCCTATATAAATTTACGAGATTCTATTTACATGTATTTAGTTTTTTTTACTTACTAACTAACGCTTTGAACGTCTGACGAAAATGTATGTTTGCTTTAAAATGCGTGCTTAGATTTCGGGAAGACATAAGGAGTTTTACAAATTCGCGGATGCTGTCTGACCTCTAGTTTGACCCTAGACCGTTTCAAAGGACTGAAGGATAACCGTTTTACATGAGCTAACATGATTAAGAGCGCTCTCAATGATGACTGCACTATAGTGTAATGATCAGATCATAAAGGTCGCGAAAGGTCAATCAGCTTTACCTGGCAGCGAAATGCAGAACGGACTGTTTCTTGTTGTTCTTGGCGTTCAGCTGAGCGCCCAATTGGAGCAGTTTGTCGATCGTCGTCAGCAGACCTTGCTTGGACGCATAGTGCAGCGGGGTGCATCCGTACTGATCTTGTTCGTTTAACAGATTTACTATCACCTAAAACGTCAAAAAATCGCACGTAACAAACATGGTACTACAAAAATGATGACTTATGAACTTAACTGTTGTTCAATGTTCAATTGAACAGCTGAACCCAAAATTACATGTAAAGGCTGAAATGGAAAGTGATATATTGAATGCTTGGAAAAGTCGATCGAGAGAGAGAGAGAGGGGGGAGAGAGAGGGAGTATTAGCGCTAAATGAAAACTGTCCAATCCGTAGGCCTAAATACGTGCGCTTTTGAACTTTATTCCGTTATAGAAATTTCTACATTTAATAATAGGACTAGATAGGAACTAGACTCTAGATTGTATAATTTTATATAATTATATATGACATATAATTATATATAGAGTTGACTGTACTAAATGAATTAATATAACAGAGAATGTTTCTTTGAAGCTCTTTAAGTTCTCAGCAAGTCTTCGGCTGTGCATTTGACGTAATTTTTAAACTTTCAATAATACAACTACAGTTACAAGAACTTGATCCAATGGTTATTGACTAGGACCATCAGAGATGCTGAGAAGCCAGCTACACCAAGTACATAACATAATATTGTATAATTTTAGGTATCTACCTCTTTTATTTATTTATATATGTTTAGACATTTACCAATTTTGGGGTATTTACCCCTTTTAGGCATTTGCCTTCCAAGGCATTTGCCTATTTTAAGTAGAGCCTAGGGGCCTATTTGCCTCTTTTCGGTAAAAATTAAGTGAACTCATACACTCTCTTAAAATATTTCTGTAAACAACACACTTAGACTAATCCGAGAAAGTCCAAAGCTTCATTTCAGAGGTCTTTTGGTATTTATCTTTTTCTGGGTATTTACTTCATTCAAGTATTTACCTCTTTTTAGACATTTACCTCTTTTGGGTATTTACCACTTTCATCACGTATTTGCACTTTTAGGTATTTACCTCCTTTAGGTATTTGCGTCTTTTTAGGTATTTACCCCTTTTAGGCGTTTGTCTTTTGTAGGTATTTGTCTCTTTTAGGGTATTTACCTCTTTGCAGATGCACGATTCGAACTGCGATGGTTGTCCGCCGCCTCGAATGATCAGGTGTAGTATGTTCCTGTTGTCTGGATCTCTGATCGTAATGTCCGCTCTGGAGCTGACCAGGAGGACCGCCGATGACCAGGCGCTCTTTGCCGCCGCCAGCAGCAGCGGCGTCTGCCCGTCCAGGGCCTTGCTGTCGATCTCGGCTCCCTGAGCGTCACAAACAACATTTTCCCCTCATACGTCCCAATCGTTCGGTCTTAATTAAACGGTAAAGTCCCCGAACTCGAACGAGCGTAGGGTCCGGTACAGCAGTGTTTTATACAGGTCTGATAGTGGAAAACTTCCTCCTCCCCAAACCACAAAAATCCCGGCAATGGCACAAACTTTTGCATTGAACTGTGTCTCTTCCCCTCCGGCCAAGTCAATCCCCTCATCTCCCCCAGGGGCCTGTGGAGTCTGGATAAAACACTGACCGGTACTGACCTCGGGTTCTAGGCAAGCAGCGTCGCGGGTGGCTTACGCCATCAATCTAGAGTAGTTTGCCATTGCTTTCTCTAGACCCGCGCTTTACCTTCACAGCGTAGAGCGTTGTTTGATAGTGCAGGGCTTGAATGGGCTGCATCGAGCAGTGAAAGAAAGGTATTTAGTCTATCGATTACTGATTGTCAGTGATTGACACTTATGTTATTGTCAAAAGTGATTGACCTGATATTATTAGTTATTATTAGTTATTATTATTATTATTATTATTATTATTATTATTATTATTATTATTATTATTATTATTATTATTATTATTATTATTATTATTATTATTATTAGTGTCGTCAACAGTGGGCCATATCGCCAAGATAGGTCTAAACATTTTCACGGTTTATGCAATTCACGACGACTTATCAGTAGGATTTTCAGTAGAATTTAGAGGATTTTCAGTAGAATTTAGAGGATTTTCAGTAGAATTTTAGTAGACTGCCCCTCGTCATACTTGTTGAATTAGATATTCGACTGTTGGCGTCCTGTCCAGCATGGCAGCCATGTGGAAGCGGCGTTAGACCGGTGCTGTCCTTGGAAAACAGACAGATCATCTTTTTCTCCGGTTGCATTTCAAACATCACTCTGATGATCTCGAGGGACCCTTGCGCGGACGCCATATGGACCGGCGTAGAACCGTTCTCCTGGGAAAATAATATAATATTTAAAAATACACAACAGTAGGAATTCGTTATAACGTACTTACTGTACATGTATATGCACAATTTAGTAAGTTACTGTAAATCCATCAGTTCAAAGTCCACTATAACACAGTTCTGGTTTACAGTATTTAGCTTATGAATACTTTGTATTTTGTCCGGCGCTCTATTATGGTCTCGATTGTTCAAGGCACATTGGTAACATAAATGTATCTTATCTTTTACAATATTTTACTGGATAAAATTTGATGGGCGATTGGACAGCTTACCTGTTTCGCATCAATCTGAGCACCTGCCTTGAGACACATACGAACAATCTGAAACGAATACGAAGTGCAGTTGAACGCGACTAAATAATTAATCTGAAGACACTGGTTTAATTTAGAATTTCTACTTAATATTTTTTAAAATGAAAAAATATTTCCGATTAATCCGTTTTAGAATCAATGTCTGATATCTGTCTGAGGGTTGAGGTGTTTGACCCACCAAACCACCCACACCCACTTTAGGGTCGAAAATGTTTCGGTGGTAGTCTGTCCCTCGTTGTTTTTAGTTTTTAGAAATCAGAACTACACCTAAATTCATTTGAACGTTGACTAGGACAAACACAGAACTAGCTCAGCCTAAATTAGCTAAATTCATTTATCAGCCAGCAATAGTCAACATAGGGTTTCTTACGAAAGAAACTGATTACATTACGGACCATTTTTCTGATTTTATTTATACACTTAAACAGTTTCAGAAACGTTGCTTTTCAGGTAAAATTTTGGTAAATAAACAATAAAGAACACCATTTTTTGAACACCATTTTTAATCAATAAAAGAAATTTCTAAAACGCCGTTGAAATACGCATTGCTTCTCCCTGCCTGGATGTTTCCACCACTGATCGCTGCGTGAAGGGGCGTGTTCTTCTCCTGGTTCATTTTGGCGAGCAGTTCGTGTCGAGCACCGCAACCCATCTGCTCCGCTAATGGATAATAAATAGATTGACCGACATTTCAATAAAAAAATCATCGCTCATACATAAAAGGACACATAGGCCGTCGACTCGACAGCATCGTGTAATTGAATCGAAGACAATTTAATGTACGCGTCGATTAGCAGGTCTGATTACATTTAGTTACAGAGGAACACTGCACTTACCTAGCAGTAGTATTATTATTATTATTAGTAGTAGTAGTAGTAGTAGTAGTAGTAGTAGTAGTAGTAGTAGTAGTAGTAGTAGTAGTAGTAGTAGTAGTAGTAGTAGTAGTAGTAGTAGTAGTAGTAGTAGTAGTAGTAGTAGTAGGTGACAAACAGTTCTGTGGTAATTTGAGGCTTAACAGGTTGTGATTCTAGAAGTGGCGTAGCGAGGGGCAAAGGTCAAATACCCCCGGCCGGGAGCCGAGAATGAGGGACTCCAAAAAGGACAAACATAATACAGAAAAATTTAGAGGAACTGCAAAACTTTCCACGTCTTATAAAAGGAGGAACCATTTTTTTGCTCGCCAGACTTTTTGAGGAGCTCGGGGCGCAATACGCCTGCATCGACCCAGGGCTCCGCCGACTCTCGCTACGCCCCTGGATTCGAACCCCCCCTGTCGTCGTCGGCGGTCTTCGAACGATTCGATCGTGGCGCATTTACCTGATTCGATTAGAACTTCGAGAGTGGCAGATGAGGAGTTCTGTGCTGCGATGTGCATTGCCGATAGACCGATGTCACAAGTCGCGCAGATTTTCGCCCCATTCTTCAGCTGAATCAATCAATCAATCAATCAATCAATCAATCAATCAATCAATCAATCAATCAATCAATCAATCATCATCATCATCATCATAATCACGTGAGTAATTGTTTTAACTATTGTTGACATATAGGCTTAGGGTATTTTGAATGATAAACAGTAATAAAAGTTATGCATTTACCTTTTAACTCAATTTGTAGCACTCAAAAACACTCGATAGCATTCCAAATAATAATAATAATAATAATAATAATAATAATAATAATAATAATAATAAATAATAACAATAATAATAATAATAATAATAATAATAATAATAATAATAATAATAATAATAATAATAATAATAATAATAATAATAATAATAATAATAATAAATGTTCTTTCTCTATCAAGATGATGATTATTTATTATATGCACATATTTATGCTGATTATCTTAATCACTATCTTATATTAAATCGAATCTTTTTCAAACATCTAACAGACTCTTGTATAAAAAGCATAGAAGAATGTAGAAGAGACACTAGATTTTCTACCAGTATTCTGGCGCATTCTGGGTGATCTTTCCAGGCAGTATAATGCAGGGGCGTTGCTCCGTTTTCCCCCACTAAACTTGGATTAACCGAATCATGTTGTAACATTTCCTAGATGAAAACAATCGAAAATTTCGTTTCCTTTAAATCATCTAACAATTCGACACAATGGCTCAACGTAGGCCTATACAGAAATATTGTCTATAACCCCTTAACTGGGGAATATTGTAGAAACATTGAGTTACTATGATTAATAACTGGCCTAGGTTTGACTAAAAAAACTAATGCAAATTCAAGGGATGTTACGTACTTATCAAAGACAGAAATGTATATAATTCAATCTGAATCATCAATTTCTATAGCACCACAAGAACCAAGTCCAAATCCAAGATATCAGGCCTACAAACGGATGATAGTCTATGGTGGATTAGTTAAGGCAAACAGTGAGGTTTCGGTCTGGATATAAAACCAGATGAAGAGATTATGCATGCATTGTAAGGTCCTTTTGGCTATTACATGGAGTGTAAAAATTGCCTATCTTTAGACAGTATCGTATGTCCCGCCAGGAATAATTGACAATTGATCAATTTATTTCTCCGTGACGTCGCAAGGTGGAGTCGCTATTTTAGACTTAACTTCGTTAAGTATTACAAGGTTGAAGATTTTAAAACTTATACGTTCGAGAGACATGTCAACGCTCCCAGACTGCGGTCTGTTCCAACTAATAGAAACATGGCCGTTTGACAAAATAACCGAACAAATCAGAATAGCGTTATGCAGATTCCTTTATCCGTAATGCAAGTCAAATAAGTCAGCTCGCCCCGGGTTCCTTTGTTAAGTGACCCAGGCAACGCCAGTGGCGACTCCAAGATTTGGCAAGTGGAGGGGGGCGATGGGGTGGCAATTTCTAATCATGGGGGTCAATCATTTGTTGTTAGGTATGTAGTATTGTGTACAGGGTCCCAACAGAAGGGGGCACTGGAGGGCCAGGTACTCAATAGGGGGGCACGGGTCCCCCAGTGGTGGAGCCGCCACTGGGAAACGCACATTAAGCCACTCACATAATGAAGAATCATAAAGTGCAGAACCAGTCAGAAATCAACAACTTGCCCAAGGTAGCAGCTATACGCAGTGGCTAGGGTCAGATTCGAACCCGCTATTCTGCCATTGCTTGGCAAGAATCCTACACCTATACTCCACCACCCCCTCCCCGACCCCCAATTTATAAACAATATAAATTAATAGACATCCGCTTTAACCTGAAGTATGTCCGTTTTGTTGAGGTCGACAGCAAGGTGTATGGGAGCCATCTGGCGATGGTTGAGGATCGTCGGATCGGCGTCGTGAGTCAAGAGAAAAGCGAGGCTGACCTTCTGCGACGTCTCGACGGCCACGTGCAGAGCGGTGTTTCCATCGTAGTCCTTAGCATTGATGTCTATGGACGAGCAAAATATTACCAATAAATCGGGGCTTCGTAAAATGAGGATATCGTAAAATGAGTATTCCAGTTAGTAGGTAAGTAAGGTAGTAGTAGTAGTAGTAGTAGTAGTAGTAGTTGTAGTAGTAGTAGTAGTAGTAGTAGTAGTAGTAGTAGTAGTAGTAGTAGTAGTAGTAGTAGTAGTAGTAGTAGTAGTAGTAGTAGTAGTAGTAGTAGTAGTAGTAGCCTAGTAGTAGTAGTAGTCAATACTAGAGGCAGAGATGCAGCGTTTGTAAGTTGTTGCCAACCTGCTCCCTGAGACAGAATGAAATCGAGGGTTGGTAGATGTCCCGATTTGACGGCGTAGTGCAGCATTCCTCTGCCGGAGCGATCTCTGACGAGCAGCCCGGTCCGGTCGCTCGCTGTTCTGCGATCGAGTTCCGGAACTTTGCCCTTGGCTGCCAACTGCAAACATTCAGCGTGGAAATATTGAGAACACGCCAATTCTCAGGTGAAATTTTGCTGCAGATTTTCAGCGAAAACCACGACAATATTTTACTGTTGAGAGAATCTGTCTAGCAAAACTACAAATTTCGCATCAGTTTGGATCACTGTAGTAGTAGTAGTAGTAGTAGTAGTAGTAGTAGTAGTAGTAGTAGTAGTAGTAGTAGTCTAGCAAAACTACGGGAGAAAACTGCAGATGACCTTTTTGCCAACCTATTTGTTTTTCATTTCCCATTTGTCAGCCTTTTTCCGGCAAATTTTATTGATTTTTATCCTTCTCTTTTCATCCTCCCACCAACTTCCTATGAAATCAGTTCATCCTTCCACCAAGAAATCCTGGAAGCGCCACTGCAGGAATGTCATCATTTTCCCGAAACATGTGAAACACTTCTAGAATAATAATAATAGCGGTAGGCCTATTGTCGTGATGCGGTCTCATGCAGATTCCCTTTTTGCGCGTGCAGAATATGGCATTTTGCAATGGTTAAAAAGAAATTCCCGAAATCTAGATATAGGCCGCATCCTGCACGGGGACCAGTATTGACATTCCGACAACGTCTTGTTTACTCTGCCAACATGTCGAACGTATCGAAGCCGATATGGCCGACTTCTATTCTAGCGAGAAACTCTGTTTATTCTACTCTTCACAGCTAATGGATATGCGTTGAATTCAGTGAGACGGTAAACCATTCGCCTAGACGGATCGCATCTTTGACACCAGAGCATATATATATATATATATATATATATATATATATATATATATATATATATATATAACATATATATATATAACGGCGATGCCTGTGAAACGGTTGAGAGTTCCTTGGGAAAAGACCCGGTGCCAAAGATTCGAAAAAGAGTTATCTTAATACAATATTGACCGTGGTTCCTCTAAGCCTTGTCAAACGAAAGAACTGATTTCCGAATAGAGTTTTTAAAAAAACTCTATCGTATGCCGTGAGCCTTAGAGCAGAAAAATACTTCATGTAAAGCAGATGCAATATAATAATTTCCTTTGTCGGGTAGAAATAGGCCTACAGCCATTCTCCCGTCATTTTTGACGGGTAATCAGTAGGCGTTAAAAGTATTTCATAACGCATTCTTAGAACCGTCGTATGCTTTCATATATCGCACGCGCAGAACGTCAACGTAAAAATTTATAACAGAGAAACCTGATTAATCGCCAAAATCAATTGTACAGTATTTGCCAACATTTTTCATCGCTGATAATTGAATAAACATAACCTTTGGTATTATAGCATTTCGTAGAGTGGGATCAGACCTAGTGCTTGTGGGTGTGGACATTTCCCAGAAAATCAGGCGTGCAGACTAACTGCTGAAAACCTTACGCTTCTCTATTGAAAACCAATGACCCCCATGATAGAATCACTGCAAAAGCGAGGATGCTATTAGCCAGATGAACCATACCGATTACTGATCTATTGATGTATGGCTAAAATAGAGTTTGAAGAGACCAAATGGTTCCATGCGCGCCATCTTATCGAACTAACTAATTGAAAACACTGTAACACAGGGAAAATTATTGGGACCACATGTAAATATCGTCCCACATACAGTATAGAGTAGTATTAGTCCAGCTTTCCCTAATTTATCCGCGTGATGACAGCAGAAAGAACAGATATGAACTAATTAGAAAATGGAAGCGGTTTACACAAGACACCGTAGTTAATTTTGTGCAAATGGTCGTTGGCTTTCTAATAATTATAATATTATTCGAATTTACTGTCTCGTTATGCGAATGCTGGCGATTTGGTAATAATTTACAAATGTATTTACGACGTCCAACAAATTCCATAAGCGCATACCCCAGAGTCTACATGTTCCTGGAATTAAACGGTCAATACAATATTGGATGATGAAAGAAGAAAGTGGGGATTAAGACCCAATGTATTGTATGATGAAAGGGGAAAGTGGGGATTAGGACCCAATCTTGGCTGTCGTCGGCATAAAGTTTGCCTAAATTAAATTAATTAACTATGGACATAGATATGTAGGATAGAGCCATGAGATACTTCCATAGTCTAGGGTAAGGTTTACCAAACGTTTTGGAACTGCAACCAACTTCAGGGGCTTTATAACATGCCGCAACCCCTCAAGCTTATTGTCAACTAGAATTTGATAAAACGTTAATCATTTTAATATAAGATGTGCATGGAAGATTGCAGGCAAATTAATTTCTTAAAACCTAAGCCTACTTGAAACTTTCAAGGCTTGTGACATTGTGTTATTGGCCAGAAAATGACACATTAGAATCTAATTTTGCACTACCCCGTGACCCATTAAGACTGAGCCCTGCGACCCACTTTTGGCTAGCGACCAACAGTCCTTCAATTACGGGCTAAAGATAGGTAGACTAGGTCTGCCTATTAGGCGGGGGGGACAAAAGGTGGGATCGCACAAGATAATTTTTTTTTCGTACAAGGGATCCCATTATTGTCATGTTTTTTCCAAACCCTGGGTCTGGTGACTCGGTGGCTTGACACTTTCGATCATGTCGAGGCGCGCCTATCGTCAAAGCATCGAGTGGCTCTTCAACCTGTTCTCAGTCTTCACTTCGCACCGAGAACAAACACAGCAAAAGCCTATTAAGTTCGCCAATTTTTTTGTTTGAAAACTGTCCGAAAAGAAATTTATGACCAACGTTCAACTCCGCAAAATTTAATGAATTACGCGGTGTTCCCTTCTTACATAATACAAATATAGTCCTATTTGCCTCCAAGCATTATAAGCGATGCTATAAAATGCATTATTATTAGCATTATTAGTGACAGTAATAATAGTAATAATGTAGCAGTAATAATAATAATAATAATAATAATAATAATAATAATAATAATAATAATAAGTAGTAGTAGTAGTAGTAGTAGTAGTAGTAGTAGTAGTAGTAGTAGTAGTGGTAGTAGTAGTGATGGTAGTAGTAGTAGTCGTAGTAGTGATGGTAGTAGTAGTAGTCGTAGTAGTAGTTGTTGTTGTTCTTGTATTAGTGGTGGTGGTGGGTGGTGGGTGGTGGTGGTGGTGGTAATAGTACTGTTTAAAGTGTTTAAATTGTTCTCATCATCTAGAACATTCGAACTAAACCAAGAACAATTCGGCGCAAAACCATTCAGCTTAGATTGTTACAATTTCTATTTCCATTTACACGAGCACAGCAAATACAGAGCAATTTAATTTTACAGGTATGCTGACTTATGCTAAAAGAAGTACTATAGATGGGAAGGTGGAAAGGAACGCACAAAAAATGCAACCAAGGACATCGATGCTGGAGTGGATGTTCGACCATACAGCAAAAGAGAAAGTATTCAACCCTGAAGAAAAAAACCTCAAGACAGAGAGAGAGAGAGAGAGAGAGAGAGAGAGAGAGAGAGAGAAAGTGGCAACGCTAGACAGAGCACCTGAAGAATAAGAAGAAGAAGAAGAAGAAGAAGAAGAAGAAGAATACTGGCTTCCAGGTAAACGTCCTACCTGCAACAGGTACAGCGGACTTTCGTCCATCGTACAGAACTCGTTTCTGTTCAGCGCAGCGATTTCCGAGTTCGCGGTCCGTTCGTCCATCTTCGCGGTCCGCGTAAGTTTCCTTCTGTTCTGGGGCGGCGATCGGATGACCGCGGCAGTCGACTTCGAATCGTTCGGAAACTGGCGATCGTTCGGACGATACTTTTCCGCCGCCCCGAGCAGCGCCCCGAACGAGGACAGCCCGCCGGCGTTGCCACCGCCTCCGCCTCCGTCACCCATATCCGTTTTGACCTCCGTAGAGCGATGGTCGCCGTCGTCGTCGTCGTCTGGGACGATAGCTTTCTGGTTCGACCCGTCACGACCCGACAGGATCGAATCGAGGAATCGACGCAACATATCCTCCCGTATCGTCAACCGATTGAACCGCCTTTCGACTCTTTTATCGTCGGTTCGCTCGTTTGCGGTCGAGATATCGACAACGTTGCGTATATATGGCTATTATAGCCGGTTGGTCGTCGCGAGTTCCTGCTGCCAGCAACAGGCACCAAATCAATTTCTCTCTCCTCTCTCTCTCTCTCTCTCTCTCTCTCTCTCTCTCTCTTCTACTCGTGGAATTTGCAGCTAATTGCCGCGCTGTACAAAAAAATAACCCATTAACTCAACCTCGTATACAGTAAAGCGTTTGCACGGACAGTTATGTCAATGCTACTCACAAATTTGTCAATCGTCATTATCGAGGCAATAACTGTTGATTCGCCAACACTAATGTCATCAATATATATTATATATATATATAATATATATTATATAATGCATAAAAATAATAAAAATGCGGTTGAATATATATTCCTAGTCGTATTGCTTTGACGGACTTTAACAAAGTAATGTATAGAATGGAAAATTCCATTCTTCGGTTCCACTCCGTTTCACAATTTCTTTTTACTCGAAACAACTCGTCGATTGTGTTTTATTATTTTTCTCATTATAAAGAAACAAGTAAGTAAGTAAAATCTGGTGAATTTACTTATATAGCGCGTTCGAAGTATAGGCCTAATACCGCATTGGCTGCTTGCTATTCCCAGGCGCTTTGAAATAACGCTTTGAAATAGCGCTTTCCAAAAAATTGAAATAACCATAATCAAAATTTTATCTAATAGGTCAAGTTGGTTGGGACGTTACGGCTATGAAGGAAGTGATCTTTTGAAGAGAAATTCTCTGAGTTTAGAAAGAAAAACTTGAGGGGATGTTGCAAGAAACGATATAAATTGTGGCAGAGAACTTGGTGTTTGTTTGTGGTGTAGACAGCGGAAGGATGCCATTGAACCAGGGTTATTTCTAGGATTATCAATTTTCTAGGATTATCAATTTGGGGTGCGGTGTCGGTAAATTCTGTGGATCCCCTGCCAAAAAGGTCTGACAAGCAAGCAAAAAGTCATCCCATGCATATCTGAGGTTGGGGGGTGTGTCGGTCTCAAATTGGGGTGTTGGGGTGTTATGGGGTGTAAAAATATCCCTGCATTGAACTACCTGTTCTTTCACTGTCTCTGCTTTCATATTTTGTTCTCAGGTGTTGTTACAATTTTTGATTTATATACGACCATATAACACCTTACGATATGATATCGATTGTTAGTGGTCGGTTTTTCTGTCTGGCGTTAGGCCTACAGCAGAATTGAGAAACAATACGCATGATCATTATAATACTATATCTTTAGGCCTTACTATATTTGATGGTATTAACATCTTGAGTATAGATAAATATAATATTTTTATTATAGTAATTTTTCTCAGTCACCTTGTTGAGTGATTATGAATGCATGTTCAAAGTGAGGAGAAATAGGCCTGTAGGACTAAGCGTAGGCGAGTTGGACTAAAATAAGTCACTGGGCCTCAGAGCCGTATGCAAAAGTACGCGACCAATACAAGCACTGCAGAAACGCACAGTAAAGCAGAGATAATGAATAAAAACTCCAGTTGACTCTTCTTTCGGACTGAATAGGCTCCATAAATCAGTGAAAAACCGCACGAGTGCCACCATCAACAGCAGTGTATTTGGCGATTCCAATGCGATAAGCTGTGCTTTTAGCTTCGCTTATAGAAAGCGTTCGTGATATATATGCAGGTTCTTGAAACCGCTTACCGGTATTTCAGTTCAATGAATTCGCCGATCGGATATGAAACATCTAGTATAATATAACAAACGTTGTATCGACGCAACTTGACTCGAAGAACTGCTAAAACTATTATAGGCCTGCATCCGTGCTTAAACGTACGTTAACCTGCTTGTACATAATAGTCCACTTATGTCCATTTAATAATTAATTCACCGTCGTGTGTTCAACAGACGTCCATGGCGCTGCAGGTTAACGCCTAAAAAGTATTGACTGCATCAGGCATGGTCCGCCTTAGGCTGAACGCCACCGGCTGTTTTGACGCGTCTATTTAAGTCTTGAGGGGCTTTTTATGAGTCAAGAATATTATTGAATGCTTTACTTGTACGCGTAAGTGCGTGTGTATATATATACATATACAGTATATATATATATATATATATATATATATATATACGTGTGTGTGTGTGTGTTTGTTTGTTTTTGATAATGTTCCTATTTTGAATGTTCTGAAGCAAACCTATGCCATGCTGAATGTCTGGTTAATACAGCGAAAATTCAACGCTCACAGTAAGCAACTAATTGTAATAAGTTGCAGACATAACAAATAGCAGTTCAAGTCAGTGACGTAGCCAGGATTTCCGTAAGGGGGGGGTATGATTTCAAACTTCGAAAAATCTTGACAAGCAGAAAAAAGTCGTCACCTTACTTAATTGCCTTAGCTGTTAGATTCAATAGTGCTAAGAAAATTTTGGGTAACTCCCAAAACCGCGTCCGAAAATTTAAAAAATATGTGAAACACAATGAAAAATTTTTTTGGTCGGGGAGCCACGGGGTTTTAACCCCAACTCTCTCTTGGCTACGCCACTGGTTCAAGTAGGCATACTCTTTGCGTGTAAAGGTTGGAGTGAATTTCAGATCTCTCCTGCTTTTAGTTTGAGGCCTTATTTAAGAAATAGTATTTGTTGGCACGATAGAAAACACCATGCGCATCTGCTCAGGACTACCTGTCACAGGAAGGAAAAGTAGCGTCTTCAATGATCGAAGACATTAAAATGCTCCAAAATGCTAAGGCGCAGTCTATGGTCGACCAATAATTAATGTTTCACACTCACCGCCAGAATTCGGGTCTTGGGTCCCAGCCAAACCTGCACTCGATGTTCCAAAAATTTTGACAACCTTTTCTCATACGATATCGAGCCAAGCGTCGTTCTGTCGGGCATGGGAACTTGCAATGCATATGAAACACTTATACTAGTTTCCAAAGGCTGAAATGCGCTGTCCTATAGCATGGCTCTTCAACAAGGGACAAGGGAGAAGCCGATTGGTACGATTATCTACGATATTGTCAGCATACTTGACCTTAATGACAACTGCCGTAGTATTTTGAGCAAGTCATGAGGAAAACCTTGAACATGTCTTCAACGAGTTTTCAAGACCATATTAATAAGCATATGTATGTATTTTCAGTCATGTATATACATATATAGTCATATTATATATAATCTTGCTGAATGATTATGAATATATCTTTAATCCTGTGAGGGATTATAATATATATTTAAATATATATATATATATATATATATATATATATATATATGTCTCTGTGTGTGTAAACGTTCAAATTAAATTTAGGGCATAGAATGACTTCGTTCGCATGTTAAATTTTGGTCCACGTTTTCAAATGCTTATCTTAGTCAAACGTTCCCAAACTTGGAAGAATGGACTATTGTTGTTTCGTTTCTTTGCCGAAATCACCGTCTGTTATGGACGACTGCTTCCTGTCGAGTTAACGCCGAACTATTTTTGATTTAGATGCACGATTGATTAGCATCTGTGAATCGCCTGATATCTGTCACTTATACTACTGATATATTCGCTCGTTCAGCGTGACTCGGCTATTTTCAATTGCAATGACTGAGTCATTCATCGAGTAAGGAAGCCTTTTTTGATTATCGATGAGTCGTACTGCATAGCACATGCAGTGTGTGATTGATAAAAACAGTTTATGCGACTGGATCCTTATCATTCAGACAAAAACGTTGGGCTAAAGAGTCCTCCAAAACAGTGCGTCAATTTTCAAAGAGGGTATCAAAGGAGCATCTTGACAAGGATTACAAATGGTCCTCCTTAGAAGTATGACTTGAAGTAGGCATTCACTTCGACGATGTACGGAGACAGCAAATAGAGCAACCAGATGTTTGGAAAGATGAAAGAACAATAGTGACCCGAGATAACGATATTATTGTAAAATTATATAAGACAATAGTTATTATTATTACGCTAGAAGCGACGTTTTGAGTAGTGTTTAGTCGAGACCAGGACGTAGCGACGGGGGGTATACCGGTATATATACACCCCTCAAAAATAAGTATAAATTAGAGTATATATAACATCTACTGTATATAGCTTATACATATATATTATTATTATTCGACTATATAAAATATATAATATGTATAATCGGCCAAAACCAAAAGCGCTGTATAATCAACATATATAATAACTATATCTGGTATAAGTATATTTTAGTTCTTTGGCGAATATATATACAGTACTGCTAAAAAATATATAATATGTAAAATTATATATATTTTGAATTGTAATAATATATATTAAGGCTTGTTAAAAAAATTGCAAAACAGCCAAGAACAAAACAATGCTGTTCTTTTTTAAAACATTGCAATCACAGATTGATGTACAGAAGGCTATAGATATGCAAAAAATTCAGAAGAGTGTTGAAACGAATTTTATCCACTTTTTCTTGTGTCTCTATCTTCATTGCATTAAACCATGTTAGAACAATCAATATATTCTGCCTCAGTTTTATATTAGAGCGTTCCAAATTCCACGAAAAATAGTGAGCTATTCCAAACGACACTATACAAAGTCTTCCAGAAATCTATTCTCTGTCAAATGTCTACAAAGTCGATCGAGAGATAAGATTGTCTTAAGATAGCTGGTTTCTTGTATCACAGGTTTTATAGACCAAAAATATCTTAAAATTGATACTCTGTTTGACATTGGACTGTGGAAAGGACTATTGCCACAGTAGGCTATAGATATGAAAAATTCAGAAGAGTGATTGATGAAACGAATTATATCCACATTTTCTTGTGTCCCCATCTTCAATTGCATCAAACCATGCTATTCTGTCGCAGTTTTATTCTTGAGCGTTGAAAATTTCACGAAAAAATGGTGAGCTACAGTTTCAATAGGAATAGTATTGGCATGCAGAAGGACTATTCCTACAGTACTATTCCGTTGTACAACAGGTTTTATAGACAAGGCAAATAAGTTTTATAATTAATTCGCTGTGTGTGAGAGAAGCCACTGAAAGTCCTGTTGAACAGTGAGTGTGTAGACAACTCAGCGATTTGAAGAAATTCTCCGACAAAACCCACATATTCTTGCACCCCACTCCGGACGCCGATGTCCGAAAGCCGCGTAAATTGCTCGTGTTAAAAAGTGTTGATTGGGAAGTCGAAAACAAAACTTGCACCAATCGCAGCTGAGGTCGTCTTCAGCACGTGACAGAGTGGTGCCTTTATGCAGTGTCTGAAAAGCTTCGTTAAGATGCGAACGTGATTTGTACAAAATCAGCGACGTCGCCAGGAATTTTGGGTTGGGGGCAAAAGGGGGCTGGCATGTCAGATTCCTTACCCCATCCCACACACCCCTCGACAAAAAAACTTTTCACCGGATTTGCGCGAATCTGATAGGTGGTCTGGGGTCAGGCTGGGGGGGGCAGTTGCCCCCATTTGCCCCGTGGCGACGCTAATGTACAAAATCGGTTACTTGGGGAAGTTGGCAAACTACAAATTATCTTCTTCGAACACAGCATTGTACGAATGTTGATCATTTGATGGTGTCAATTTAATCTATGAAAAAAAGTAATTTTAATAGGCCTATGTTCTTCATTCAGGAAGATTAAATTATGATGTATTAGGACAATGCATGCATAGGGGTCATATAAAATATCTACAAATGTGGACCATGATTTCAATTGGATATGATGTAATAATTCTATGTTTAAATTATATTAGTAGCGTTTCATATCATGCAGTAAGATTTAAATTCTAGAATCAAGTGAGGTCGAAAAGCAGACCATATTAAAAATTAGAATCACACTGTTCATTGCATCTAAGTAAGTAAGAAAAATTTCGTAAATTTATATAACGCTTTGTGGAGTGTAGTACAATGGCAGCTGCTAATTCTAACGCATCTGTCCATAGGATTCTAGATTAACTATATAAACAACGCAGGAATAAAATCGACTGTAACCTTTTTAAACATGTATTTGAACACACAACAAGATAACACAGATACCTTCGAGATAAAAAATAAAATATAACAGAGCTATTTTAAAGATAAATATCTAAATAAGTGTATTAAATAACGCTTGCTAGAAAGATTCTAGCCTGTGTATAGTAAAAAAGTTTTTTGATGACTGTTATTTTATTTATTTATATTGTACGCTGTGATGTCGCCTCTCAGTAGAAATAGAAGAGGCGCTATACATATGCCACATAATGTGCCCTTGCTCCTGACATTTTGGTAATATGGCGCACAAGAAATTGTCAGTTTAATAATAATAATAATAATAATAATAATAATAATAATAATAATAATAATAATAATAATAATAATAATAATAATAATAATAATAATAATAATAACCTATTCGCCTTCGTCTCTTTCTTAATTAAATAGATCTATCACATCATAATAACGACAACAACAAAGGCCTAAAGAGCCTAATTAAAGCGAGACAGTTAAATTGCGCTAAATGCAAACAATTATTGCTGAAGGTCTAATGGCGATGTTTAACCGAAGCGAGCTCAACTAATAATTAATTCTATACCGTCTACGTCACGTGCTTTCTACATAGACTATTTCCATTGCAAAAACAAATGAATGGATATAAATATATATATCGAAGTAACACTTTAGTCTTTGAATGTATTGATTTGATGTTCAATGTAGCGACATATTTGCCGTCGAGCACTTTACGTGCCTCCCCACTACGGCCCCTCACAAGCTCCGTACATGAGTGATAATGGTGCAAACAGCAAAATTTCAACAGCTAAATTAAAATCAAATTCAAAGCGGTTTCACACTCGAAACTCAGCCGCCACACATGCAGCTACGCAACGTAACAGAATATCTCTCTCTCGAGGGTGCAACTGTAATTGTCTGACTTCAATAAATTGCGGTTGTAAGATGTATACCTAGCTTACGAAAGTGTCACTGTATGGATGATAGGAGGCATGGCATCTTTACAGCCGACGGGTATGCGTTGTATCTCTTCTCTGAGCGTTATGTCCGTCTTGCAGTGCTCCTGGTCCAACCGTTTCGTCACCTTCCAAACGGTCCTCTGGCAGTAGACCGTCTGGCAGACTGCGCCGGGGGTGGACGACGACGGCTGACCGGGCGAACAGCACTGGACGTTCTCGACCAGCGCCGGCGACCGTTCGGGGTTGAAGTCGACCGAGTAGCAGACGCTGCAGTTGCCCTGCGACTGTACCGGTCGTCGCATCGTTGATCTTCATCCTGCGATCGTTCGGCGCCGTTGTGGTCTTTGTTGCACTTGTGAGGAGGAGGAGGAGGAGGTTGTTCTTGTGACTTGGAAGACGAACCACTGCCGGGGGAAGCGGCCGGGGGACTTCTGTGCGGCTGAAGCAGAGACCGTATCGTCCGGCGCCGGACTCGCGTCGACTCCTCCTCCTGTTCAGCCTCGCTTTCGTCGTCGGCTCCGATACGCTGAAGATCCTCGCGACGCTTGGCAGGATGCGACAACAACTGGACGACGAACAGCGAGGCGAGAAGACCACAGTACAAGGCCAGTCGTGTTATCGAATTCATTTCTACAGAATAGGATATCAATTACGCGGTACATTTTAGGCAGCTTACAGTCAATGTTCCATGTAAGGTTGGCGCATAGGCGTTCGCCCGAAGAAGGCGAGACATGTGCCCCTCCCCCCCCCCCCAATTTTTTATTGCCCAAAACATTTGCAGGAGCTTTTATTTTGTAATTAAAAATTACTAAATATTTAAAAATTCAATATTCAATCTATGTATATTTTTATTTATTATTCTCAGACTCAATTTAAAGACGACTTCTGGTCCGGTCCGCCACGTGGTTTATTGTGGTCACAGACTTAATTACACTAGCACACGTGATTTTGTTCCTTTTTCACGAAGCAAATTGCCTAAAAGCTAGTCAATTGGGGAATTGCTGTCCAAGAGAAATTTCATGCACACACCGACCCTCAAGAATTAGAGAGAACTTTTAAATTTCCAGTACTAAATACACATTTCAGAGAATTTTTTTCTGTCGCCTAGTTTAATTTTACTACTTTTAGGTGACTTCCAGACGAAAAAGTTTAATGGTTGCGGAGATGCGCTGTCTAAGGAAAATAATGGGAGTCAGCAAATATCAAAAATTGAGAAATGAAGACCAGGCAACAGACAGGAGCCACAGGAACAATTATCGATAAAGTACGCAAAAGGAGATTAAATTGGTTTTGACATGTTAAAAGAATGGACAACAATAGATGGGCCTACAAAGCACTGCATACGCACAAAGTAGAAGGAGACAGAGAGAGAGGAAGACCGAGAAAAAGATGGATGGATAACGTCAAGGAAGATCTGGAAGCAAAGAACATGTCGATTGTTGAGTCTGTATAGCAAGATCGAGCGAAGTGGAAATGTTTTGTAAGTTCCACTGCAGGCAGAAAGTGAAGATTGATGATGATGATGATGATGATGATAATAATAATAATAATAATAATAATAATTAATAATAATAAAATAATGAGGTGATCTTCGCAGATTTACAGACGCTTCAAAACTATCATACGTCTAGGAATTTCTCTCCAGTCTGTACCAAAGAAATCAAGTTCCACTGTCCCCATTGTAGGTCTATACTCGACCATTCAAAACTTTAGAGTTGCTTTGAAAAAATTAAAAGCTAATACCTCACAAAACCTTACAAATTAAAAGCTAATATTTCACAAAGACAGTGGCGTGTCAAAGAGTGGTGGATGCCCGGGACCAAAGTAAATTTGGATGCCCCCTGGCCACCTCGGTGTTAGGTGTTACCGAGCATAAAAAGGTCGCCGAGACAATTTTGATGCCCTTTTCTGGTGTGGATGCCCAGGCCAAATGGATAATTTTAATGGGTTTCCGTGTAAAAAAAGTGTTGAGCGCAAAAAACATGGTATAGCCGAGTCAATTTGGATGCCCCATCTGGTGAATGCCCAGGGCCACCGACCTATCGCCCCCTCAGCGCATCATTGCACAAAGGTTAGACCTTATTGTAATAATATTTACCACGTTCAATCGAGCAGCAGTCTTCTTTGAAGAAAAAGTCGCGCTGTGAATTCTTGGCGATATATGAATTGATTAATTTCGCCCGAATTTCTTTCCGACGAACGTCCCGAACGGACAAACGAGAAGTCACCCTGTCGGACGTCTCCGTCATTTTTATACCGTTTTTTCTGACGCTAAGTAATGATTCCGGGACCCAAAAAAAGCACAGCTCCATAACGATTTATTTTCTAATTACTCGGAAATTCCACACCCTATTTGCTCATGGAGCAGCTATTTACGTCAATGCTCCTGGAATCCTCCTCTCCCCGGTGACGTCACGTTTACCGATTTCACTGGACGTAACGCCTCGCTCTAAACGTCACGTGTCATGCATCTGTCGGACTACTTGAACCAACAGTGTCTATATACGGCCACCGAAGACACTGTCCTACACTTGACCGCAAACCCTAGACCAGTGGGTTCCCTTCGAGTGACGCGAAATAGCGTGTTCGGTACAACTTAGCGACGAAAACGTCAACTTGAATGGCCAATTCCGACGAAGCTAATTACTGAAGCTTACGAAACAGTCGGACTTTCCGTAGTTTCTGGTGCATTGTGACCAGTGGCGTAGCAAAAGGGGAGGGGGCCAGTGGGTTAAACTCCCCACCTTGGCTGTTCGCAGTGTAGGGAAGGAGGAGTTTGGGGGGAGGGGGTTAAACCCTCCCTCTTGGCGACCAGAATTTTATTTAGTGCGATCACAACATAGTGTACGTGCTCAATTACCTATAGTATATACTTCAATTATTGAAGTAGGCCTATAAAAACAGCTGACGACCTTTATCCGTGCTGCCGTTAATCAATTCATGGAATGATAATAACGCTTTTTTGTTTTTTGTCAGAATTTTTCGAAGTTGGGAATCGTGGGAACCACGACCCCCGCCCCTTCGGAAAATCCTGGCTACGCCACTGAATGTGGCTATTGCTATTGTGTATCAATAGTTTGGCGGTGCAATCATTCTGTCATGTACAGTAACTTTATGTGGGTTTCAATGGAGAGATCTTCAGTTGAAGCAGCAACTGTTGAAGCGTATAATTTACTCTAGGGACCACTCGAGGTGTAAATTTACGCTGTTATTTGTAAACACGTAATAAGAAGCTCTGTGCTCTATAGTTGACTCCTCCTCTGTCCGGATTTACACTTTGGGTGTAGTAGCATTGAAACTGATATACAGCACGCGTAGGTATCCTTTGGACGTATACGCGCAAACTTCTGAGCAGGAATCTGTTAATTTTGATGCTCGAGCTCTCAACACCGGACGCCTGGCGCGTCCAGCGCTATATTTGTATCGGTCCAACGGGCCTATTTATAGCTAGAAAAAAACTAGTTTTGGGAAATTCGTGTGACTCGAGTCAAGAGGTACAGTATAGTGGGAAGTTTTCACTGGGCTCATAAATTCCTTCAAAGGGTTGGCTTCGTGCCAGAACTATGGCCGCGCTGTGGCGAATATAATATATATTCTAGTATATATATATATATATATATATATATATATATATATATATATATATATTCTATAATATATTCTATAGTATGATTTCTTGTGTCCATCGTTCTATTAGACTTCCTCTATTTTCTTCAATAGGTTGAGACGAAAGCTTTCAACAAGCAGCTTCATTTCGGTTTGCCTATTGCTAATTAATAAATATACAATATATATATATATATATATATATGGGATGTTTTATTTGGAAAATATTGGCTTGAGGCTTTAGCGCAGTTTTTAAGGTTGGTTGGATGATTGGCGCATGCCACGAGCTTTCAAATATTTATAATTTTATTTTGTCTTTAATTTGCGAATTTTCTATTTTGTGCTTGCGATCTTTTAAACTTTACGCGTAGTACCGCGCCCTTCATCATCATCATCATCATCATCATCATCATCATCATCATCATCATCATCATCAATATCATCATTACCACCATCATCGTCGTCGTCACCGTCATTATCATCATCATCAGCAGCAGCATTATCATCATCATCATCATTATCATCATCATCATTATCACCATCATCATGATCATCGCAATCATCATCATTATCATCATCACTATCACCAACATCATGATCATCGCAATCATCATCATTATCATCATCATCATCATCATTGTCATCATTATCATCATCATCATCATCATCATCATCATCATCATTACCATCATCTACACCGTCATCATCATCATCGTCATCATCACCGTCATCGTCGTCGTCGTCATCAAAATATTCAACCACTTTTGGAAAATTCCTCGTTGAATTGACTGCCATATCCTATCGACAAGCAGCAACCCACACGAATTCTTGATAGCTGGGGACCTCAACATAGGTGTTGATAAAACAGGTGATCCGAACATTTTTATTGTATACAACTTGAACGGTTTTTGCACTTAAATGGAATGTTCGACTGTTTCGATGTCACACGTCACGACCACACGTGGGTCGTGGTCGACCTCAGGGCTGGATTGATTGACCATTAAGCACACTGAGCGCGTGTCCAGGGCTCCACGAGTGAAGCGGGGCACAACGATTTTATCCTTTACTTTTTCATTCAAATGTTTTGCCGTCAAGTTTAATAAACTTATTAATCAGTCGCCTTGTTCTGGTCGAATTTCAATCAGAAAAACTATATGCAAAAGGCAAGTCGGATGCCTTATCTCTACTATGTATAGAAGCAGATGTGTTACGTAGCATAAACTTTCAGGGTCAGATCAAAGACTTTGCAATTAGAAAAAAGTAAGAGAAAACCTTTTAAAATCTAAATGAAGTTGAAGTGTACAAAATTAAACATTACTTCCCTTCCCATCTTGCTGTATAGGTTTTTTCTAATTTTGAAAAATAGTGATTTATTTCGTGGTTTATTATTGTTTATATTTGGAATTACATATATTTAAGGTTTAGGATTAGGAACACCAAATATTTAAGTGCTTAGGGCCTCTATGGGCCTTAATACGGCCCAGGTCGTCCCAGTGTTTTATCCAGACTCCAGATCTGGGGGGGAATTGAGGTATTGGGGGAATTGACTTGGCTGGAGGGGAAGACAAACAGCTCAATGAAAAATTTGTGCAAGTGCTGGGGTTTTTTTGGGGGGGGAAGAATGTTGAGGCTTTTGGGAGAGAGGGAATCTCCCCCTAACAGGCATGTATAAAACACTGGGTCGTCCTCTGTTCTGGGGAGTAAACCCACCAGGGTCCGTGTAGATCGATTATTCAAATTTGCTGTAGCTGTTGGAACAATATGAAATCAACAAAAGCGACTCGAAGAAAATTGTTTTTTTTGAAAATGGATAGTGGCAGCAGAACGGCTCCGTTGTCGATGATTGCCGAAGACGCCATTATTGCCATTCGGAACCTGTTCCGAAATTTTATACCTCGTATCGACCAGTACCGGTTCGCTTTCACCCCCGGGGCTATCATCGGTCTCTGACTCCCACCCCTCCGACGGACGTGGCAAAGCGTTCTACCTCACTATCCGTTTTTCCAGAACCTTCCCTGGAGCGATGGAAGAAGAATGCCTCCAAAGATATTCAAGTGATTCTTCTGCGGTGAGGACGTGTTCGTGTAATGAATAAGGGCAAACGTGATTTCAGCATCTGATGCAGTGGCGGCTCCACCGGGGGGGGGGCAGGAGGCCCGTGCCCCCTATTGAGTGCCTGCCCCCTCCCAGTGCCCCCCCAGTTGGGACCCTATGCTTAATGCTGCATACATTAAACAACAAATGGTTGACCCCCCATGATTAGAAGTTGCCACCCCAACGGCCCCCCACTTGCCAAATCCTAGAACCGCCACTGATCTGATGTCGCTTATATTTTACTGGTCACTCTATTCTAAGACCCTGCAAGGATTAGATATTCAGTTTATTGTCACGGCTCTGAGCACACGTGGACATCATTTTACGAAATCTTATGGCCACGCAGATAGAAATTTCCTTCAAACGCAGAAAGTACTTTCCACAGAGACTCCTCTTTTCGTTTTACCAATTTTTTATCATCCGGCAGAAGCAGTAGGCCTAGTTAGAATGCTTCTCCCATTGGCGTAAAATTTAACAGAAAAGTGGATGGACAACCCCTATATCTTCCCCTCCAAGTTACATCATCTCAAAAAGTGTGGAGAGGGCTTATTAGCCTTAAGGCCTAATAGAAGTTCTACACATGGTTTTTCCAGAATCATTTCAGTTTGTTCGTGTTGCCACTGCGATTTCTTTTTATTTCGATCTGTGTTTTCCGTCTATTCGGCCTACAACATTTCGATGCACTGCAATCGATAGGTCATCTATGCCGACATGTAAGTACGTTTGCCCTAGGCCCCAAGTCTACTTGTAAGTCCACAGACTTTTGTCTAAAATAATGCGAACAGAGAGAGAGAGGGAGGTGAGTTATGCAAATGGTTGGTTCTGGTGACTTAAGGGGTCCCCGGGGAAAGTGCAGAATCTCGGCGCATGAACTCTCTGTCTCTCTCTCTCTTTCTCTGTGTCTCTCTCTCTGTCTCTTTCTCTGTTTCTGTCTCTCTCTCTCTCTGTCTGTCTGTCTCAGTTTGTGTGATTAGCATTGAGATTACCGGATCGGCCACAACCCACTCTTGCATTTCTGCACTTATATCCGGATACGAGCAATTGCACAACATAGACAGCGAGTCCTTCGTATGAGTTAGGCCCCGAATACTAGGACTAGGGGCATTGGAATTACAATCGATAGCGATCTTACTTGCCCGCATTTCGAATTCTTCAGATTCAAGATATATATATATACAGTAGAGAGAGAGAGAGAGAGAGAGAGAGAGAGAGAGAGAGAGAGAGAGAGAGAGAGAGAGGCACAAACAAAAAGACAGAGAAAGACAGAGGGAGAGAAAGGTTCTTTCAGACAGACAGACAGAGACATAGAGGCAGATACACAGAGAAAGAGAGAGGGAGAGAGAGAGAAAGAGAGAAAGAGAGAGGAAGAAAGAGGAAGAGAGGAAGAGAGAAAAAGAGAGGAGGAGAAAGAAAGAGAGGGAGAGAGAGGGAGAGAAAGAGAGAGGTTCTGTGAAAGAGAAAGAGAAAGAGAAAGAGAGAGGATTATATATCTTATAAATATATATATATATATTAATTATATAGGCATATACTGTATATGCCTATATAATTAATTGATATAAATTATATATTCAGTTTAACGGAGATTGTATTTGACGGAAGTATAAAGAGAGAATCTGTTATTCAAAATCAACATTTGCATACGGTCGTTTTTAACTTCGCTGGTCTTTAAAATTCCTTTCTCAGCATCACGAAACGCGTCACGAGCATCTCCATGGACGCTGCTTCGATCACGAATCTTCGCAGATCAGGAATTTCCTGTCAGCGGGACTTTAACGTTTATTTGACATGTCGTATAAATACCTAAGACGCTTACAAACAAACTTAGAATAGGACGACATATTTTTGTCCCCGTTGAATATAATCGTTATTAGCGTAGCCATAGGGGCGCACGAGACACCCCCTCCCTATTTGGACTGGGATCAGTTATGGGATTTGTTGAAGAAAGATGGAATATTTTTCCTGAAAGGGGGTGATTGTCGACAGATTCGATTTGCCCTCCTCCTCTCAGGACAGCGGCTTTCGGTGACGGTGACAGATCCTTCTTCGTAGAATAATTTGCTCCCGAAGAGAGTGACAACTGAGACACTTCATGATCGGTTCCGGAAACAGTTGAAGACGCATTTGTTTAACAGCTCGTTTTTTGTAAAGCGCTCTTGACTTTGCCTCGATTGCCATGTTTACTGCGCTCAAGAAATTGTCTTGAAATAATAATAATAATAATAATAATAATAATAATAACTTTCACATAGCAATAATAATAAATATAATAATAAATATAATGATAATGACGACGATGACGGCTATGACGATGACTATGACGATGACGACGACGGCGATGATGATGATAACAATAATAATAATGTTGTTATTATTATTATGACCAAGATATCAACCTATAATAATAATAATAATAATAATAATAATAATAATAATAATAATAATAATAATAATAACAATAATAGTTATATTGTAATATAATTTTTAAAAAGCAGCAGTAACAATCACTATTAAAGTCTTCGAACTCTCCGTAATAATCATAATATCGCTGTCACGGCTGAGTTCAGCAATGCTTGTTTAATCCGATGGGGGAGCAGGGTGGAGGGCACAGTATCAGTTTTAACCGTCTGTTCATACGGTCAACGTGAAAACGATCATGTCAGCATCAGCATCGGTTCATCAAGTTCTCTCCATCCTCACCCCCCGCCGGAGGCAGAACTAGATGCCAAACATCGACACCCTCTTCTACTCCTTCTTCTTCCGACACGTGACCCTTCTTCTCGTCCAGTCTTAGTGAACTTGTCCAGTTCTCCAGGGTGCCTCCTCGTATAACTGTCGTCCTCGCCTTTCCTTCCTCTCGTATTAGTTTTCGTTTCTGTGGCCAAAATAATAATTACTTGGCGGCCTTCTATTCGCTGCTGGACAAATCTTTGGCGTTTTTCAGACGATGTGGGCGCTGAGGGGGGATGGGGGGAAATCACCCGCTCCCTCCGACGCTGACCGCCCTCCCTCCATTGAACCTCGAGCGGGCTCTCTCTCTCTCTCTCTCTCTCTCTCTCTCTCTCTCTCTCTCTCTCTCTCTGTCTCTCTCTCTGTCTCTGTATGTGTGTCTCTCTCTGTCTGTCTCTCTGTCTCTCTGTCTCTCTGTCTCTGTCTCTGTCTCTCTGTCTCTCTCTGTCTCTCTCTGTCTCTCTCTCTCTCTCTCTCTCTCTCTCTCTCTCTCTCTCTCTCTCTCTCTCTTGGAATTTTGTCCTCCGGAGGTAGAACACGAGCGAGCTGATGTCGTTTGGTGTACGGCGTGTGCAATATCGGTTTTGCTTTGCGGGCCCACGTTGAGACCCGTTAGTCACGCATATTTCACGCCTTCGTAACAATGGCAGGTCAATAATGCGGCGATCGCCTTCTGTATAGTTAAACGCTAAGTTTTACAAACGGATTTCCTGGGTCCGAAATTAGCATCAAAGTCATTGCATCGGATTCATTATATATATATTATAATTGCTCTACTGTAGCAGTTAGTTTTCAAATTACAGAGAGGTCGCTGCGTCTCTCTTCTCTCTTAATCAGTAGAAATCGTCTGCCTAAGAAATCATACGAGTTTCCTAAGCGTCTGTATCTGTGAGCGTTCGCAAATTCAAGGATTGGAGCTAGATCTCATGCGAGTTTTCGACTAAAATCGTGAGGTATCGAGAAACAAAATCGACGAAAATCTGACATATTCTATAGCGGCTATAGCTTTCTAGTTAGTTCGACGGGCTGTACTTGTATTTTACTGGCGCACGAAATGTTTCTTATTTCGAAAATACTTCATTGGAATTTGAAGCGAGCTGTTGTTTGCTGAGAGCAACAAACTGCCACCGACGACTGAAATCGAAAACGAAAACTTCAGCCAAAAAGATCTCTCTGCTGATGGGATGCGACCACCAACCAAGCGCCTATTTCCATTCTACGCGTACTGCTAGAACTTCGTAATACCGACTGATTTCAACACAATTTCTTCACCACGAACGTGATAACACAGCGTTAGATAAATTTTTAAAAAGTTGACCACAATTTTCGTCCTTATTTTGGTCGTTTGTCCGAATAGACACAGCATGCGTAAACTTCAGGTGAGTGTGCGATTATACAATATACAGTATATGAATTTTTCGTTATAATTTTAATATTAATTTTACAAGTTAATTTATTATTTCAGCTATGGCTTAATTTTAAACCAGGTCGGCCCTTAATTAAGAGAGTACGAAAGATATGAAATGAATGTCTTTCCTTCATTTGAAAAGTTAAATACTGAAATCACCTTTTTGAGCACAAGTAAATAATCCATAAATATAGTCTTACGGTGCATATATTCGTATCCATTCTAAGGCGGCTTTACGTTTGCAAAACTAATAACAACGTTACTGTCTCATTTGCATCTCATTTTAGCATTAAACTGTGCCTAAAAACGAACGAAATTAACGAAGGAATTTAAATACCTAAATACTTTTATTTTAGATATGCTATTTATAACTGCAGCAGGCTGTTATTACGGCATCTGAGGGTAAACGCAGATGTAAATCTGAATTTCATTGATATATTAGTTGCAACAAATTCTTTGAGTGCAGTGAACTGTTTCAAACGGAGTGCGTTTAGTGATATTGTATCACAAGGGTTCATGACCTCGAAACTTCATGCAACTATAGTGACAACGATAGCAGAATAATAATAATAATAATAATAATAATAATAATAATAATAATAATAATAGACATTAGAATTAGTATCATGTAGGCGCGAAAGACAAGAAGGAAGCGAGCGGCTTATTTCCGACATATGAACGTGCTGTTTAATTAATTAATTAGACGAGCATTCATTGCACAGAGGAAATTGAGCAGCGACGTAACGAATTTATATTCAATCAAACCAATCAGTTCAGTCGAGATCGACAGACGCGAAAACCGGAAAACCAATCACTAATTCGATTGGACACAGTCGCTTTCGAAACCTTAAACATATCACCTGATTAATTATCACCACTGCCGCCATCTCTACACGGGTAATGTCCAACTGGTACACTGATTAGATCAGTGTACTGATTAGAGGGTTAGAAAATTGTATGGAGTACACTCACTGGAGCATTTACGGAGACTGAGAGACAGGCAGACAGACAGACAGACAGAGAGCACGAGACGGACAGACTGATATGCAAGAGAAACAAAACCTAAATAGATAGATTCTCTTTTTGGATAGATATCAGGTAGAAATTCATAATTATTATGTGTTTGCTCTAAGATACAGTAACGATTGCCTATTGCAGTTATAGGCTATTTCTAAAATAAAAATATCTTCATATTTTTACTTTATCTTTAAATTCGTTCAACTTAAGCGTCACTTCATTATGCACAGAAAAAACTTTTTGTTAAACTTAGCGTAATTTAAAGTGGCTTAGTAGCCATTACTGCCTGTGTGAAAGCCACTAGGGGCGCTAACGGGGCTTTGAACCCGATCCGTCAGTCTGCCGCTCCAGCGCGTAATCCACTCTGCCATCTTAAGCCGATGACATATCAAGTCCTAATCGCAAAAAGATTCAGGCAAAATCTAGAATATTGCGCCTGGACAACCAGGTAACTGTTGATTGTAGATTATTATTATTATTATTATTATTATTATTATTATTATTATTATTATTATTATTATTATTATTATTTGAACATGTGATAATATGTACATACAAACATTTACGTGTGTATATATGTTGATTTTAGATTATTGTAGATTATTATTATTATTATTATTATTATTATTATTATTATTATTATTATTATTTCAACATGTGATAATATGTATATACAAACGTTTACGTGTGTATAGGCCTGTATATATATACGATGGAATTTAGAGGGGTGAATTAATTGCTTTTCGCCTCATCTAAAATGTCTAACTGATTGCGTCTTTGATTGCTGCCGTTATGGAATGTAATAACAACGTTGCACTGGATTACGAATTCTGCTATTTGCATATACCGCCGTTGCGTTAGTGTAAACAATCTTTTGTATTCATAGACGCTGTGGTGCACATAGCATAGTACATACTCTGATATAAAGGCATTCAATCGAATGCTAATGACTTCTCGAGGCCCACCTAGCCATAGAGAAATGTCTGATTTATTAAAATGTTTGACATAATATTAAAGAATCTGCCTAAATATCTGTCACAACTTATCTGGCGTTAATCGATTTGCTGGTACTGTTTGGTTTATTCGTGCGTTTGAATGGATTATTCCTAACTGGACTCAGTAGGTTCTATAGAAGATTTTCAAAAAGTTTCCCCTTCGTGGGTCCGCTTTGAGTTCTATGGACCCCAGAACAACCCCCTCTCATCAGGCCTGGTAAATGCAGGACCATTTGGGGTCTGGTACAGAGTCATTTCTAGGATTAATCAATTTGGGGAGGGGGTGTCCATAAATTCTTGGGTCCCTTGCCAAAAAAAGTCAGACAAGCAAAAAACGTCATCCCATAGCTGAGATTGGAGGTGTCGGTCTCAAAATTGAAAGTGGGTGTTGGGGGCATTAGGGGCATTAGGGGTGTAAAAATATCCCTGGGGTCTGTTAAAATCGCTTGTGAAATGAGTGATTGTTATTATTATTATTATTATTATTTATTATTATTATTATTATTATTATATTATTATTAACTAATAATTTATAGAGCCCTATAACAAGGCATAAGCCTAAATCAAGACTGCTTTACAAAAGTGATTGCTTCTTGTAAATGGAAAATTTCTTCCTTCTCAGGCATGTCGACCTTTGGAGTAACTTCATCTTCCAGTTGGATTTCCGCTCCGCAGATAATTCCTCCAATTCCTCCACTCCTCCTTCCCCTCCTCCTCCTCCAGATGAACATCATCGAAACTCTGCTGCCAAGGAGATTCAGCAGCAGCAGCAGCAGCAGCGGCGATTGGTTCCTCCTCCTCCTTCCGGAAGTAGATGTCGCTCCACGTCAGACCGGAACCAGCGATCGCCGGAAACGACGACATCACAGCCAACGCCGACGACGACGACGGCGACGACGACGACGACAACTGAATGTACCGACAAACAGCAGACCACGTGACGCGCAGTTGTACAGCGCCGGGCAAAGGCAGTTCGTACAGGTTCTGCACGACGGACAGATACGTACAACGACGCACTCGAACTCCGTGTTCTGTAAGACGATCTTTTGCTGGAGAAACCTTCGTCAAAAATGTTTATCGTCGTCGTCGTCATTTTTTGAAAGCAGGGGCGTATCCAGGGTATTTGGAACCAGGGTTATTTCTAGGATTATCAATTTGGGGGGGGGCGTGACGGTAAATTCTGGGGTCCTCTGCCAAAAATTTCTGACAAGCAAAATGGTCCAACGGTCATCCCATAGCTGAGACTGGGGTGGTGCTGGGGCTGTCGTCTCAAATTTTGGGGCGTTAGGGGGTGTAAAATATCCCTGTTTGGAACCCATGGCAGAAAGAGGGGTGTCAGAAAATTAGATTGGCAGGCTGACAAGTCATTCATTACCAAATCGTGGCGTTTTATTTCGACGAGATTAAAACTACAGATGCACTTTTCTTGATGTTACTGACGCGAACTGGTCTATGATCACGTACTCAAAGTCAGTTTCCTTAGTTTCTTATCTTTATAAGGCAATGTGTCTTACCGGTCATGTCCTAGGTGAGCCCCTGTTATAAAGAATCCTTGAGTTTTGTGATTATTTAATGGTTTAATCATATGTATTAACATTTTAATTATTTAATATCATATGCATGAGTCAGACCCGCCGACATGAGGCAAGGGGTAAACATAGTGACCCGGGGATTTTAGGGGCCCGAGTGTGTTAGGTTAGGGTTTGGACTATGGTTAGAGTTAGGGTTAGGGTTAGATGGGGGCAGTGGCGTAGCGTGACTTTCGGGGGCCCGGGGGCATCTTTGCCATGGGGGCCCCAGAGTTTCGGGCTGACGAGCAAAAAAACGTTATCACCTCCTTTTTTTCATCCTGACGAGCAAAAAAAAGGTCGTCAGCACATCATTTCTAGGGTTAGGGAACTCTAACCTAACCCTAGCTTAGACCCCTCTTCGGGCCCCCCCGCCCGGGGCCTGGGGGACTGTCAACAAAGTGCGCCCCGCCCCCACGTTACGCCACTGGATGGGGGGCCCGTCGTAGAGCTGACGCTAAGCAAAAAAAGTCGTCACCATATTTTAAACTTTCTAGGGGCCCCTCGGTTCTCTTCACAGGGGCCCTGGCACGAGTTCATGCTAAATACAATCAATCAGTTGAGTGCTTTATTTCTCACTCAACATTAATATTAAGAGTAAACAACAGTTAAGTCAGTAATACTACAGGATAAAAACAGTAACAGTAAAAGATAAAACAGTAATAGTGATTTGTTTCATTTTGTCATTATGTTTCAGCGATTTTCGAGGTCCTGCTTTGGTGCAACGTTGCAACATCTCCGCTTTATCCGTGTCTTTCGAGCGCCAACGGGGCGTCGGTCTTTGGAATAATGTTGTTCCATTTTAGAGAGACAGACCGTTTCCTTTGTATCGACTCCAAAGGACATCCCTACACCCAAAGACGCGTTAGTGACTTAATTTTAAGACGCGATAGGCGATTAATCGACGTATTAATTAAAAATCTGCCAACCACCAGAAAACCTAACAGGCTCCACAGGGGGGTCCGGGAGACCCGTGACCCCTATTGAGTGCCTGGCCCCAGTGGCCCCTTTTGGCTTTTGGGACCCTATACTTAATACTACATACCTAACAACAAATGGTTGGCCCCCATGATTAGAAGTTGGCCACCACAACAGCCCCTTATTTGCCAAATCCTGGAGCCGCCACTGAAACATAATAATAATAATATCAACAATAATAATAATATCAACGACAACAACAATAATAATAATAATAATAATAATAATAATAATAATAATAATAATAATAATAATAATAATAATAATAATAATGTGATTTTAAGTGGTTTCGGAGGCTTAGTAAGCCTGTGTGAAATCCACTGTTGTGACTCTCCACATTCATAGAAACTGGGCACGCCATTGCAATTAACCCCTTAACTGGGTACCCCGGATATATCCGTCCATTTTACATTGAGTTACAGTTAAATACCCAGTTAAGGGGTTAAAACGCTTAAACTTGCCTCAAGGTAATGCTGTGGTTTCAATACAAGACCGCAATATGGGCACGGTGGGTTAGATGCTGCTTAGACGCCGCACCAGGGTCTACAATATATAATTGAATTTGCATGGAAGAAAATCTTCATCCTCACCAAACACACGCGAAGGCAACCAGTGGCGTAGCCGGGTTTTAGCACCGGGGGGCGGCGGGGGGCGGCGAGCATATTAGAAAGGGCGCGACCTTTGCAAATTTTCGATCCACGTCAAAAGGAGGTCGCCACATCGAATTTTTCAGCCCAGACATCGGAAAAAGTCCTGAAGAGTAAAAAGAAGGTGGCTTTTTTAGTTTTAACTCAGTGTTTATTCTAGCCACCTTGACATGGGGGGGAGTTTGAAATGTTTGGAGGAACAAGATTTGTCTCTCCACGCTTTTGGGGAAATTTCCATCCCCAAGCCAACATATACAAATTGGGGGGATTTTAAAACTTTGGGGGAAATTCCCCCCTCCCAAAAAAACAGGCCTAGAGTAAACACTGGTTTTAACTTATTACATTTCAAATAAACGAAAAAGGCAGAAGGCGCCAGTTTTCTGAAAATTTCCTCTGCTTACGTCAACGGGCATGATAACAGAAATTGCTGCGCATTTTCAACTTATGCAACCGTTGGTACACCATACACACTGCCCCTCCCCCCCCCCCCGCCTTTATCGTTTCTACTTCTACCAACTGCTACTCAACAGATGGATTTGAAACCAAATAGGCACTTTGGAGGAAGTTATCTTTCGCTAAAATGACAGCCCCGTTTCGTGTGGAACAAATAATCGAGTTTCCACGCGCACACTTTAAACGATTTTGTGGGAACGAACTCTGCGTAAACAAACAGTCTGTGTGGGTCCTGTGCCGATAATATACCATACGCCCGTGTTATAGCATTCAGCTTCTTTCGTGGCAGCGTCAGACGATATATGCACTTGCCGAATAAGAGCTTCGAACACGGGCAAATTCGTTCGCCGCGCTGACAGACTGGGAGCTCATCATATATCCTAGATAGCAAGGAAAGGTATAACTGTGGAATAAACCTATTAGAGGACAAGAGGGACAAAGAACGGCCTTCCCAGCAAGGCAATAACGTGAACTTATGAGACAGGGTGGAACATAGTGGTTCTCACACAGGGCAGATCCTACTGAATCACTCTAAACCCTATTGTTATTATTATTGTTATTAATATTTATTATTATTATTATTATTATTATTATTATTACTGCTGCTGCTGCTGCTACTACTACTACTACTACTACTACTACTACTACTACTACTACTACTACTACTACTACTACTACTACTACTACTACTACTACTACTAATAATAATAATAATAATAATAATAATAGTAATAATAATAATAATAATAATAATAATAATAATAATATCTGTTGAAAGTTCCGCGGAAGGCGACTGCGGCAAATCTCTGGAGTGTCACTGATATTTGCTGTAGGAGAAACGATGTCTCTCCTTCATCTCCAGATTGTCGCGATATAGAAGACCACGGATTTCCTTTAAAATTATATTAAATAATATATATCTATTATTATAAGTTGCAATCGGTTTAATTGTTAGTTTCTGTTGATTTTTCTATTCAAGTCGGAAATCGTTGACGCCGACGAATGTGTCTTTCGACACGAAATCGTCTGGCAAAACCACGACGTCTACTTCAGCTGGAAGTATCCAATGCACGCCAATTACAACCGCACCGACACATCGGCGGTCGCGACAGGTGGCGCGGCGACGACTACGACCGACAAGGGAGTCATCGCGTCTGATGACGTCATCGATACCGACGACGACGTCAACGACTCGTCGTCGACGTCCGGATCGTTCGCAGACTGCGGAATCCGGTGGTTTTTGGGGATTTCCAGGGGCGGGAGGCCGCGAACGTTTCGACGGAACAGCAGGTGCCATCGTCTTCCGGAAAACGTGCTCTTCATTCAAAGGTGGTTCCACCGACCGTCCGGTCTTTCCAGGTTCCCGAATCCTGCCATCGAGTCCTCCTTCGTTCCAAAGGACCCGACGACGGCGACGAAGAGGAGTCATTATCGTGGTTCCACCAGCGGACGGAAGCACTCGCCTATTAGTCGCCCGGCGTTCCGTATCTTACCGGAAAGTCGAGCAACGAAGGGAAGATGGAAAGCGAAAGTCAGAAAGGAAAAAGAAGAAGAAGAAAAGCACCTGGAATCGCATACAGACGACGTCACCTGTAGCAACAATCTACTTATGAAATGCAATATAGTTTTCGCGAGACGAAAACTGACAGAGCGCCCGGTGAAGACACTTTGATTGGACAAGAGCAAGCTACAGCCGTAGACAGTGTTTTATACAGGCCTGTTAGGAGGGGAGATTCCACGCCCCAAACCTCAAAATTCCCTCCTCCCCCCCAAAAAAAAAAGAAAATCCCAGCACTTACACAAATTTTGCATTGAACTGCGTGTCTTTTCCCCTCAACCAAGTCGATTCCCCCTGAAAGCCTCAATTCCCCCCACCCCCAAAGGCCTGGAGTCTGGATAAAACACTGGCTGTATAGATCGATTTTCCGTTATGATTATACTGCAGCTTCAAGATTTTATCCGCACGGCCTTTGGTATCATATAATATTGTTGGCGAGCGGGACACTTTCGTTTCCAAAATTCACTCTAGCTATGCTGGCTTAATTATTCTACCGTACTGCAATCAGATTTCGGCTGCATGAAGGCTTTCATAACCGGCTAAACGCACGGGGCTGGTTGATGGGTTTCATAGTCCATCTCACTTGTCCATCTATGATAGTGGTTCTTAACCAATGGTACTCGTACCCGTTGGGGGTACTTGAGGGATGTTGTGGGGTACTGAATACAGTGTTTATTCTAGGCCTTCTCTGTGGGGAATTTCCCTCCCCAAGTTTTAAAATTTCCCCCAAAAAATTTTATATGTTGGCTGGGAGAATGGAAATTCCCCCCAAAAAAAAAAAGAGTGGAGACTCAGACCTTGCCCCCAAACATTTCAAAATCCCCCAATGTCAAGGTGGCTAGAATAAACGCTGACTGAATAATCCTGAAATAAAGTCTGTTTAAAGACTTTTACTCAGACATGGGTCAATTACGTTTTAAGCAATTACAATTACATTACAATTATACGGATTTTTGTCAATTACAATTACAATTACAGCCAATTACATTGGGGCCCCTCCAATTACAAACATAGTTTTACAAACAATTACTTTTCATTCCTCTTTCTGCTTCTTTAAAAAACTTAAGTGTCTAAAAAATTAACATAAATTTCATATGTTGGTTTCACAAACCTGCAAATGAGTCAACAATTTTGAAGTAGCCTTTTTCGGAGCATGACACTAATTCACCACAAAACCGGCACTTCAAAAATTTGCATTGAAACAGGTCATCAGACTTTTCAATTCCATATTACTCCTGCTTGATATACGCTCATCTTTACTGGCATTAAACTTTCATTCACAAAAAGTGCAGCCGCAGAACACAAAGGAGACAAATTAAGCTGGTTCCCTTCAAAATCCCCAATTTTGTCAACTGACCAGAGCAGTGAGTCCATTTAGAATAAACACTGACTTTGAATAAACCATCCACTGTAAATAAAGACTCTGTTTAAAGACATTCCTGTAATTGGGTAAATCAATTACAATAGCTCAATACAAACAATTACAATTAATTACACTTTCCACAGATCAATTACAATTACAATTACATTGGCAAAATGTAATTAATTACAATAATTACAAATAATTGTAATTGACCCATGTCTTTTACTACAAATTACTAGAATTTTTTTAATTGATTAAAAATTCTAAAGAAAAATCCCACTTTCTGGCATGTACGCAATCTGTGACAGATGTTTGTTGCAGCTTATAATTCTATTTAGTTTATAATTATTTTTAATATATTACACACTTTTGTCATGAGATAAGGTACGCTGGTAGAGGGTTACTTCGTTCTCTTATACTTGTTTCGTGGGTACATAATAGTAAAAAGGTTAAGAACCACTGATCCATGTGAATAAGAACGCTGAAAATTTCTTCGCGGTCTACGGGTTTGACCTCCCACTAATCGAGGATGGTACAGGGTTTAATCTAGGCCGTTTCCGGGAGCAAAATTGCCCTCCCCGGAAATTTCAAATTCCCCCCGGAAATGTTGGCATACTTACGGCGCTCCCCAGACTCCCTAACTGACTCCCCCGGAAATTTTAAATTTCCCCGGAGTCCAGGAGTCTAGATTATACACTGAGATGACACCTATAGGGTAATGAATAATTTTGCTTTTCTGCTGTCCATTTTCCTCCTCGTTGAAGGTCCAAAGTCTGCGGTACCATGAGCGGGATCAATTCTTTTGATCCACCCCCGATCGCTCAAATGTAGACCCCAACGATTGTTTTGTTGATAGGCCTATAGTAACGCGTCCCGTAACATCGTTCGGAGAAACGAAGAGTTCAACTCGGTAGAATAAAAAGCGTGGTCGATCAATTCAATATGGATTCTCTATGGTCTGAAACAGATTAGCATTGTCAGCCTTACTGATGGTTGAAGACCGTTTGCCTATAAAGTTGCCTATAAAGTCTAAATACCTCTGGATTTCAAGCAATATTAATGCTAACGGATGGTATAGGCCTAATAGTTTGCGCAAACAAAATATCGTATCGCATTATTCAAATCATAGAGTATGCTATATAATTATTAAAAAAGCTGGTAGGCCTAATACAATATTTATAAAAATAAAGACACATTAGCAGCAACATTTTTCTCATAAAAAAATAAAATCAAAAAACAATTTCTGAATACATAGACCTCTACTGTCATTGTAATTAGTCAAGTTTTAAGTTTTAGTCAAGTGTTTTTTCTTTGCTTCTTCTTGATATATGTTAATTTTGGATATTGAGAGAAAAATAAAATTGTGATTGATTGATTGGTTGATTGATTGATTGATTTATTTATTTATTATCACAATTCATTTTCAATCAATGCTAGAACTGGATTTCCCATTGTGCTGATGACTATCCTAAATAAGAAATCGCGTAGGCTAAGTACAGTAAGTAAAATCCCGTGAATTTATGCAGCGCTTTGGAGAGTAGTAACACAGTAGCTGGTTTTTCCTAGACGCCTATAGTCAATTTTTAGTTCTAGCATTGGCTCTAGTCATAGCTATAGACGTGGCGATTTAAGCATCGCAAATCTAGCACAATCATGGCAGATTGATGTGTTACAGGAGACCTTCAACCGAAATGAAAGCTCTATGTCATCAGCAGCTGTTGAACGCCGAACATAACTTAGCCTACGGCGGGCATTTTTCTCACCAGGATTTTCATTTTCAGCAACTATTGATGTCCATTTTATTTATTTGGATGGTTCTAAGGGCATGCATGACTGGGGCATCAAGCGATGGCCTACAGATATCCAGCCGAATTAGGAGCAGGGTCCGGATCGAAAATTCAAGTTGCGATGGCCAGAAGATAGTCAAATTTCGGCAAGAAATCAATCACGTGTAGGCCCTATTTTTAGACGAGGTCGGATAGACAATAAACTTTCCGCAGTGACGTCAGCGAATTCTAAAGCTTCGAATCGATTGCACTAAAAAAACCAGTGCCAAGGATTGCCTCATTGCGTGACATATTGATTGCGTGTCCTTTTGAGTGTCTAGAAGAGTGACTTGCAGGACAAACGATACGGAATATACGAACATATAGCAGGCTAACCTAAATATAATTGTTTAAAAACCCGTAAAAGACAGATTTCATGTCAGATTCGTCGCCCAACAGAAAACTAACAGTGGTCATTCTCAGCTGAATTAATCGTCTGTTCAAACTGGCGTTTTAGTCCATTGGCGTAACAAGGATTCCGGATTCACACAGGTTTATTTAGCCTCCTAGACCACTTTAAATCACATTATTATTATTATTATTATTATTATTATTATTATTATTATTATTATTATTATTATTATTATTATATTATTAGTAGTAGTAGTAGTAGTTTAGTTATTATTATTATTATTATTATTATTGTTATTGTTATTGTTGTTGTTGTTATTATTATTATTATTATTATTATTATTATTATTATTATTATTATTATTATTATTATTATAGATGGTCACATCAACATTTCATGTTTTCAGGTGAAATTCTGGCGCTTTCAACTACTTTCGTGCTACCTACCCCCCCCCCACCCCCACCCCCAACCACCACCACCCCAACTATTCAATGAATTTGCACAAATTCCACGACCTGTTCCAGACCAAATATGGGACACTGTGGCGGGCTCCCTCCAGTGGTTACACGAATGTTCTACACAAAATCTAGCCTATCTTAGTTTCTTTGGTGTTTCTGCAATTTTTATTTAGCACTGTAAAAATCTAGCAAATCAGTAGCAGGGGAAAAGTGGGTTTTATGGGGGAAAATCTGAGGAATCAATAACAACATCAACGTTTTGCAAAGAAAACTGTCGATCGCAGAAGGGTTCTTCTGTCCATTAAATCAGTCCATGACAATGACTTTTAGCACAGGAAAGACACTACTGACCATCAAACTCCAGGTATTGCCGCTTTGTGATAGTTTTTACCTGGCCTATACCAGCCTACCGGTACCTTCAGCCTACCCCGCGCGCGTGTCCCCGAGTACATCGCGACCACCCCGCCGTTGCAACTGCAGGTAAACGCTACGTTCCGTCCATCACGATCCGTGGTTCGTGACACGCGACGGGTCTTCCCTCGCCCCCTCAGAACCACCCGAATGGGCGAGTGGGGGTGTTCTAGCTATCGACCATTGTATTCGATCATTGATAGAGGCTTTCTAAGCGCCGCCGGCAGTCTCCGTGAAAAATGTCCGCGGGATTTGTTTGGGAGCATTGTGTGGGTATCCAGGAAACGGCAACGATCTTTCGCGGCAGTATAATCTGTCGCTGCCGGTGTCACTGTCCCTCTGCCAGTCTGTATGCTTCCCTGTCCTAGTTCGGCTTCTCTCCAGCCGCCCCGCCCCCCTGCCCTCGCGTATTGTAAATCTCAACCACCTAACCTCCCCCCGATTATTGTAAATCGTAGCATTAGCGGATTTCAAAGAGCCAAATTGCACCGAACAGTAAAACATTTTATTGTCATAATTAGAATTGGAAAAAACTTTCGCTATCGGCATAAAATTGGCTTTGACGCCGAAACGATGGACTTGGTTTCAGCCGTTCTAGCCAGACACAAAGATTCAAGGTAAAAGATGTAACACGTCGCGTTAAACACGACTGGGAAACTAATTCTGATTAGAATCTCAAGGTGATAGCACTGAAAATTAACCCCTAATATTAACATCTGTAACGGACAAAGTTGGAATAGAGGGATATATGAGCGACAGTGGTTTTCAACACAGGAGAAATCTTACTAATCCACTCTAAATTCAGTATTATTATCAGTAGTAGTAGTAGTAGTAGTAGTAGTAGTAGTAGTAGTAGTAGTAGTAGTAGTAGTAGTAGTAGTAGTAGTAGTAGTAGTAGTAGTAGTAGTAGTAGTAGTAGTAGTAGTAGTAGTAGTAGTAGTAGTAGTAGTAGTAGTAGTAGTAGTAGTAGTACAATTATAGTTTGCAGTTGTTATATTCTGAGGCGTCAAAAATTAACTGATGCATGCATATATATTTTTTTAGCTGCAGTTAATGTGAAATAAAGATATATATATATATATATATATGACTTGTATACCGGTATACATGCAAATTTTCATAGAGCACATTAGCTGGCGTACGCATTTAAAAGTCTGTCAAGTCAAGAGGGTGGAATCCTCACCAGGACTCCAGGGCGCTCCTCTGGAAAGCTCGGCTGTTGAGTGTTGGAGTGGTGCATGTGTCGTGTTTCAGGTAAATTTGCTCGGCGCTTTTGCTGACAAATGTTTCATATTGACGTCGTTTAAAATCAATGCCTGACGCAAACAGCCGCTGTTACTACACGATCTTACAAAAGCAACGGTGCAGTGGCTGGCGCCAGGGCTACCTGTAGATCAATCAGGTTTCCAACAGACGAATACCTTCCACAGAGCAGCAGCCAAGGTATGCTTTCCAAACTGATGAGTTTTCTCACTTTCAAATAAGGTAAATAGTCTTAATTGAAGTAAATAAAATAGGGCTGCGGATATTAGCGATTAATTAATCGATTAATCATTGAAAATTTTTAATCGATTAAATTTGCTTTAATCGGATACATTTTCGA